>VBSM01003193.1:1859863-1874798 GCA_008086735.1 Cheirogaleus medius | reverse complement strand
AAAAAAAAAAAAAAAAAAAAAAAACTGATAACAGAGTGGCATTCTCGACTCCCATAAACTTTCACCAACTAGCCTTGTGCAGTAGTGGAGCCAGTCAGGTGGGGGAGTTAGAATGAAATCATGCGCACAGCAGCTGTCAGTTTAGCCCTTATGGCTTACTAATGTTCTGATTGTGTGGGTCAATCTGCGAGGATTATTTCATTGAAATTTATTTTATTCTTTGATATTTTAAATACGTTCATTTAAAAAATAAGATAAAAATATAAAAGACCAACAAAAATGTATTAATAAAAATAAGAGGATTTGTTCTGTAAAATTTGGATTCAGTCAAAAGGCCACACTTAAGGACCTAGAAGACCACATGTGGCTTTAAGGCCGCAGGTTCTCCACCCCTGGGCTAGACTCTGTAAGGACAACTGCAGGGTGGATTGTATTCAGAGTGAACATGAAGCCACTTTCCGTTTCACTGGTTCTTAAAAAGAAAAAAAAAGAAAATGAAGCCACTAGAGTTTTGAGCAAAGGAGTGACTTGACATGATCTGACTTGGACAACAGGGGGCGTAAAGGCAGAAGCTGGGAGACAAGTTCAAAGTCCACTGCAATATCGGGGACAAGAGATACTGGTGGCTTGGTAAAAGTGCAAGTGATGAGAAGTGGTTAGAATCTAGGTACGTTTTGGTGAATTGATGTGGACTTTGGGGACAATGTCCATTGTAGGTGATCTTAGTGGTGAAAGCAAAAGAGGAAAGTATGGGCCAATTCAAAGCCTCTGAAGCTCAAGGAATAGATCTAAACCCCTGAGGTTCTGGACCCCATGTCCCCAGAGCCTGAGGGGGCCCCAGAGTCTCAGGCTTGCAAGACCCAAATTGTGGGGTTTGGGTCATGAATGGAGGGTGGAGCCGGTGTTTGGCTCCATGATGGATGAAAAAGGCTTTGTGTGCCATTCTGGCCTGGGATGGGTGCCGATCAAGGGGCCTTCTGAGGATTTCTACCTTATTCTGGACAGGTTCCCAGAGATGAGCAATCCAGCCCCACCCAAGCTCCTGGAACTTGCAGCCCACAGCCTGCTGAGCAACGAGGCTTCAGTTATACTTGCCTTGGAAGAGTTCACAGTTGACCTCTTCCCGCCACTGCTCACTGCCGCGTTTGCCGGGGGGCACAAGAAGGCTCTGAAGGCCTTGGTGGAGGCCTGGCCCTTCCCCTTTCTCCGTCTGGGCTCTCTGATAGTGCAGTGGCCCAACCAAGACAGCTTGCAAGCTGTGCTGGATGGGCTGGGGACCTCACCTGCCCTCAGGGCTTGTCCCAGGTAAGGGGGATGCTGGGACCAAGGCCTTAGCAGAGAGTTGGAGAGTGAGCTGGGATCGAGGGGGACAGATGGGGACTCCATGGTTTCCAGGTTAAGGGCATTAAGGAGCAGGCTTTTCCTCTGCTGGGGATTATGGTACAGGCTGTGTGAGGAACCAGGACTGGGAAGGGGCCCAAGCACAGCAGGAAAAGCCCCTTTGAGAGGGCGGGGTGGGTGGGCTGGTGCTTGGGTGCTCGTCTTACCTTGGCCCCAAAGTGGCAGCATCTCACCACACTCCTCTCCCCACAGGAGGTCAGAACTGAGGGTGCTGGATTTGACCCTGGACTTTGAGCAGGTCCAAAGTAAAGGGGCCTCTGAGGCCTTGGCCAGGTTCCCATTCTGGTTACCATCAACAGTCAAGGCAGAAATGCCTCAGGCTGTGGCCAGGCCCAGGCCAGCAGAGGATGCAAGAAAAGGACCAAAGCAGCCATGGGAACCAGTAGAACTGCACATTGATCTTTTCCTGAGAGGCCCCTTCAAGTTGGACACGTTCCTCTCCAGCCTTCTGACCAAAGTGGAGCGGAGCCGCGGGTCCCTGCGCCTCTGCTGCAGGAAGCTGCACATTGAGGAGATGCCCTTCAACAGTCTGGTAGGGATCCTGCAGACGCTGGAGCTGGACTTCATCCAGGAGTTGGAGGTGTTTGACTGGTTCCGGGCGCTGTCGGAGCAGAGCCTGTTTGCCACACAGCTGGGGAGGATCTGCAACCTGCGCAGCCTCAAGCTGGCCTACTACCACTGGGCCTTCCCCCCCGAGGGCGAGCAGTCCTCCAGCTGCTTCCTGTCCCAGCTCAGCAAGCTCGGCCACCTCCAGAAGCTCCACCTGTCCTACTCCTACCTCTCAGGCAACTTACATCAAGTGCTCAGGTGAATGGGTGGGCAGGGACCTCCACAGAGTCCCCAGAATGCCCCCAAGTCAGGTCAGGGCAGGGAGCGAGACATGAAGTGGGGCCCATTCTTAGGTTTTTATGGAATTGTGGGTGCAGCCTGGGCACCTGAGGTCCTCCCTCCCTTCCTTCCTTCCTTCTTTCCATCCTTCCTTCCAAGTCAAATAGCAAGCACCTGGGGTTCAGATGCAGCTGCTTGCTGGAATCTGCTTTGGAACACAGAGATTTGGTGGGGAAGAGGGCACATTGCTAAAAAACAAAATTACAACAAATCTCATTTAAAGATCTAATTGGCTTTCATTTGCGATTAACAAATTAGGGCAGCCTCACATTCTATAAAATGAATAAGCGCTCTGATGATCTGAGCAGAGGAAATTGGCTTTATAGGCAGAAAAGGGCTAAAAAAAAGCAGAAGTAAGGAACAAAAAGCAGATTGAGTGTTTCAAAGTCACTTTCCTTATCGGAAGAGAAGAGGGGGCTTCCTTATCATGTTGGGCCCCCTCTGGTTGGCTGCTGTGACTCTCTGGTTTTTTGGAAAATTGACCAGTTTCAAAGTTCAGTTGGCACTTAGCACACGTGACTCCATTCTGGTTTGATCTGGTCTGTTGGGGCCTAGAGCAGGAGCTTAGTCCAGAACAATGGGCTTTGGTTTTTATTTACCGATATGCTCATTTACTCAACAAATCTCCTGGGGCACTGCCGAGCGCTGGGCAGGAAAGCCAGACACCGCGCAGCTCAGGCCTGTCCTCCTGGAGCTCGCGCTGCCCTGCACAGGTGGGTGCAGAGCCCGGCAGGACAGTTGTGGGAGGGAAGCGTCTTACTCGGCGCGTGTCCCCTAGAAATTTCCAGGTGGGACATTCGGCACACCCAGCCCAGCCCTGGTTAAACAGAAGCCTGAGTGGCAGCTTCCCCAAACCCAAACCTGAGGAATTATGGGCTCCCTGTGAATCCCTTATTATCAAATAAGCTCTTTCTGTCCAAACGGCTCCTCAGCAGTCGTGTCGGGTACATATAATGTGGGTCTCCACTTCACCAAAGAGAAACTTAGAGTTGGAGGGGTTCAGGGAGGACCTGGTGGGTCTATTGAGACAGAGCCAGGCCTTGGGACACCAAACGACCTGTCCCTAAACACGCTGATAAATGGCATCCCAGATGAGGAAGTGGCCTGAGGACCAGCCCCTCCGTGGGCAGGCAGGTGTTGAGGCAGAGCGCCTGGGTCCTCCCCTGAGGCAGCTGCACCTTCTCTCTTCAGGTGCCTGCAGGCCCCGCTACTCACCCTGGAGATTCGCTCCTGCACGCTCCTGGACACTGACATCACCTACTTGTCCCAGAGCCTTCATGCCACCTGCCTGAGAAAGCTGGATCTGAGCGGCAACAACCTGTCCTATATGGTCCCTGGGCCCTTAGAGACCCTGCTGGCAAAGGTCTCAGGGACACTGCAACACCTGGACCTGAACCACTGCCGCCTGAAGGACGCCCACCTCAGTGCCATCCTGCCAGCCCTGTGCCACTGCTCCCGCCTCACCTCCCTGGGTCTCTCCGACAACCCCGTGTCCAGGGCAGGCCTGCTAAGCCTGCTGGAGCGCACAGCAGGGCTGGCGGAGCTGAAGCGGGTGCTCTACCCCATCCCGATCGAGTGCTGTGTGTACCTGCACGGCCTCTCCTGGGGGCCTGTGAACAAAGGCAGGCTGTGCCAGGTACAGGCTGAGATGCAGAAGCTGCTGCAGGCTGTGCAGCGGGCCGACATGCAGTGGAGCCCCCCGCTGCCCTCGCCCTTGCCCGTGAGGCTGGTGCAGCTCGACTGAGGGGCCAAGGCAGGGTTTGCAGAACTGCGGCCAGAGAGGGCAGCTGGAAGCGTGGTCAGGGCCACAGACTTCCTGTTGGGCACATGTTGTTTTCAGGGAACATAAAGGAGACTTCCACGGGATTGGTCTGGTGCTTTCTTCTCTTCTGCCCCGTCCGCAGCCCAACGCCTGGCTTGTTGCACATGGTCATTCAGCCCACATGTTACCGTCAGGTGCCAGGGATGGGAAGACCCCAGAGGCCCAGCTGTCCCCGGCACGTACTCCCTTTACTCACCTTACTCTTCGGGCCACTCGCTCAGCTTCTCTTTCTTTTGCTTCTGGGCAGAATGAAATAGGCCCAAGGCTGACTTCCCCACCTAAAAGCATCACCTGTGCACTGGAGTCCTGAGCAGCTCAGGGGGTGGCTGGGAGCGTGGATGAGATGCACACAGGGCACAGACACAGCAGACGTCAACCAGCTGGTTGCCATGGAGCGTGTGCTGGGGCCAGGCTCTGCCATCAGACTGGGCATGCAGAAGGCCTGGGACACAGCTCACAGTGACAGCAGGGGCACATCTGGTTAGCAAGTCCATACAACAGAGCAAGGTCAGAGAAGAACCAGAGGGGCTACCCTCTTTACGCACAGTGTCACATGTGGAGGGCCAGCTCAGGGACCATGCGGTAATCTCAAAGGCCTGTGAGTGCAGCATAGTGGTTTTTATATTATCCATTTATTTAACAAGTACCTGCTAAGCACCTACTCATTGGAGGTACTTTTGCAAGGGCTGAGGATAGAGCAAAAATAATGCTAGGTCCCTGCCGTGGTGGCGCGTACACACTGCAGACACACAGGCTGGCGAATGAATGGCATGCTTTCAGGCTGGAAAGGGGCCCAGTAAAGGGAGCGGGCCCGCTGGTGAGGTGGGTGGAAGGGGACAGTCTGAGATAAGGCATCAAGCAAGGTCTGTCTGGACAAGGCAGAGGAACAGAAAATTGCATGTTGGAGGAATATTGCTGTACAGAAAATCTGGGGGCTTGATGCACTGCGCCCCTCTTTGCTGTGCTGAAAATTCAAACACTCCTCAAACCTTGACTCTAGTTACCAGCCTCCAATCCACACGCCTTGCTCCTCTCTGATGCGGCCATACAGGCGTGTAATTGTAGCAGTTCCACGCGTTATTATCAGAGCATGGTATCCGCGCATGTGAGATGAAATCCCATCGCTTCCTCTGGTGACATGTCTTTCCAACAGTGTCAGGGCACCGGTGCTGCCTGGCCTGTGTACACAAAGGGCCTGGGTTACACGGCCAGCCATGACTCAGACTCACTTTCTCCTTGCCTCAGTCAGTGTTGCTAGATCAGATGTTGGAGGATGCTTGTTTCCAGAATTCTCCCTGACGCCATAAGACCTTCATGCCACTGCACAGCCACTCCAGCACTTGTTTGAAGGTTCTCTACAGTCCAGGCTGAGGAACAAACTTCAGCCTCCGGGTTGGGGTTAGGAGAGCTGACACTGCAATCTGTGTCCAACCATTTGTGCCTCAGTTTCCTCGTTCTTTACTTTTTAAAGAGTAAAAAGGAAAAGAAAAAAAGAGGAAAAGAAGGAAAGAGCAGAGGGAGAGTAGAAAAAGAAGGTGGGGAGGGAGAAAGCCAAACATTTCAGGAGGATTGGAGGAACAGGGTGGGTTGTCTGCCACTGCCCCTGCTATTCCCCGTTTCCAAAGCACCCTCGCTGCCCCAGCCTGCAACACAGTGACTTCCACGCACAAAGGAAGCACGTGCCAGCTCTCCAGAGACTCACAGCCCAGGAAGCGGGCAGCACCCGCACCCCATGCACCCTGGAACAGCCCTTGCACCATCACCGCAGGACACTGTGCGTCCTACACCACTGGGGTCTTGCTCGCGCCATCCAGCAAAGTCAGCTTGGGGCACATAGGGAATTGTTTGAGTGACAGATACATGGATGGGTCTGTCAGCTAACCCCTGATTCTTCATCATTGCAAACATGAATCCAACACGATTATCAAAGTAGCAGTGGGCAACTCTTGATTGTTTATTCTGTCATACACTGTGCTATGTGTTTTATATACGTTTTCTGAGCTAAGTACCACAGGTCACTAGAAAGTAAATCCCAGGAGTCCAGGCATTTTTGTCTGTTTCAATCACTGCTATACCCACAATGCCTAGCAATTAGTAGGTGCTCAATAAATATTGGATGAGTGCAAGAACAAGGTAAGACCGAATGGATGGAGTTTCTTGGCATGGTTAATTTAACACAGCGTGCTCCTAGGCTTTCATAGCTCATAATCTCTGCTAACATTTTTATCTCCCCATTTTCTACTCATCCTCCTTGACATTATTCTTGTTTGTTTATTCTTCCACATGAAAGGCATGGTTGTTTAGTCATATCCCAAAACTACTACAACTACTCCGAGTACCAATTCTTTTTTTTTTTTTTTTTTTGAGACAGAGTCTTGCTCTGTTGCCCCGACTACTAGAGTGCCGTGGCGTCAGCCTCGCTTACGGCAATCTCAAACTCCTGCCTCAGCCTCCCGAGTAGCTGGGACTACAGGCTCGGGCCACTACACCCGACTAATTTTTTGTTTCTATTTTTAGTTGACTGGCTAAGTTTTTTTCTATTTTTAGTAGAGACAGGGTCTTGTTCTTGCTCAGGCTGGTCTCGAACTCCTGAGCTCAAATGATCTGCCTGCCTCAGCCTCCCAGAGTGCTAGGATTACAGGTGTGAGCCACCGTGCCTGGCCTGAGTACTAATTCTTAAGAGAAAATTATGAATAATTTAAATTGACACCATTCATCATTTTATTTAGTAATCTGGTTTGCTTTTCTTTTTATTTCACCAGGTAGAAAAAATTTACTATTGATCTTGGCCCCTTGTTTATCACTAAGATATATCCTTAGATATTTTAATGGAGGCAGTGAGGAAGCGTTTCTTGTGCAGAGAATTCATTTTTGCCACCACTTATTTACATGGGATTTTTTGCTGGTGTTCACAGAATATGCCAGCACATTCTGGTAGCTCTTCAGTTGTTTCTTTGGTGCAGAAAAGGGTGTGAAGATGTGCTGAGCCCAGGTCACAGGAGAGGGTGCCAAGAGCTCTTTCTCCAGAGACCCTGCGAATCATTTGGGCTTCTGTGACTCTTTAAGCCCCACCCACTCCAGAGGTGGGGGGTACTGTGACAGAAGTCCCCTGCCAGACAGGGGAGAAGGATGGCCACAGCACACAGCCGATGAATTCAGTGTTCCTCAGTGCAGTTTTTATTGCCATTTTATTCAAACTTCAAAAAGTAATTTTGAGGTCTGCGTAATATTCCATGATACCAAAGCACCACAATTCATTTAAGAATTCCTCTACTCCTGAGGGACCACTGTCCACTGGCAGGCTAACATGTTGGACCTGACCCAGCTGGCACCTTTCAATCAGGAGCCACCATTTCAGAGGCTGCTGGGCAGACAGCTGGAGGAGATGGAGTCAGGCTGGCAGTGGTGTGCACATTGAGCCCAGTGTAGCCCATTTCCCCAGCTGACCAGATCCAGTGCAACCGTGTGGTTCTGGATTCTCTGGCACTTTGGGCATGACTCATACACTGTGCTGGGTCACATCCAGTATCCAGATCCTTCCCAGTGGACAGATGAAGCGTTGGATATCCTTCCTCATGACGAAGACGCCTCTTTATGAGCAGAGCCAGGTGAGAATTTCAAGAAATTACAGACTCCATATTATACAATAAAGTTGTAAACTAAAGTGGTTTGGTCAAGAATGAGGGCGGGGGAAAGAATTTCCCTAGTTCTGTTCATTTGAACCAATGCCATCTATTT
Organism: Cheirogaleus medius; assembly: GCA_008086735.1. Lineage (NCBI taxonomy): Eukaryota > Metazoa > Chordata > Mammalia > Primates > Cheirogaleidae > Cheirogaleus > Cheirogaleus medius. The sequence continues at coordinate 1,866,949 of VBSM01003193.1, read as the reverse complement.
TGGTGCCACCAATCAGATGTGGCTGCTAAGCACCAGTCTATATAATTTTTTTTAGAGGTGGGATCTCGCTATGTTGTCCACTTTGGAGTGCAGTGGCTATTCACAGGCGAGATCCCCCTACTGATCAGCATGGGAGTTTTGACCTGCTCCATTTCCGACCGGGGCCGGTTCACCCCTCCTTAGTCAACCTGGTGGTCCCCCGCTCCCGGGAGGTCACCATAGTGATGCCAAACTTAGTGTGGACACCTGATCAGCATAGTGCACTACAGCCCCGAACTCCTGGGCTCAAGCAATCCTCCCGTCTCAGCCTCCCGAGTAGCTGGAACTACCCGTCCGGCCCAAGCACCAGTCTAAATTGAGATGTGATATAGGTGTAAAATCCCAAATTTCAAAGAGCTGGTATGAAAAAAAGTTAAATATTTCATTAATATTTTATTTAATTTAAATAATTATTTAATTATTTTAAAAACAGTTTCAATAGTTAATTTAAATAAAACATTTTATATTTTATACTGATTTTACATTGAAATAATAGTCTGGATATATTGGGTTAAAGTATAAAAATTAATTTTACGTCTTTATACCTCTTTTAGTGTGACTCCTGGAAAACTAAAAATTACAGATGTGGCTCACACTATATTTCTATTGGACGGTACTGATTTAAACTATTCCCAGCTTTAATAAACCATCATTAACCAAGATTCATCTGTACTGCCATTTATACTCTTTAAAATTTATTTCCCCCTCAGTCATGAACTTATGGGTTCTCTACTTGGAGAAAATATGGCGAAATAAATATAAATTTCTTTTTTTTTCTTTTCTCTTTTTTTCTTTTTTTAGCCTGCCACTTGACAGCTCAAAATATAAATTTCTAATATTGAACTATTTTTGCATTCATGAATGCAAAATCCTACTCGGATTTTTATTTTAATTACATTGCATCTAATAGTCAATATGGAGAGAACTGACATCCTTATGATACTAAGTTTTCTTATCCATGAACATTGGCTCTCCATTTATAATACCTTTCTGGTATGGGTTATTCTTTTAATAGGCTTCTGGCTTCCTCCCAGATTTATGTGGAGAAGTAGAGCTTCTGAGTTAAGATATGTAAATATTACATTTTACACAATTAATGCCAAAATGTTTTCCCACCAATATATGAGATTCTGTTGATCTCTTCAGAGCCTGTTGATTTGCCAAGCAAACATGGTTTTGATTCTATTGGCCATGTGTAAGTTCTTTCCATGAAATTCTTGTTCATGTCTTTTACCCATCTTTCCATTCCGTTATTTCTCGTGTTGATTTGCAGTTCTTTTTATATTCTGGATACTAAACCTTTGCCAGTTTTATGTGTTGGTCATATCTTCTCCCAGGCCATAGCTTACATTATCTCTTCACTTTTTAAAAGAGTTTTTGATAAAAAGTTTTGATAAAAAAGTTCTTAATTGTAATATAGCCAAATGTATCAATCCTTTATTTTATAATGATCACTTTTTGTGCCTTAAGAAATCATTTCCACAGCTGAGAGTGGCTGTGCACACCTGTAGTCACAGCTACTCAGGAGGCTGAGGTGGAAGAATCACTTGAGCCCAGAAGTTTGAGGCCAGTTTGAACAACAAAGCAAGGTTCCGTCTCTTAAAAAAAATTATTTTCGGCCAGGCGCGGTGGCTCACGCCTGTAATCCTAGCACTCTGAGAGGCCAAGGCAGGAGGATCGCTCAAGGTCAGGAGTTCAAAACCAGCCTGAGCAAGAGCGAGACCCCGTCTCTACTAAAAATAGCAAGAAATTAATTGACCAACTAAAAATATATATAGAAAAAATTAGCCGGGCATGGTGGCGCATGCCTGTAGTCCCAGCTACTCGGGAGGCTGAGGCAGAAGGATCACCTGAGCCCAGGCGTTTGAGTTTGCTGTGAGCTAGGCTGACGCCACGGCACTCTAGTCCAGGCAACAGAGTGAGACTCTGACTCAAAAAAAATTTAAAAAAAAATTATTTTCTACCTTAAGTCCGAAACATATTCAACTTCATTTTTAAATAAAAATTTTAAAGTTTTACTTTTAACATTTAAGTTTTGAACCCATCTGGCATTTTTTTTCTGTATGGTCTGAGGTAAGGATACAATTTCATTTTTTGCATTGAGACAGCCATTTATTATGGCATCAATTTCCGCTGATCTGACTTGCTACCTCTATCGTATTTCAAAGTCACATGCACATGAGTCTGTTTCCCTGTTCTCTGTTTTTGCTGGTCAGTTTCTGGTACACCAAGTCTCCCTCCCTTCCTGGCCATCCCTCCTCCTCCTTCTAACCCAATAACCTTCCTCTTTAGAAGTCTAGGTAATTCTTGGCCCTTTACTCTTTTCTGTAAATTTTAAAATCTGTTTTGTCAAATTTCCAAAAAGATCCTATTCATTCAGATTTTTATTTTAACTACATTGCATCGTTGGGGGATGATTCTGGCATTATGCCTTATACTAATCATTCACTATAGCCTGTAATGCACGTGTGCTGCATGACGAAGCGGTAACCAGTATTCTCTTCAGACACGGTTACTGCCTTGGGACATAACAAGAGGCCTGAGTTTCTGCACGTAAGCAAATGCTGCCCAGCTCCCACACGGTGGGCCCCTGTGGTGGGAGTCTGGAGGCCATAAAGATAAGAACATTCCCAAGGTCTGGCCCTGTAAGATGGTTGGTAGTCAATGATGGGTAAGATCCCTCATGGGGGGGAAGACCTAAGACAGGCACAACCGTGGGGGCCTGCCGCTGACTGGGAGAGAGCACAAGAAGTTCTTCTGATGGCTGCGTTGTTTAATGTTGCTTATTTCGGCCTTGATTTTTGAGTTATGTCTGGTGCTGGCACCTCAAGTAACCATTTCGAGGTATGAGACCATGGGAGATTGTTCCCTTGTGATACAACTCCGGAATTGACAGTTATCACTGCTATGCTCAGATGCTCACGTACAAGGAACTAACTTTGGGTCTGGGGGATATAAAAATTAAGTGACCGGTGCATTGGGCACTCGAGTCATGTAAAGTCTTTTATGTGTGTCTGTGTCATTCTTTTATGTTCTGTGTTCTTCCCCTGTCCTGTAATCGGGCCATGTCAGCATGTAAAAGTCAGTATGGAGAGAATTGACATCCTTATGATACTAAGTTTCCTTATCCATGAACACGGGCTCTTTATTTATGTTTTATAGTTTTATACTTTTCCCCATTTAGATCTTTAAAAACTTTTGTGGATTTATCTCTAGATACTACATAATGGTTTTTGCTAGGTAAATGCCTTTTTTTATTATTACATTTTCTAATTGTCGCCAGTATATAGAAATGCAATGGACTTTTGGATATTGATCTTATAGTCAGTTACATGGTAAATCTCTCTTGTTATTTCTGTTAATTTATCAATGGATTCTTCTTGGTATTCCAAGTAGAATATCATATTATCAGCAAATCACTTTTATTTCCTCCTTTCCAATCCTTATGCCTTTTATTTCTTTTTCTTCTCTTACTGTATACACCAGGTATTAAATTTTACCAAATGCCTTTTCTACCTCTATTAAGATAATAACGTGATTTTCTTCTTTCATGTCCTAATGTGGTGAATGATATTTATATTAGAACAATATCAAATTGCTGATACTTGACCATTTTTGACCAATAAAAACACAATTTTTATTAGTTCAACCTAATAGATTTTCTAATATTCCTGGGATGAACCTAACCTAATCATGATATATTGTCCTTATAATATTCTGTTGGATTTATTTTGCTACGGTTTTAGATTTTGTATATATGTTCACTAGGCAATATAGCTAACTTATAGATCTGTATTAATCACCTACCATGATAGGGAATTTTTTAGTTCCTCCCTGTAGTTCCATCAATTTCCATTTTACATAGTTTGAGAACATTTTATTATACACATACAGGTTTAGAACTGTTATATCTTCTTGGTAAATTGACCTGCCCTCCTGGAGAGCTCTGTTCTAAGGGTAGTAAAGCAGATTTTTTCACCGGCTGGGGGTGGAGGGAATAGAGTCTGAATGATTCTCCCCTGCCCTGCCCCACCCAAGGCTGGCTGAGGAGTTGGACTGTTTCCAGTAGGGATCAGTCTCAGTGCTGGGGCGGGGGCTGCCTGGTTCCTGAGAAGCCCAGGGCTCCAATCACCCCACCCCAGGGAAGGCCCCAGTGAATCACTTGACCTTGCCTCTTGGCCCCCACTTGATGATCAAAGGCAGGACTTCTGACCCAGGTGGAACCAATCAGAAGCATTCCCCAGGGCATCTCCCTGGTGGGTATGAATTGGGATTTACCTCCTCCTGCAGCCAGTGGGCCAGTTTCTTCCTAGCCATGGAGGAAGAGGAAAGCCCCCTCCAGCTGAGTTGACCCTAGGCCACTGTTCCCCTGGTCAGAATGCAGCTGGGGGTTGGGGAGTCACACTGGAAGGGGACCTCCAACAAGTCGAAGGGTTCCTCTCAATCTGGATCATTTGTCAACCTAAGGGTACATGAGAGGTCTTGACCCAAGCTTACAGGGAGGTTGGGGAAATTTGGGGGGTGGAGGGGTCAGCTCCAGGGCTCTCTGGGAAGACAGCACAAAACAGATGCAGTTTCTCAGCTCTAAGAACATCTTGAGACACCCAGGCCTCCAGAGCTGACCACTGAGCGTCCACTGCTGGGTCCAGACCTTGAGTTCTTCCTCAGGCTCTGCAGAATGAACCCTGGACACTGGATCGACCAGATGGGCAGAAGGCCTCCGGTTTTGCCTCTCCGCCACCCTTGCCATTTTGGAGATGGAGAACCTATCAAGGAGTGGGTTTGGAACCAGGAGTTCTGTTTTGAAAGTGAAATCTCACTGCCCCTCTTAATTTATGGAATTTCCAAACCTTAATTTTTCCATAGAATTTTTCTTTTTCCAGAGAATCTATTGGGGTAGTATTCCAATAAAGGCATGTTGGGGAAAGTGTCTACAGGGAAATGTCTGTTCGTTGTTATGTAAAATAAATTAAAAGAAGATCGTGAAAATAAACCTATAATCCTAATGCTGTAACATACAAAAAATATCTATAGTGTTGAAGGAAGCTTGCTATACACACATCTGCAGTTATTATTTTAATTAACAGCAGATATTAAATATTTTCATGCCAGTTTTCATAATCATTGTAATGAAAATTATCATTATTGTGTGCCTGTGGCGGGAAGGGTTTGGTGACCCTCTGCGGACGGCGGCGGAGACGGGTCAGGGTGGAAGTTTGGGGAGCCCCTGCGGTCCACGTCCTGGAAGGGCCAACCCCCGGGGTGCCCCCGGAACGCGCTTATCCGCGGAACCCGCAGACGCCGACGCTCGCGAGCCGGAGGGCAGACGCTGTCGCGCAAAACGCGGGGACGCCAGAAGCGCTGGACCCGGAAGTAGGGGTTGCTAGTGGCCGCCACGGGAGCTAAAGTCGGAGCAGAATCGCCTGTGGGGCTGCGGGAGAGCGGCGGGCGAAGGGCCTCTCGCTGGGCAGGTCAGAGAAGCGGCAAGAGCGGGCCTTTTTTTGGCGTGTTTCCTGAATGCGGGCCGGGCGCAGTCCCCCGTGCTGGGGCGCGGGCTCTACAGTCTCGTCGCCTCTTGCCTAGCTGGGGTGACCCTCTCTCCCGGGGCTTGCTGTCGGACTCAGGCAAGGGGTGATGGGCCAGCGCTTAGCCCTCTGCCTGGAGGGAGCAGACGCTGCGGTTAATGCTCTTCAGCGAACCCTCCCACAGCTCTTTGAGGTGAAGTCTGTTGTCCGAATCTCACAGGTAGGGAAACTGAGGCTCAGGGAGGCTGTGCAGCTGCGGGGGCCCAGGTCGGCGCGGTCCACGCCCAGGCAGGTTCCACTCGACTCGCTGTCTCCTGGTTTCCGGCTCAGCCTTGAGGGCACCTCGGTTCTCTGACCTGTTACTTGTAGATGAGGGAGGATACTTTATAAAGAAAGTAGCTACAATCCAAGGGCAGTAATTTCTAGCAGAGGTGAAAGGGAAGATGGTCTTGTCTTGCCTTTTTATCCCTCTCGCTTTTGGGAACAGTAGTGTTTATAGCTCTGGCACGCCTAGTACAGAGGAGGAGATTAAGAAATGGTCATTGTTTCTTTTCCTGATTCTGTAGATATTTGGTAAAGTTACTAAGGTGGAAAATCCTTGGGATTTTAATGATATTCAGACCACTGCTAGGCCTCCATTCCCTAGCCACATCCTCTGGTTCATAAGACACTGACATGAAAGGAAATTTCTATATTTGCAGTGTCCCCAAAACACACATACTGTTGGTACTATTGCTGGTGACAGTTGACAGGGTACTAACAGGCTAACCTGCTACTCCCTCTTCAATTCACTTTCAGTCCTCCTAATTATAATCCCAATTTGGGGTGTTCCCTGTCAACAATTAGCAATTGCTAAGCACTTGCTAATCTCCCTTTTTAAATTAGGACAAATTGCAGACACAGAGCTTTGGGGGGGCGATAAGATCAAACCTGATGTACTAAGTAGGTTACTTGTAAAGAACCTTTTTCTGGCCATTTTTATGAATTTAAGCTTAAAAATAAAAAGCAAGAACTTAAAGCGAATAATAATGTTGGTAAGGCAAAAGTACGACAATGGTGTGTAAATGAAGCTTGCAAACTGTTGCTTTCAGGTTTTGTTCTCATGAGCTTCCATTTTGAAATGGGAGATGTGCCTTAATGGAATAATAGGGAGGCTCCAAGGTGATTCACAGAAAATTAATCACAGTTAAGATTGCAGACATTTTTAAGATATGGAACCTGGTCGAGTTAAAGGAAAGTGTCCCTGGCTGGGAGTCAGGAAGCATGAGTTTCAGTCCCCACTCGGCAAACTTCGCAGGTGACCTTTGGAAAATCACTTTCTCTGAGCCTTAGTTTATTCTTCTTCTTTGAAATGGTTGTGCCAATGGCTGCCAAAGCCCCTTTCCCCAGTATTCCATTATGATTCCATACCCTTGAAGGAAGCAATGTTTTTTCTCCAATAAAATAATGATATTCAGAACATAACAGTCTGGGCGCGGTGGCTCACTCCTGTAATCCTAGCACTCTGGGAGGCCGAGGTGGG
>VBSM01003193.1:1847142-1859763 GCA_008086735.1 Cheirogaleus medius | reverse complement strand
CCTCAAACTCCTGGGCTCAAGCAATCCTCCTGCCTCGGCCTCTCGAGTAGCTGGAAGGACAGGCACATGCCACACCACCCTGGCTAATTTTTCTATTTTTAATATAGACGGAGTCTCACTGTTGCTCAGGCTGGTCTCGAACTCCTGAGCTCAAGCAATCCAATTCTCCCACCTTGACCTCCCAAAGTGCAAGGATTACTGGCGTGAGCCACCATGCCCGGCCAAACTAGAACTTTTATGTCTTTAGAGCCAAAGCTATTGAAGCTATTGATACAGGTGTGTATCACACCTGAATAACAACTGCACAGTCTGACAGGTAGACAGGCAATCTGAAATTGGGACAGATGTGCCTTTGTGTAAACTGTCCGATTTCATCCCTCTTCCTGGGTAAATAGGGTGATCCCCTTTAAGATGCTAAAGCAAAATGTTTCTCTCTGAGGGGACTTGTCAATCTGTTGTTTATTGAAAAACTTAGGATCTTAGGTGCAAAAGAGAGTAGTAGAGGTATGAAATTTCCAGAAACTTTGACACCATGGAAAAAAAGAACATTGAGAAGTGTTTGCAATACTCTTACAGATTTAAAGTCAGTTTTTAAATTTCAGAGATCTAAAAGCATTTTTATTCTTCACTTTGCAGGTACAATTACTCTGTATTATATATTTAGTCAGTATTTTCTCACCATCTACTTACCATCAGAGTGAACAAAGCAAAACCCCTGTTCTCCTAGAGCTTACTTATGTTCTAGGAGCTGTAAAACAAGAACCAAGTAAGTAGATGGAGGCTGTATCATGCATGGTGGTAGGTGCTACAGGGAAGCAAAGCAGGGCTGCTGTTCTGTTCAGAATGCTCATAGAGGCTGGACAGGATCAGGCTTAGAGGGCAGATTCTAGAACAAATAGGCCCAGGTTCAAACCATGTCCTGCCACTCAGGCTCTGGTCTCTCTGACCCTGCAGTTCCCGCTGTAGGCCAATACAATGGCAGCACCCTCTCCCAAGGGCACTGGCAGGATTGCCTGGTGCCTGGCATGTTATCACTATGCCACAACTGCTGGCTACTCTGTGACACAAGCATGAGAAAATCTGAGGAAACATTTTAGAATGAAACTTTGTTCCTACGTTGGCAGGGATGAGAAACTCAAGCTCTCAAGGAACAGTCCCCCTCTGCTGCCAGTTTTCCCTTCTGGTCTCTGGCTTCTTGGGGTGGGAGAAGAGGAGTCCCTGGGTCTCCTTTAAACCTCACTTCTGGGTCTCTGACTTTGGTAGGACCAAAATTTTCCCAGAATGGAAAGCAGAGGCCGAGTCACAACAGCTTTTGTTGTTCATTCATTAATTCGGCAGGCATTTAGTGCTTGCTGGGTGCCAGAAATACAACAATGAACTAGACATGATCATGGGGAAACAGACTAATGATACCAGGTGTGGTCTTTGAGAAGGGCTGCAGTGGGTCAGAGCAAGCAGACTAATGGGAAAAAGTGGCCAGGCAGAGGCCCAAAGGCAGGAACAGCCATGATACATGGGAGGGAGGGTTTGGGGTGTGCATAGCAGGGCAGCGAGAGATGCATCTGGAGCTGTCACGGGCTGGTGAGCTCACCTGCAGACTGCCAGCACCATCATCCTGGGTGAGCTCGGCTCTTTTTCTCTGGGATGATCGTGTATTTAGGGTTGTTTTGGTTTTTTTTTTTTAAAGATGGGGTCCCACTGTGTTGCTCAGGCTGGTCTCAAATTCTTGGCTTCAAGCAATTCTCTTGCCCCACCCTCCCGAATAGCTGGGATTACAAGTGTGTGCCAGCACGCCCAGCCCAATTGTGTATTTAGGGGGAACATACGAATATTATTTTGGAGGAAAAAAGCAAATTGTTTCATTCAGGGCAGCTTTCTTACAGAGATTACTGATTTTCATTATGGTCCTGTGGTCTCTTACCGCAGGGGACAGGGTTGACAGCTCATAATTGCTGGCTACTTTGTGACACGAACATGAGAAACTCTGAGGAAACGTTTTAGGACGAAACTTTTTCTTGCCCTGGAAGGGGTGGAAACTCGGAAGCTCTCACAGAACAATCCCCTTTGCTGCCACTTTTCCCTCTGGCTTCTCCGGGTGGAGAAGAGAAGTCCTGGGTCTCTTTTAAACCTCAGCCCTTGGGCCACTTCTGCACATGGTGAAGAGTGACAGAAGCTGCTTTAATGAAGGAGGCTCTCTTGGCATCCTTTCTTAAGGATGCCCTTTCCAGCCCTCTGTTATATTTTGGGCTTTACTTTTTCTTTATTTATAAATCCATTATCTTAGTTCTTTTTCATTAGGCTGCTTGTTTTGAGTTCTACCCAGACGAGTCTGCTGTCTGTAAACAAGCGTGTGCACACACGTGTGAGATCACAGCGCTCTGTACATACCATTGTACACCCAACTAATTTATCTCCGTGATCTGATTCACATTACTGTTTACTGAGCAGATACATTCCTTTCCAACACTGCAGAATGTTCCATTGTGTATAAATATCATACTTTCATTTAACCAGTTCCCTACTGAGGGACACTAGCTTGTTTCTACTCTTTTATCATGAGCCATAATACTACAGAGAATTCCCCAGGGTGTGTTCAGTCACAGGCTCCACTGTGTCTGGCCTGGGGTCACTCCAGTGCTGCTCTGTCCCAGTCTCCTCGGGGCCTGCCACCCAACTCAGTGGCTGCTTCTCCCCTGGTGACCTCGCCTTCTACCCTTCTCCGGGCCCTCACCCTCCCTGGGTCAGCACTGCCTGAGCCCCTCTGCAGTCCCCGCCCCAGCATCCCACCCTGGGATTGCTTCCTTTGACTCCCACTTTACAATTCTTGGACCCTACGGAACACACCCTGTGTGGGCCCTGCCCATGCCTGCACCTCTCTCCTCACCCATCTCTGAGTTGAGTCTGTCCCTATAATTGCTCCCTGCATTACTGCCTACTCCCTCTCCCTCCCACTCACCTGGCCTATGCCATCTAAATCCAGCCCTTCCCCTGCTGCGGGCCTGCCCCCAGCGCCACCTGTCCCTCTCAGTGCACAGCTGCCCCATGCTTCCTTCTCCGCCCGGAGGTGTGTGACCCTGTCGCTGCCCTGCTCTGACTGGACACCTCTCCCTCCTCTCCAGGCCCTTGGCTGACTGGCTCCTCTTGTCCCCTGGCCCACCCTGGGCCATCACCCCAGCAGCTCCCTCCCCTCTCGCCTGCATCTTCTTTTCCTTCGCTGCTGGGCCAGTCCCATCAGCGTAGAACATGCTGACATATCTTCCAGCCTAAGAGGAAAAAGCACCCCCCTCTCCCGGGCTTTCTTAAACTCATCTGCGCAGCTTTCACCTCTGTCACTCACCAAATGGCCCCCATCAGTGTCACCAGGGACTGTCACAATGCCAGACCGCATGGTCAGGTCTCAGCTACCACCTCACCCGGCGGGTCAGTAGACTCTGACACAGCAATGGCTGCCCTGCCGTGCTCTTTCCTGGGACCCTCACCCCTTTTGACTCCCCCCTCAACCTCCAGGCCATCTGATGGTACACAGTTAACATGCCTGAACTGTGCTCCCGAGGCTCCACCAGGAACTGCCATTTCCTTCCTTTCATGCCTAACCCCGCAGCCTCAGAGTTGTTCTTGACTTGCCTACATTCCCCATCCCAGGCCCACCCAGACTCTGACAGACTCTACCCAGGGCCTAGTCACTCTCCTGCATGGCAGCCAGAGATGTCCCTTTAAGACTTGAAGTCAGATCATCCCACCCATGTGGACTCTGCTGCCTCCCGGCTCCCCTGGGGCCAGTCCAAGGCCCAGACGCCCCACGTTCTATGCCCCTGCTCCATCCAGCCCTTCTGGCCTCCTCGCTGTCCCTCCATCCTGCCTAACTGTCCCCCTCTCAGGGCTCACCTCCCCTGGTCCTTCTGCCTGGACTCTTCTCCCAGGTGTCACCAACCCAGCCCTGGCCTGCCCTGTTCCTCCCCTTCCCACACACCAACTCCCCAGCCCGATAGTGGGTTCTGGTAGGACAGGACCTGGTGTTGCTTGGTGCTTTATTCCTTGCACCCAAGACTGGGCCGAGCATGTAGTAGGTGCTCGATAAATAACCGGAATAATTCATTCCTAGCAGTGGAATTACTGGAGATGTGCACTTGAAGTTTTGAGAGTTATCTTCAGATTGCCCCACGTAGAAGCTGTTCCAGTTTAACTTCCCCCCACGCCCTCATCTGCTGTGTGCTCAGACTTTGGGTCTCTGCTAGGGAGATGAGTAAAAGCTCATTGTAGTTCTAATTTTCTTTGATGAGTATTGGTAGATGTCATTTCATATCATAAAGGGCTCATTTCCTCATTATATAAATAACTCCTAAAAATAAGAAAACAACAATCAAATTGAAAAAAGTGGGTAAGAAATATAGATAGTTCACAGAAAAGGAAACCAAGTACTTTTAAACATGCTTCAAGTGCTTCTGAGTGTTTATTCTTCATACTGAGATTATTTTAAAAGTTTATGTTTTTCCTAGTATTTTTCTACTCTAATTTTTTTTCACTTAAATCTTTGCTAGATCTGGAATCTGTTTTAGTCAGTTATGAAATAGGAGTCTAACTTTATTTTTTTTCCCCAGAAGGTTGTCCTAGGACAAGAGCTGTGGGCACAGGAGAGGCCGACTCATCCTGCCAGGGGTGTTGGGAGAGCTCCGTAAAGGAGGGTCAGCACTTGAGCTGGGCCTGTGGGCAGTCCAGCTGTACCCTCCAGGCCTTGGGGAATATTTCCAGCAAGGGGATGTAGGCATAGAGGCTTCAAATGTATGTTTCCTTAGATGACGGTGTCCAGTTTAATTTGGCCAGAGCATGGCCTACAGAGTGAGAGTTGGAGTGGGGAAGGCAGGAAAGTAGATGTGAAGGGCCCCTTGACCTTTGCTAGACTAGACCACCAGCCCGGGGAGGAGAGCCAGGCATCCACCTGCCCCTGCCGTCAGTCCGGGTACATAGGCCCCAGCGTCTTCCCAGCGTGGATTTAGGGACAAAATTGACCTGAGATCATTGGGGCCACTTCAGCTTCCCCCTAATGAAGCCAAATTCCCAGTGGATCTCTGAGGCACTTTAGTTGACCTGGTCGGTTGTTTATATGTCATATGTCTTCAGGTTTCCCTAATTTTTCTTACCCTTGCCTCAGGTTTGTCTTGTCTTGTTTGTTAAAATGAGTGTCCTTGTTAGTGGTATAGGTTTCCATGGGAAGCCGTTGTTGTTTCCTGAGTGTCTGTTCTTCTCTTTAGGAGTCGTGCCGACTGTGGCACTGGGCTGCAGAAGAGCAGTTTCTGAACTTGCCATTGCCGTTGTCCTGAAGCTGCAGCGTGAGGGCTGAGGGAAGATGAAGACTGTGCTCATGGTTGCTGAAAAGCCATCCTTGGCACAGTCCATCGCCAAGATCCTCTCTCAAGGTAGGAAACACCAGCCATACGCTGTATTGCTTTGGTCTGTGAGCATGGTTGTCTGTGCCCTACAGGACATAACACCCTGTCACTCCACGCTGGCTGGGGTGCATTGGGTTCAGGCCGGCAAAGTGTTAACTAAGCTCCTCGCTGTTAGTCACTGTGAGATGCATTTGTTTCCACCTGCCGGCTGCCATGACTGGGGCTCCCGAAAGGATCAAGGCCCAGTTCACAGTGAAGTCCTCATCAGTCCTTGTCAGTGAAGTCCAGGTGCAGTCCTCGTCAGAGTGCTATGCCAATCAGGGCTGTTGGTCACAAGCAGCAGAAACCAACCCTGGAAGGGAGAAGACATAGCCAAGACCACACCCCAGTCTAAGTCTGATGAGGCCATACCCCAGACATCATCACGCTAGATACTCACCACTGCCTTCTGGACCTCATGTCACTTAAAAGTAGCCGATGAGCCAAACTACCAGGAGCTGGAGAGCGCATATCTGCCTTTTGCCCCCATTCTGGCCACTGGGTGGTTGGTGGGGTGCTGTTTCCTCTCCTGTCTTTGAATTTCCTCCAAATAGAAAGGGTATTTGTATGTTGGTACCCAGAAATGGCAGCATCCACTTGACTACCCCTTGGTCCAGTGGTTGGGGGAGGAAGAGACCCCTGTAGAGCTGAGAAGGTGTGGTCCACAGGGCAGAGGAGACCTAAAAAGCAGTGCCCAGTCTCCAGAGGCCAAGAAAGTATGGCTTTGGGGCCATCAGTGGAGGGTGAGAAGACACCATGGGATTTGATAATTTAGGAGATCCCTATAAGTGAAGTGTTAAAGAAGTGAGGCAGAAATAGAACTGAGTGAAAACAGAAATGCAGAGAAAGAGCCCGAGAGTGTCTGCTCTCATCTCTCTGGGCTCTGCGTAGGGAGCACACCGCACCAGGTTGTTCACAGATGCTGTTTCCCGGAGCACGGTTACATCTGTCCGTGCCCAATTGCCCACAGCAGCCTGAGGAGTGTTCTCACTGACTGCTCTGGGGAGGGGGCACTCGGGCCCTCCAAGAGGCAGCATCAGGGCCCTGGGGTCTCCACGGCGTCTGCAGCTCGCTGGAGCAGCCATCGCTGTGTGCTTCTCCTCCCCAGGGAGCATGTCCTCACACAAAGGGCTGAACGGGGCCTGTTCAGTCTATGAGTACACAGGGACCTTCGCTGGCCAGCCGGTGCGCTTCAAGATGACGTCTGTCTGTGGTCATGTGATGACCCTGGATTTCCTGGGTGAGCTCCCTCCCCATCCGCTGAGGGGAGCCCTACATGGCACTGCCCAGGCTTCAGCTGGAGCTGGGGATGCCTCTGTGCAGAGAAGTTTGTCCAGAATCCATCAGTCACGAGGCCAACAGATCGTGGAATGGTGACCGGGGATCCCTGAGTGAAGGGCCCAGAACAAGGCTCTGGCGCTCAGTAGCCCTGGGTCCCCATCACACAGCACCCTTAGTCACTGCATCCCCTGGGCGCCTTCCTTTGCAGACAGGCGATAGGGCCCATCCTAGCCCATGCAGGTGTTTGAGAGAGGGCTACCACTCCTGCTGAGTTGACTGTTGTCCATGGGTCATTTGGTGGCTGTCATTGTCATCCTCGTATCATTACCGCCCATCACCTCGGAAGGGCCAGCATTAGTGACCCACCAGGTCTAGCTGCAGGGCTGTGTGGTTGACAGGAGTCTGACCTGGGCTGTTCCCTCGTGCTGCCAGCCTGGGGCAGTGACTGGACCTCTGTGCATTTCCATGTCCCACGTGTGAAATGGGTCTTGTAAGTGCCATCTACTTCCCAGGATTGCCAAGGACTCAGGATGACAGTGAAGGGTGAGGACTCAGCACAGGGCCTGGCACATAGCAAAGCCTCAGTAGTTGTTCTTGCTGCTCCCCAAGCTTTATCTCCAGCAGGCAAGTAGAGAGACAGGATTTGAACTTGGCTCTCTGACCCCATTCTCCCAGGCTGTGAGAAATGGGGCCTAAAGAGCTTGCAAGAGCCAGGCTTTAAGCAGGGAAGTTGGCAGATGTGCCAGACCTAGGCCCAGAGAGCGGCCCTCTACGGGGAACGGCTGAGCACATTTTGTGCCCCGTCAAGTGCTGAGTGGGGGAGATCCAGGGTGAAAGAGCAAGAGAAGGCACAAGTGGGTGGTTCAGTGCTCGGACAAAGCAAACTAGCCCAGGAGTAGTGCTGCCAGCCACAGGGAGTCCCCGAAACGAGGCCAGAGCAGCAGCCCTGCCAAGAATCCGCATGGCTCCTCCAGGTGGCCAGGGTTTAGTGTCAGCTCAGCAGCCCAGCAGAAGGAAGGCTGGGTGGGCAGGAGTTACCCAAAGGCGTGAATTCATGTCCCTGGCTATCGGGGTGACCCTGGGCACATGGTTCTCCAAGCCTCCCTCTCCTTATTTGTGAGATGAAGCCACTGTCTTCCTGGAGCTATGATGGTCTCGGAGGGCAAGACCCTGTGAACCATGAAGTGTGATTCAATGTCACTGTGGCTGTGGCTTATAGGAAAGTACAACAAGTGGGACAAGGTGGACCCCGCAGAGCTGTTCAGCCAAGCTACGACAGAGAAGAGGGAAGCTAACCCCAAGCTGAACATGGTGAAGTTCCTGCAGGTACATGGCGCCCACCTGGGCACGAGCACACTGGGACCCCCAGCCCCACTCCTTGCACAGCAGGTGGCTGCAGATATCCTTGCCGCCATGACTTGAGTTCTTATCCCCCATCCTGGACAGAGAGGCCTTCCTGGCAGCCCTGGGCAGCCTGCTGCCCTTTCTGTGAGTGCCCCCTGCTGGCCCACGAGGCCCCTGCAGACCTGGGCGTCCCCACACCACCAGCTGTGGTACCTGCCTCACTCTGTCCTGCAGAGCAAGCACTCTTCTTATGAAATAGTGTATTTGTTTGGGTTCCCCCCTCCCTGCCCAATTTTAAAACAAATGCATACCCATTGTGGAAAATTGGAAAATATGGATAAGTAGAAATAAAAACTTATTCATAATCACACTATCTAAGACCACTGTTGACATTTAGGGTTATTTCATTTTAAACCTTTTTCTGCGCAGTTTTAGGGGGTTAAGATCATATTGCAATTGTATGTATTTTTTAGCCCAAAAAATAGCAGTTCTGAACTAAATTCTTTTCTGAGTGGCTGAGGCAACCTCACTGCAGCTGGCTCCCTGCCCGGCTCAGGCACCTGGGCATAGGCCTCCTGTCAGGGATGGGAGCGCCAGGCTCAGGTGGCACAGGGCCCGGCCTGCGGCAGGTGCCTGTGAACGTGTGCTGTGTGGCAGGTGGAGGGCAGAGGCTGCGATTACATCGTGCTGTGGCTGGACTGCGACAAGGAAGGGGAGAACATTTGCTTTGAGGTGAGTACGGAGCCCACTTTGGTGCTCACTTTTGGCCTTTTTGCCACCATCCCCAGACTGACTCTGTCACACCTTTCCTGGGGCCAGAGAAGGGAATAAACTATGTTGGTTTAGAAACGCCTTTCTCCGCCTTTATTCTGAAATTCTGTAGACACTTTAAAATGCGTAGACTCCAGGAGGGGTGATCAAGTGTTACTTCACTTGCTGAGGATGCATGGTATGAGTGAATATAGGGCAGAATTTTCTAGGTGGATTCGAATTTCAGAATGGGGCTGTCTCGAAGAGTGGGGGGTTGGGCGCCTCTAAGGGACCTTCAGTTGAGGCTGGTGGACAGCTGGCCTCAGCACTGAGCTGCTTTGCAGGCCTCATTCTTCCCACCTCCCACCTCTGCCCCTTCCATGATGGCTCCACCTCCCAGCCACCCCCAGGGGTCCTTGCATCTCGGGAAGGAGAAAGGTGGTAGCTCACGGGGCTTTCTCCCTTCAGAAACAAACCACTGCTTCCCCATCAAGAAGCTTCGGGGCCAGGCTCCAGCAGTGACCCCCTCCCACTGCATAGCCTTCTTAGTGAGTCTTGGCTCTAGGACCCCACTGTGCTGCCTGAGCTGCCCAGACCCCACCTGGAAGCTGGGGCCCCTGAGGCCTTCCCACTCCTTCCTATTTCCTGTCCTCTTTGTTTATTTTTCCTTCCTTGTTTCTTCTCCAGTCTCTTAAAAGTCCCACCCACCCCTCCAAGTGCTGCATCCTCCTAGGAGGGGAGATGGGTCATATGGGATGGATTTGGGGCCCTTAAGTGCTTGGCAGTAGCATTTTCTGATTTGGCAGGATGAAAGCAGGGGATAAGGAGAGAGGTGGTAGTCAGACAGGGGTATTTGAACATGTTTGTAGCTGGGAGGAAAGGGGGCCATGTGGCAGGGTGTTGTGGAGGGCCGGAGGCTTCTGGAAAGGCAGGGAGATGGGAGAGGGTCTGGCAGGGGTGGGAGAGGGGGTTGCACACACAAGCAGGCCCCACCCTGGAAGGAGCCAGGCCTCACAGTGGGGTGTGAAGTGGGTAGAGGAGATGTGAGTCACAGCCGGCTGCCCTCCCCCAGGTCCTTGATGCTGTTCTGCCTGTCATGAACAAGGCCCACGGTGGCGAGAAAACAGTGTTCCGCGCCAGGTTCAGCTCCATCACAGACACGGACATCTGTAACGCCATGACCCGCCTAGGCGAGCCTGACCACAATGAGGCGCTCTCAGTGGATGCCCGCCAGGAGCTGGACCTGCGCATAGGCTGTGCGTTCACCAGGTGCTGGCCGCTCTGCACAAGGGTCCGGGCACACCTTGCCCTCCCTTGGCCAGAGCCTGCCTTTACTGGTCCCCATCTGTGGCCCCCTAGCCTCTTGGAGCCCAGATGAACAATAGGCGATTCCACCATTTAAAAAACCCTGAAGGGAATTGTGTATTTAGCTGACAGGGATCCACAGGCCACGGCTTGATAAACAAAGAGTGTTTGTGTGCACTCTATGGTCCTTAGGAGAGTGTGCGGTGGATGGGATAGAATAGGAGGCTCCCTGGCCTGAGATGGCAGAAACTTCCGTCCCCTCTCTCCGTCACATGTGCTCACACCCTATTCCTCCCTGAAGGCCATGATTGCTCTGCCTCTTCCACGGTCTTCTAAGTGGGAGCCACCACCCCTGCCACCTCCCTCACACCACCCCTAACCCCAGGCTGGACTCACGGTGTCTTACTATAGTGTCTTGAGTGAAGTCATGACCAAAATATCTTTCTCTCCCCTTCCCACCCCACCACTCCTTCCAGGTTTCAGACTAAATATTTCCAGGGGAAATACGGTGATTTAGACAGCTCTCTCATCTCCTTTGGGCCGTGTCAGACTCCCACCCTGGGATTCTGCGTGGAGAGACATGATAAAATCCAGTCCTTCAAACCAGAGACCTACTGGGTGCTGCAGGCCAAGGTTCCTTGCCCTTCTCTCTTCATGCTGGGGCTTCCGGGCAGGGGCGTGGATTCTGACAGTCTTCCAGCAGCGTCTTCCCGCAGGCCCTGGGCTGAGGGCAGAAGTGGGGATGGCTGTCACCAACACTGGTCTGTGGTGCCCAGAGAAGGGGGACCCCAGCCTCCGTGAGGGCAGTGGGACTAGGCTGGGTCTGGATGTGTTGAATCTGGATAAGTGGGAACGAGTTCAGCTCTGGCAGTGCGGGGTGAGGGCACCCCAAGGGAGCCAGCACTTCGGGGGTCAGGTCTAAGCACTGGACTGAGGCCCTTGTGGGCTTCCAAACTTTTTAAAACCCTTTCTTCACATAAAGCCTCCTCAGGAGCTCACCGTAAGATACAAAGCATGATACGGAGCTGTTCTGGTTGACGTGTGGCCGGGGACTCCCAGGGGGGTGCCTACCTAGTGCCGGCCAGGAGTTGGGGGTGGACAGGGATGGTGTGAGAGGTGGGGGCTCAGGTGCTTTAGCCTCAACTGGACAGGTACAGCTGTGAGACCTTAGTCAAGGACCAGCTTCGTCTGTTCCAGCTCTTTCCCTAGTGATGGGCTCACCTGGGTACTTCTTGTGTGTTCATCCCTCCTTCTTCTTCCTGCAGGTTAACACTGATAAAGACAGATCTCTCCTGTTGGACTGGGACCGAGTCAGAGTGTTCGACCGAGAGATCGCACAAATGTTTTTGAACTTGACAAAGCTGGAGAAGGAAGCCCAGGTGTGCCTGCTCCCCTCACACCTATCACCTTTGCCTTGAGTTGGGCTGAGCCTTGGAAGCCTCTGGCTGGAGGAATAGCCTGTGACCAGGGCCGCATCTTTCTCCTGCTTTCTGAAACACAGAATCCTTTTGGAAAGGGGAATGCTCGCTGACCCTTATGCTCCTACTGAGATATTTCTGCCCAACGCAATAGCTGCAGTGTGCTGCATACCTGCCTTACACCAGCCACTGTCCCTACCTGTGACCCTGTCAGGCCCCTTCCACTTGCCCTGGTCCATGTGACCCCAGACGTTGCCTCCTTGTGGCAGGACTCCATTTCACACAGAGATATCTAAAGCTAACACTGTAGAGGGACCTGTGCGCGCATTAATGCTCTCGCCCAAGGTCACACAGCCATTGGGGGACAGGTCCCGATCCCAACCTCAGTCAGCTTTCACGCCTTTATGGCATTTTGTTTCTTACTCGGGGTGTTTATGAATTGGAAGGACGTGTTGCTTGGCTTTTAGGAGGAGGGTGATGTGACCTGGCGAGGGGGGCTGGCTACATGGGGTGGGGGCATGTCTGCAGCCATCGTAGCAAGTGCCCCGCAGCTATGAAAGCCACCAGAGTTATTGAGGTACAGGCTGGCCTCCTTCAGGCGCCTTCTTCCTGTCCTTCAGCCTTCCTTGAGTGCCCCCTTGCCCACCGTGCAGTTGTGTCAGGCCTCTGGAACTTCTAAAGCTGCTCTGTGCTGTTAGCATTGATCACATTCCTGCAGAGACCCCCATCTCCACCTCTAGACCTCGCCCAAATGGATCCCAGCCTCCACTGCTGCACATACACAATGGGCCCCAGTGTCAGCACCCACGTTGTCACTCTGGAATCCAGAAGGCACTGCCTGGCTGGTCTCTGTGGGATTGGCAAGGGCAAAGGCCTGGGTTGAGTTGTTTGGATTGTTTTGCCATAGGCGAAACAAAGAGCTGTCTCTTCTGACAAACGTTCAGTCTGGAGGTAGAGGGCAGTAGTTTGCCAGCCACGCACAGCCCACAGATGCTCACCATTTAACCTGCATGATGTTTACAAAAATTTCAAAATAGTTACCAACACTCAAAAATTGTGAGATCCACATAAAATCCTGACTCCCAGCTTTTTTTTTT
>VBSM01003193.1:1811098-1825602 GCA_008086735.1 Cheirogaleus medius | reverse complement strand
TTGGCCTCCCAGAGTGCTAGGATTACAGGCGTGAGCCACCACGCCCGGCCACAAGTTCTTGTGTGAACATAGTCTTCACTTTTCTGGGATAAGTGCCTAGGAATGCAATTACTGGGTCATATGGTGGTTGCATGTTTAGTTGTAAAAATCATTTTTAATAGCAGCTTAATTCATCATTAAGAGAATAGACCACAATTTACCTATCATTCCTCTGTCACCAGATATAGATTATTTCTAATTAATGGGCAATTTAAAATGATTCTATACTTTGTCCTGAAAGTATTTTTTTTTAATTTTCAATGATTCCTTAGGGTGAGTTCCCGTGAGTGGAGCTGCTCCATCGTGGGGCGGGTGCCCTCCGGGACATATTGCCAAACCAGACATTTCTAATTGTGATGACAGACTCTGCCAGGCGCAGCTTGTTAGGTTGGTGTGCTCAGAATGCACGTGGATGGGGCGGCTGGTGGCGCCTGTGCCGGCTAGTGGTGGGGGCTGCCTGGACAGCGGGGGCGGGACAGCGGGAGCCTCAGCTGGTGGATGGCCACTGCCCTGACCCTCCCTCCATTGTGCCCATCAGTGCTGGATGCCCAAGGCCTGGCACGGAGTTTCTTTAACCTGCTCTGGGAATTCGCCAGCCAGTGGCAGAAGCAGGTACTGCCTACCACCCGGACGCCGCAGCGGCAGTGGCTGGTGTCCATCCACGCCATCCGGAACACTCGCCGCAAGATGGAGGACCGGCACGTGGCCCTTCCTGCCTTCAACCAGCTCTTTGGCTTGTCCGTGAGTGTTCCCCCTGCAGGGCCCCGGGGACAGCTTTCAGAGGGCCGGAGCAGGAGCTAGGGCCCCCCGGGTGCCAAGGACAGCTGCCCGCCAAGGCCCAGGCCAGAGAGACACTCGTCAGCTGACATCTCAAGAAGGAGGTGCAGGCAGCTGTCAAAGCCCTTCCCAGCAGTTCTAGGAGGCCCGGCTCACTGTCCCAGCGCCAAGTTCACCCCAAGCCCAGGATTGCAGAGCTCTGCTTTGCCTCTGGCACTGGGAGCCACCTGGGGCACCTCCCCTCATTTTATGCTGGTAGTAACAGGGCACAGATGGTAACGGAGGCTCTCAAGGCCACCCTCTTCCAAGTCTCCCCACTCACAGTGCAGGTGCCCGGCAGCCCTGTTGCGGGCAAAGGCCCTGCCGATTCTTCCAGACCCCTCCTCGCCCAGTGCCTGGGCCCCACCCCATGCAGGAGTGGCTGGTGTGAGGCCAGCGGTTCTGTGACTCCCACTGCCTTCTCCAGCAGGACCCTGTGGACCGCGCCTATTTTGCCGTGTTTGACGGTCACGGAGGAGTGGACGCCGCGACGTACGCTGCTGTCCACGTGCACGCCAACGCTGCCCGCCAGCCAGAGCTGCCCACGGACCCTGAGGGA
Organism: Cheirogaleus medius; assembly: GCA_008086735.1. Taxonomy (NCBI): domain Eukaryota; kingdom Metazoa; phylum Chordata; class Mammalia; order Primates; family Cheirogaleidae; genus Cheirogaleus; species Cheirogaleus medius. The sequence continues at coordinate 1,824,188 of VBSM01003193.1, read as the reverse complement.
GCCCTCAGGGAAGCCTTCCGGCTCACCGACCAGATGTTTCTCAGGAAAGCCAAGCGAGAGGTGAGAACCAGGAGCCGGGCCTCAGGTGCAGCTTGGAGGCCGGTGGAGAGGCCCAGCCTCTGCCAAGGGAAGGAAACCCAAGTGGTTGTTGCTGCCGAAGGTCCTCACTGGACACTGCTGGAGATCACATCATTTCCTTCTCACAGTAAGGTGGCTCACTCTCGTGTGAACGGAAGTAACACAAAGCCTGCCAGGATCCTGCATGTTGGGCCCCTCGGCCACATGGACCTGCCCCGCTGCAGAGGGTCTGCGGGCTGTGTGGGGAAGGATAGCCTGTTTTAAAATGTTCCCAGGATTTTTTTTTTTTTTTTTTTTTGAGACAGAGTCTCACTCTGTTGCCCCGGCTAGAGTGCCGTGGCATCAGCCTCGCTCACAGCAACCTCAAACTCCTGGGCTCAGGCGATCCTTCTGCCTCAGCCTCCCAAGTAGCTGGGACTACAGGCATGCGCCACCATGCCCGGCTAATTTTTTCTATATTTTAGTTGGCCAATTAATTTCTTTCTATTTTTTAGTAGAGATGGGGTCTCGCTCTTGCTCAGGCTGGTTTCGAACTCCTGAGCTCAAACGATCCGCCCACCTCGGCCTCCCAGAGTGCTAGGATTACAAGCGTGAGCCACCGCGCCCGGCCAGGATTTTGTTTTAATCTGGCATGGCAAAGCAACAGAGACCAGCGCCTTGCAAGAAGGGTGTATTACTTACAGTTCCCAAGAGGAGAGGCACGCCATGCCATGCCATGCCACGCAGGGCCACCAGGGAAGCTCCAGGGTCAGGCAGGAGTGAGAGGGGAAACGGGGAAGCTTGGCTGGAGCCTTCCCTGTTCCTCCCCAACCTCTAGGAGTTAGCCAGCCCTGGGGGGCAGTCCCCCCACATCAGCAAGGCCACGGGGTGTGGAAGCATCATGAAGTACAGGAAGTGAAAACAGGGTCTGTACACGGCCCACTTCCACTTGCTCTTCTAGGTGGGGTCCCAGCAGGCCACTGGTGTCTGCTGGGGACATTTTTTCCTCAGGGTTTATAGCCACGTGTAGGGATGAGACCTTTGTCTCTGAAAGAAGAAAGAATACAGACACAACAGCCCCTACCTGTGAGCTTCACCTCTGAACCCACCTGCAGAATTTCCCGGGGTCTTCCTGGCAGCCCTGTGAGGTGGAGACTAATATTGTGTCCATTTTAGACATGGAGAAACTGAGGCTCTGATTTCTTAAAAGACCTGCTCCAGTGGGGAGACGTGCGCCATCCTCACATGCCCTGAGCACAGACCTTCATGGAACCGGCAGAACCAGACTTTGCATGTCAGCTGAAACCATGCAGTGTCCCCAGCTGTACGGGTAGCCCAGTGAAAGGCTGACACCCGGGAGGTGATAGGGCTGCCTCTCGGAGTAGGGAAAGGATTCTCCGAAGCAGGTGTTTAGTTTAGTGTGTTATTTTCCTTAAACAGCTTTCTTGAGATGTCACTGACATGCGATAAGCTGTGCATACTTCAAGTGTGCGATTTGGCGTTTGGGCTTATACAGTATATACACCTGTGGCTCCCTCGCCACAGCGACCGACACGCTCGTCACCCTGGAAGCTTCACTGGCCCTGTGTCGGCCTTTGCCCTCCCGCCCTTCCCCGCGCACTCCCCAGACAGCTTCTCACCCACCTTCTGACACCGCACACGAGTCTGCACTTTGCGGAGTCCGATGTGAGCGGGCCGCTGCGGGATGTGCTCTCGGTGATTCTTCTTGCCGTTGCACGGCTCGGGGGCTCAGTCACCTTTGTCGCTGAGGTGGTTTGGTCTGGACTGTGTGTGCCGGTGGCGGGGGCGCCCAGCCCCACCTCACACCGCGTGGGCGCTCTCCACACAGCGGCTGCAGAGCGGCACCACAGGCGTGTGTGCGCTCATCGCGGGACCAGCCCTGCACGTCGCCTGGCTCGGGGACTCCCAGGTCATCCTGGTGCAGCAGGGACAGGTGGTGAAGCTGATGGAGCCACACAGACCCGAGCGACAGGTAAGAGGCTCCCTCCGTCCAAGCCTAGGAAGTTCCCAGGCCCCGCCTTGCTGGGCCCTCGTGGGGGACCCAGTCTGGGCACCTCAGGAAGTGCTAATCCTGGCACCCTCCAGAGGGAGGGCTCCCTTGCCTACGTGAGTGGCCAGGGGGTCTCAAGTGAGCCCTTCCTGAGAGCTCTGTGGGCCCTCTGCCCTGGCAGCAGCCCAGGGAGTGGGTCACTCAGCCCAGCGCAGAGTCCCCGGCAGTCACGCAGGCAGGGAGCAGCCAACCACGGGCTGTGGGCGAGGAGGGCCCCAGGAGGAGGTGACACTGCATGGGGCTGGAAGGAGCCGGGCTTGGGGCTGTGCTGGCACCCTGGGACTCTGCGGTCACTCATCTACCTGGGCCTTGGGGTCCTCTCCTGGACCCTGCTCGGACCACATCTCACAGAAGTGTCCATTCGGCCTGTCCCCTGAGGTCGGAGCTCCCTCCTGGCCCTGCCAGCTGCCCACCAGGCTCAGGTCCTCGCCCCGTGATCCTGCTCACAGCCCGCAGCCTGCCCCCCACACGGAGGAGCGATCCCGGCAGAGGTTCTCCCACAGAAATGGGCGTCACCACGTCAGTTATGAGGGTGGAAAACTGGTAACAACCTGGCGAGCTTCTGCGAGGGTCCAGCAGCTGTCGGAAGCAGCTCCATGGAGTATGTGGGGCCCCCCGCTGCTCTGCCTTGTTCCGCAGCTGTCGGAGCAGAGGCTGTCCCGCCGCTGGGCTCTGATCAGGCCACGCATGTTTGACACCTACTCTGCACAAGGTGCTTTGCCAAGGCAGCGAGGCAACAAAACAGGACCCGCATCCTGCCCCCCAGTGCCTCGCAGTCGGATGCGGGTGAGGTGGGCAACAGCGTGGCGCGGGCAGGATACGAGGAGGATACGGCAGAGAAGCAAAGCTAGTGGGGCCTGGAGTCAGACCCTGAAGGCAGGTGCGACTCCAGCAGGCCCTGGGGAGAGGCCAGGAGGAAAGGGCAGGTCCAGCCAGAGTCAGCGGGCGAGAGACTCACGGGGGACTGGGAAGAAGACACCGACCTGCTCCTGTGGCAGGAGGAGCCGGGGCTACCCTGGGCCCGGAGGAACTTGCAAGAAATCACTAGAAGGTTCTGCAGTGATCAGACCACCAAAGCATGTGTTGAGGGCTGGGTCACAGAAGTGTGAATCCAGGAAGACAGTCAGGAGACAGGGCAGGCCAGTCCGGAGAGGCGGAGGAGCAGGCACGGCTTTGGGGTGGAGACGTCGCAGAGCACTGGGCGTCGGAGAGGATGGCAGTGCTGCTGGTCACTGCTGCTGGGGCCTCTCTGAGCAGAGCCCTTCACTCCTGGGAGGTGGGAAGTGGCCGCTGGGATGGCAGTTGGCAGAGAGCAACCTGGGAGGAGCTATTTCAGGCGGGGGGAGGACAAGGTAGGAGAAGCAGAGAAGAGCCGCCAAGGGGTGTTGAGAAGACAGGAGAGCCCAGGGACACACCTGTTGTGGACCAAGCCTGGCCAGGCAGCGTGAGGAGGGAGGTGGGAGCTGTGGGAGGGGCAGAGGACCCAGTGCAGGCCCAGGGCAGAAGGCAGGCTGGCAGCGAGGGGGTCTGCTTCAGCACGGCTCTGGAGCCCGGAGCCCAGGCAGCCTGGACAGAGGGGGTTGGCCTGTCCCATCCAGCAACAGGGCACTGGGCTTGTGGTCAGAGTGGGGGTTGCAGCTCCCATGGCCCTGTGTCCTCCCACCCTCCAGCTCAACCCTGTCCCCATGGCCATCTGCCACAGGGAGCCGAGGCTGCAGGAAGGAAGGTTTGGAGCTCCGGAAAGCCCGATTCCCTGGCTGCAAGGGGAGACCCCACCCCAAGGGGGGGTGTGGCGGGTGGGTCCCTTCCGGTGCTGCACTGCCACTCGGGCAAAGGCGGGTGGGTGTGGGCTGTGCACCACACCTCAGGGGGCCCCCAGGGAGCAGCTGGCAGTGCATCCTCCGTCACCCGCCCACTCTCCTCGCCTGGCAGGCATTGAGCGTTGGGGTGGGCTGGAGCATGTGGGAGACAGAAGCGGAGAAAGGCTCATGATTCTCAACTGCATCCTCCCACAGCGTAGGCTGGGGGCCCTTGTGCTCACAGCCCTTCCCGAGGGAAGCCTCCGAGAGGTGGGGGGGCTGTGCCCATCTGCAGTGCCTTGCTGGTCTGTGGGCGTCTTCACGTGTGTGTGGACACGTGTGTGAACACGCGTGTGTAGTGTGTCCCCGTCGCCCACTTCCTCTCCCGCCCTCTGCTCAGCCTGCTCCTCCCTCCTCCTCCCCGGTCCCTTTGACTTTCTCAGGCCACAGGGAGGGGATCTCAGATCCAGAGGAGCCTTCCAGGCCCCCTGGTCCTGCCTCCTTTACAAGAACTCCCCAGCTCAGCTCGAATAGGTGACGGCTTCTAGTGACAGGGGCGCCCGGCCCACCAGGCACAGGTCCAGTCACTCGCAGGCCCATGCAGCAGGCGCTCAGGGGGGCGGGGGCTCCTGCAAACCGGCGTGTCCCCACTGTGACGCCCTCTGCCAGGGAACCACACGGGAAGGCCTCATCCTTGGTGCCGGCATATGGAGGGAGGGCTCCGTCCCTTGGGCCCCCAGAAGTGGGTCTGCATCTACCCTGGGGAGGGGACCAGGCTGCCATCCCAATCTGTCCAAGGGACACTGTCCCCTGGGGCATCAGTTCTCACTCCCAGCTGGGCGTCTGTGGGGTCAGGAGGTTTACCTGACAAGCGAGATGGGGATGAAAGACGTCCTCCATCCCCAGCATCCGGGAGGCGCCTGGCTGCCTGGGCGCGCTGCGTCGGCCTGCGGGCAGCAGGCTCTAGTCTGGGAAGCCTCTCCTTCTGGGGAACTGACAGGACCAAAGCAGGTTCCAGAGGGGCTTGTGGCTGGACAGAGCCTCCGTCCTGTCCTCTGGCCAGCAGAGACTGTGCCTGGGGCTGGCCTGGGCTGCACTTAGGCTGAGGAGGACAAGAACTGAGCAGGCACAGGCCTCTGTCAGGGCCCTGCCATATGGTCGCACATGTCACAAGCTTCATCTTGTTGCCCCAGTGTCCCCAAGTTAAAGCAAGGAAGCTGAGGGACCCGTCGCCTGTGTCTGGGGCTCATGTCCGTCGCTCGGCAACCTTGCACGGTCCATCTGTGTAGCTGTTCCTGCAACTGAAGGATGTTTGGGCTATTTATAATTTCTCCCTGTTTTTAATGATGCCTAATTTGAGCACGTCTCTGAACCTCCTGACTTTGTTCAAGCACTGCGGCCGCGAGCGCCAGTTTGGAAAGCTCGGCCTCTCCGCTCAGGCGGGCCTTGGCCCCCCACCCTGCCCGCTCGCTGAGACCCAGCTCTGGCTGTCTCTCCGCAGGACGAGAAGGCGCGCATCGAGGCGCTGGGTGGCTTTGTGTCGCACATGGACTGCTGGAGAGTCAACGGGACCCTGGCTGTCTCTAGAGCCATCGGTGAGAGCCGAGGAGGTGGGCTCGGGCAGGGAGCAGCTGCCCGGCAGCCCAGGCCTCTGGACCGTGGCCCCTGGTCACCAGGGCTTGGGGATGGCAGTGTGGGGTGCTGAGAAGGGGTTGCCCCTTACTAGGGTGACGTCTTCCGTCGTATTGTGAGGGAATGGGACGGATTCAGAGACTGCCGCTGCGAGCACCTGAGAAACTTTCTTCTCATACAAATGATTACAGTTTAAGTTATGCTATGTAGTATTTCATTAGAACAGCTCCCCCGAAATCTAGTAGGAATCCCTTGGCTAGCTCTCCTCTGTGCTAGGAGAAAAGTCTTAAATATTCCATAAATGAGGTTTATCCTCGTCTCCCCAACATTCATGCAGGCGGTTCTTTTTTCTCTTTTGGAAAAAAAATAGCAGCCCCCTCCCCCCAGATCCCATTTTCCCAGGTCTCGGCCTGGACGCTTGGCAACCACACCTCCCTCCCTCCCTCCCCAGCTAAGTACCTGGGACTTGGCATCTGTCCCTCTGACCCCTCTGAACTGAAATATTCTGTCCTTCTTGGCAAATGTGGCGCCTTCTTTACAGCCTGTCTTCACCCTGCTCCTGGCTTTGGGTCTGTGGGACACGCCAGGGCAGCAGTGGGGGAGCTCACAGGCTGCAGTCGGGGGTTCTGGGCCATTGCATAAGCTAGCAACAGACCCCGAGAGAACAGGCTGGTCTCTGTACCAGCGCGGAGGGCTGTCGGGGCAGGGCCTGGGCGGATGGGGAGGGAGCGGCTAACACTGGGTCCTCTCACCAAGGCTCTGCTCTCCATGCCCAGGGGACATCTTCCAGAAGCCCTACGTGTCCGGGGAGGCAGATGTGGCCTCCCGGAAGCTGACGGGCTCCGAGGACTACCTGCTGCTCGCCTGTGATGGCTTCTTCGATTTCGTCCCCCACCAGGAAGTCTCAGGCCTCGTGCAGAGCCACCTGGTTAGGCAGCAGGGCAGTGGGCTCCATGTCGCTGAGGAGCTGGTGGCTGAGGCCCGGGAGCGGGGCTCCCACGACAACATCACGGTCATGGTGGTCTTCCTCAGGGACCCCAAAGAGCTGATGGAAGGCGGGGTCCAGGGGTCAGGGGACTCCCAGGCAAACGGGAGGAGCTGCGACTTGCCCTCTGGCCTCTCAGAGCCCCCGACCACTGAGGCACCACGGAGAAGCTAGGCGGTCCCGGCCCTGCCCGGCGCCTCCTGCCGCCCTTGCGATTCTCCCCCTCAGAGTCCTGGGAGGGCAGGCGGCAGTGGGCAGGGGTGGCTGCCCACACAGCGCTTTCCCCAGCACCCAGGCGTGCTCGAGGTGCTTGCCACGGCCTGTCCTGGTGGCTACAGAACTGCACTGAGCAGAAGGAAGCCGAGGGAGACCTCACCAAAGAGAAGGTGGCCCAGGAAAGGGACAAGCCCCTGCTCCTGGCTCCCACTGGGCCAGGGATGGGATCAGAGGCCACAGGTGCCCGGCGGGAGCCAAGCCAAAGACACTGGTGTGTGGTGTAGCAACGTGGTCGTGGGTTGGGACCCTCCCGTTGACCCAGGAGCCACAGACTTCTTCAAGCGCGTCCTGGGGCCGCGCGCACAGGCAGGGTGTCTGGCCTGGATTTCTCCCCACCGGGGCGGGCTGGGAGGGTTCGAGCTGACAGGTATGCCCGGCAGGCCCTGGTTGGCCTCACCGGCTTCCCAGCCCTGTGGAAAGAGGGGGTGCCGGGTCTGCGGGGCCGCCCCCTTCCACAGGCCCTGGCAACTCTGGCCACTCTCTTGCCTTGGGCACCCTGGGGAGGTGAAGCTCAGAACGTGTCTTTTGTTTGTGTGTTTGGGTTTTTTTCCAGGGAAAATTCGAATTCAGAAGCAGTATTTCAGGGTTTTATCAGTGCCAAGGTGATCCATTGTGTCATATAATTTAAGCAGAGCTTAGTGTTTATTTTATTTCTTAGAAAACTTAAGTATTTACTTTTTTAAAAGCTATTTTTCAAGGAAACTTTTTTTGCAGTATTACTGAATTTATTTTCTAAATCAGGATTGGAACAGGAACTTTTCCAGGTGGTGTCAATAAGCCACTCAAGTGCCTTGAACAGCTTTAGATGCGGCTGGAACTGCTGTGCCTGCCATGGATTCTGATAGGCGAATGGAAGTTTTTACAAAAGCAGGATTTGTTTTCTTGGGGAGGTGTGATTTTGGCTGGAATCTTTCTGGAAGAGTTCTTTCTGCCTCTTGGTGATTCGGACTGCCCAGGAGCATCCTGGAGCTGCAGCTGCTGCGTGGCAGTGCCGGGGCCTGACGGCAGGGACTGTGGGCAGTGGCCCAGCCGCCTCCACACGCAGCCCTAGGCCCTGGCTGGAGCCCAGGCAGCGAGACCTTGCTGATTGACTGGAATGTCCCCGAATGTCTTGTGTATTTGTAATCGGATTGGTCTCATGGGGAAAGACGCTTAATTAAGAGGCTCTGGCAAGCCCAGAGGTAGCCTGTGGGTCTCTGGCTTTGTCTGGAGGCAGCAGGCAGCCTCCCCTGCCTTGCTCTGCCCCGTGGCCTGAGCAGCTCGTTCCCTGGCGCACCCTGGGGAGGCGGGGCTTACAAGCGACCTCGCTTGGGTGCCTTGGGGGCTCACATAGCATGTGCAGAGCCAAGAGTGGCAGGGCTGGGCGAGGGTGCCAGGCAGAAGACAGGGACACAGGTCGGCCAGTTCAGGAGGTCCCCAGGGAACATCCTTAGAAGGGCTGAGCCGCAGATAGGGCTGCTTTGGTCAGAGGCTCAAGGTCTCATGATAGAAAGCATCTTAAACATAGTCACTGTCATTCAGAGAATAGTTGGCCACCAGCAATGACCAGGTATTGCTTGGCTTAACTTGAAGGCCCTCTGATTCCTGGGGGCCAGAAATCAGGGTCCCTGGGTGCCCTCTCGGCACAGGACTGCCAGCCTGTCCTGCTCTTGGCGTGACCTTGACAGAGGAAGGGAGCTATTGGCTTCTGTTTTTCTCTTTTCTTTGCTAATCTTATTCTGTTCATGGCTGCCAAGAGTGGAGCTTCACCCCATGGAGGTTTGGATCACCCTGTTTGGTGATGTGGTTCACCCTGGCCGGAGGGTCTACCAGGATATCTCCCCAGGCTTGTCTGAATGCCTCCCCTGACCCCTGCACAAGGCTACATGGGGACAGTCGTGCCCCTGCCTGGCAGAGGTCTGGCAGCCAGCATCTGGGGCTGCTCTGCCCTCGCCTTGGGGCCGAGGGAGCCCTCATTCTCCCCCTGTGCAGGGCTAGCCTAGGCGCAGAGGAGGGCTCTTCCATCTTGATTAGGGCTGGACTGGGAGTCGCCAGGCACCTTCAGCCTCTGAGACTCCTGGGCCAGCTCCTCTTCAGGCCATGGTCCCACAGGGAGCCCTAGCCAGGGACACTGGTCTGGAAATCTTAATTTCTTTCTCAAGCCCTAGCTTGGCCACTTGTTTATTATATGAGTTTAGCAAGTCATTGCACCTCCCCAGGCCTCAGTTTCCCTTTTGTAAGGCACGGGGTTGTGCTGAGTCTGCAGGGGAGATGCTGCTAGAGCCCAAGGCCCCTCCCCTACCGCCAGCAGGGAGGGTGATTAAGTATTATTAGTATTATTAATGATTAAGTATTATTAGTGTCTATTCTTAAAAATTAAGTGGGTTGAAAAAGAATTGAGCTCCAGATGCCAGCGCCTTATATGGAATACAAAAGCCGCAAAACGGAGCCCCCTTTACAGGTACGGCAGCCAGCCTGTGGGGGTGGGAGGGTGCTCCAGTCAGAGTCCCAGAGGCAGCCCCAGCCTCAGGATAGGAAATGGGTGTGTTTTAGGGGGCGAGGGACACAGCGTGGCATCGGCGTCCCAGGACCCATGGGAGAAGCACAGGCTCTCTGAGGTCTTGGGTCAGCCTTAGGCCAGCTCCTGCCCTTGGCCGCAGCGGGCTAGCCCCGCCCCAGCTCCCCCTCCCCTGCGCCGCCGCAGTGAGCTCTGGCGGGCGCGGGGCTACCTCAGCAGTGTTCCCAGGACTGGGAGGACAGCCCTGGCTGTTCCTAGGCCTGGCCCCACCCCAGCAGAATGGAAGCCAGGTGGGCCTGTGTGAAGGAAGCTGTTTTTAGTTCCACTCTCCCTCTGCAGCGCGAGGGGGCAGCCCCCAGGGTCCTGCGCTCTCGCCCGGGCTCCACAGCTCTGCCAAAGGCGCCGAGCTTTGCCGTCGTGTGCTGCACCCGCCTTGCCAAGGATTTATCTGCACAGCCCAGTGCGCTTCCTGGGAGTCGTGTTCTGCAACCGGGTGACTGTTTCCTCTGTTCCTAGGGCCAAGTCCCAAGATGAAGGAGCCAGAAGGGTGTTCTCCTGGGGCCCACTGTGCAGAAGTGTCAATAAATCACGAGTTCTGATCTCTGTCTCCTGGGTCCTACTTGCCTCTCTCACCACTGAGCATCTGGTCCCCTTGGGGCACAGGGTGTGTTTGGAAGCTGCTGAGGTGTTGGGGACTGTCTACACATCTTGCAAAGTGAGTAGATGAATTCTGGAGAGAGCTCTGCCAGCCCCCAGCCCCTCGGGTCCCGCCAGCACAGCATGGTTTTCATCCCCGACACCCCGAGCCTTTCCCTGCTCACACCAGGAGGGTGACGGGAGCAAGACCAGGCCTCTTGGACCTCAGTTGACACTGGGGACCTGCAGGAGTGCCTGGAGGCCCCTCATTCAGCCAGGAGCCTGGACTGACCCCATGCTCCTTGCTGAGGGTGGAGCCCCTCCCGGCATAGCGCTCAGATGGGCCACCTTTCATGCCTTCCTGATACTGCCCAGAAAACAAGTACTAAGTGTTTCTTTTGCCTATGGCTCCTGTCACCCATGCTGCCCCCATACTCATGGCCTGCCTGGCACTCTGCCCATCCTGCAAGAAAAATAGAAAAATTAGTCAGGTGTGGTGGTACACCCCTGTAGTCCCAGCTACTCAGGAGATTGAGGCAGGAGGATCGCTTGAACCCAGGAATTCAAGGTTGCAGTGAGCTGTGGTCACACCACAGTACCCACGCCTAACCCAGGGTCATCAGCCCGCAGCAGAAGGCAGGGTGACTCGGTGGACTGGGAGTGGCGATGGCGGCTCCACTGAGTGTGGGAGGGCACGGCCTGGGCTGTCCCAGTCCCACAGGGGGCTCTAGTGGGGGGCAAGCTCACCACTCCTGGAGAAAGGCCCAGAGCCTGGGAGTCCCTTTGTGGCCAGAAAGGACTGGCCCATCACAGCTGCCTGGACAGGCATCGGGAACCTGCCTCAGGCCTACCGCATATGGCAGGGTTTAAGGGAGGCACCTGTAGGGCCTACCCACCTGCCTCATTTTGCACCACACCTGTGACCCCAACAGTGACCTCAGCCCAGACCTCTGTGGCCTCACCCATCCCAAGGTCAGCCGACAGCTGAACAGAGGGCCTTGGCCCCGGCACTGTGGCACCTGGCACCATGGCTGCTCGTTTAGCAGCCAGGACGCCCAGGAGGGCTGGTCCTTGAGCCCCGGTGCAGGGCGCGCGTGCCAGTGCACACGAAACCAACCTTTGAGACCTACTCCCACGCCTTCTCAAGGCCCTCAGGGGTCTGTACTCTGTTATTTCAAGTCCAAATGGCTCTGAGAAGCAGCCAGTCATGGGACTCGGTCATCCAGTCCTTTAGTGGACATTAGCCTGACATTTGTCACACTGTTCCTGGGCTGGGACGAAGGATAACAAAGCAGCCACCAGCCGGCCACCACGTCACCACCTGAGACAAGATGGGACTCGGCTTAACACACAGGTGCGGTGCCCCTGGGCTACGAGGCCATAACAAGTCCGAGCCTTGGAGAGCCCGGCTGCCCCCCTCGACCCGCGTGCCCCCGCTCTCTGGCACGCTCGCTTTGGCCTTTGGTTCCTTTCTTGTGTTAAGACAGGAGAGAGCAGCCCGCAGCCTCCTGCTTGTGCTCTTGGCTGGGCTCAGGCCTCAAGGGGACACGGAGCACGTCAAAAATGCCTCCGTGCAGACTGCTGAGCTGCAGCCCCCAGACACGACCCTGAACTTGTCCCCCGAACGTGGGCGAGTTGGGTCTGCTGGCCCAGGACTGTCCTGGCCGCTGCCTTTTCCTGGGCTTCCCTTTGCCCGCTGGCCCCCCTCTCCTGCTTGCCATCGCTGTCAGCCCCTCCCAGACCACCCCAAGAGCCCTGGGAATCCCTCCCCCCAGCCCAGGTGGTGCCGGATGCCCGAGGCTGCAGCCTCTGACCCTTCAGGACCAGCTGCAGGGAAGGCAGCTTCATGTGCCTCCCCTGTCACAGCGTGGGCATCCTCGGAAAAGCAAGAGAACTGGCCCAGGATGCACGGACTGGGGTTCCCTGACAGGCCCGGGCCCCACCCTACCTGCTCACATCTGTCTCCCCTCCCTGCCCCTCTGAAGCTCCCAGCAGAATCTCCGTAAGTATAGGCTGTCTTGATTGTTCCCTAAGGAATCATCTCATGTGTCTGAATCCTGGCTCTGTAGCCAGATGGTGGTTCTGTGCTCTCCCTGCCCCCACTTTCAGGGAGCTTAGAGCCTGGAGAGCACCCACTGGGTGGGGCAGGGGAGGCCTGACGGACGGAGGGTGCACTGGGCAGGCAGGGCTGCAGGTGGTTTACCCGTGCGATGAGGCGATCATGGCGGCCAGCAGTGTGGAGTGGAAGGGACTCGCGCTGGGCTCTCAGCCAGGAGGGGGACAGACCTCCAGCTCAGTCCAGCACAGACAGCTGAGGCCAGCAGTCTGCCTGGGGAAGGGTGAGGAACAGGCTTGGGGACCTCATGTCCACTGAATGGGGGCTTCAGCTTAACGCCAGGCCCCCAGGCCAGGGCTGGGCTGAGGCAGAGCCCAGGAAACAAGCAGGAATCCTGGCTGGGAGGGCAGATGCATGGCCCCAGAGCTCCCCTGAGGGGTGTGTCCCAGGACCCCCAGCTGTCCCCTCTTGTCCTGCACACCCTCCCATCCTTGGCTGGCTGGTCTGGGGCAGAGTCAGGCTCTGAACCATCTAGGACAGGGCCTCAGCTGGGGCCCCGGCACACAGAGCTGTCTTGGGTCTGTTTCCTGGGACTGAGAGTGGCGGAGTTCTGGACATCTGGGCCTTCCAAGACCAGGGAGTGGTCACAGCCACCACTCGAGAGCTAGCCCTGAGGATTTGTCCAATGCCCATAAAGGGACCTGGGCAGATGTCAGCTCAGGGAATGGCACGGAAGCCATGACGACCCCGCAGCCTCTCCCTAGTCAGGCCCCTCCTCGGACCACCGACCCGGACGGTCATTCTGTCCCTGGTGGGGAGACCTCTTCCTCACTCATCCTCCCGGCACGGCACCCCTGCCCCTGGCCTGCTCCCCCTTCCCCAGGTCTTGTCTGCAAAGAGAGATCCGGGTCACTTCTAGTCAGGGTCTTGGCGGCCTCTGTCCACATTCACTTTTACGACAGCCACGTCCAGCGCAGCACAACATGGTTGCTTCAAAGCATTATCTAGCCAGGCGTCCTCAAACTACGGCCCGTTTGTTTTTTTACTTCAAAATAAGATACGTGCAGTGTGCACAGGAATT
>VBSM01003193.1:1774938-1798691 GCA_008086735.1 Cheirogaleus medius | reverse complement strand
GCTTCCCAAGTAGCTAGGACTACAGGTGTGTACCACCATGCCCAGCTAATTTTTCTTATTTTTTGTAAAGATAGGGTCTCACTATCTTGCCTAGGCTGGTCTCCAACTCTTGGCCTCAAGCAATTCTCCCACGTCGGCCTCCCAAAATGCTGGGATTACAAGCATGAGCCACCACACCCAGCCTATTTTCTCCCGTTCTGTGGGTTACCTTTTTACTCTCTCAGTAGTGTCCCTTGATACACAAAAGGTTTTAATTTTGATGCGGTCCAATCTATTTTTTCTTTTGTTGCCTGTACCTTTGGTGTCATATCTAAGAAATCATCCCACTGTGAAGCTTCTCCGCTATGCCTTCTTCTAAGGGGTTTATAGTTCTAGCTCTTATATTTAGGCTTTTGATCCCTTTTGAGTTAATTTCTGTACCTGGTATAAGATAGGGGTCCAATATCATTCTTTTGCATGTGGCTATCCAGTTTTCCCAGCACCATTTGTTACAGAGATTATCCTTTTTTTTTTTTTGAGACAGAGTCTCACTCTGTTGCCCAGGCTAGAGTGCCACGGCATCAGCCTAGCTCACAGCAACCTCAAACTCCTGGCCTCAAGCAATCCTCCTGCCTCAGCCTCCCAAGTAGCTGGGACTACAGGCATGTGCCACCATGCCCGGCTAATTTTTTTATATATGTTTTTAGTTGGCCAGTTAACTTCTTTCTATTTATAGTAGAGATGGGGTCTTGCTCTTCCTCAGACTGGTTTCAAACTCCTGACCTTGAGCAATCCGCCCACCTCGGCCTCCCAGAGTGCTAGGGTTACAGGCGTGAGCCACTGCTCCCGGCCGAGATGATCCTTTCTCATTGGATGGTCTTGGCACCCTTGATCAAAACTAATTTGATCATATATGAAAAGTGTATTTCTGGGCTTTCTATTCAATTCCATTAATCTACATGTCTGTCTTCATGCCAGTATCCACAGTTTTGATTACTGTAGCTTTGTAGTAAGTTTTAAAATTGGGATGTGTGAGTCCTCCAACTTTGTTCTTCTTTTTCAAGGTTGTTTTGACTATTCAAGGTCCCTTGAAATTCAATATGAATTTTAAGATGGATTTTTATATTTCTGTAAAAAAAAAGTCATTGGGATTTTGATAGGAATTACACTGAATCTGTAGATCACTTTGAATAGTATTGACAACTTAACAATATTAAGTGTTTGAATCCATAAACATAAAATGTCTTCACATTTATATTATTTATATTTATTTATTTATTTATTTTGAGACAGGGTCTTACTCTGTTGCCCAGGCTAGAGTGCAGTGGCATCATCATAGTTCACTGCAGCCTCCAACTCCTGGGCTCAAACTATCTTCCTGCCTCAGCCTCCCAAGTAGCTGGGACTACAGGCATGTGCCACCATGCCTGGCTAATTTTTCTATTTTTTTGTAGAGATGGGGTCTCTCTCTTGCTCAGGCTGGTTTCAAACTCCTGACCTCAAACGATCCTCCCTCTTTGTCCTTCCAAAGTGCTAGGATTGCAGGCATGAGTCACCGTGCCTGGCCTCTTCCCATTTATTTGTGTCTTTATTTCTTTCAGCAACATTTTGTAGTTTTTAGTATACAAACCTTTAGCTTCCATGGTTAAGTTTATTTCTAAGTGTTTTATTATTTTTGATGCTATTAGAAATATAATCGTGGCCAGGCCCGGTGGCTCACACCTATAATCCTAGCACTCTGGGAGGCTGAGGCGGGAGGATCGCTCAAGGTCAGGAATTTGAAACCAGCCTGAGCAAGAGTGAGACCTTGTCTCTACTAAAATAGAAAGAAATTAATTGGCCAACTAAAAATATATAGAAAAAAATTAGCCAGGCATGGTGGTGCATGTCTGTAGTCCCAGCTACTCGGGAGGCTGAGGCAGAAGGATTGCTTGAGCCCAGGAGTTTGAGGTTACTGTGAGCTAGGCTGATGCCACGGCACTCACTCTAGCCTGGGCAACAGAGTGAGACTCTGTCTCAAAAAAAAGAAAAAAGAAATATAATCGTTTTTTCACTTCTTTTTTGAATTGTTCATTGTTCCTGCATAAAAATGCAACAAATTTTTGTGTGCTGAGTTTATCCTGCTACTGTGCTAAATTTGTTTATTAGTTCTAACAGTTTCTGGTGGAATCATTAGGATTTTATACATATGAGATCATATCATCTGTGAACAGATATAATTTTCTTCTTCCTTTCCAATTTGGAGGCATTTTATTTCTTTTTCTTGCTTAAATTCTTAGGCTATAACTTCTAGTACTATGTTGAATAGAATGGCAAAAGTGGGCATCCTTGCCTTGTTTCTGATCTTAGAGGAAACAATTTTGGTCTTTTACCATTGAGTATGATATTAGCTGTGGATTTTCCATATATTGTTTTTATTATATTGAGGTAGCTTTTTTCTATTCCTAGTTTTTTTAGTGTTGTTATCATGAAGTGTATTAGATTTTGTTAAGTATTTTTCTGCATCTATTGAAATAATCATATTTTTTTCTTTCATTCTATTGTATGATGTATTATACTGATAGATTTTCTTATGTTGAACCACTCTTGCTTTCCTGAAATAAATCCCACTTGGTCATTGTTAATAATCTTTTAAAATGCTTGGATCTGATTTACTATCATTTTGTTAAGGATTTTTGCATCTGTATTCATAATGGACATTGATCTATAATCTCTTTCTTGTGATGATTTTAATCTAGCTTTGGTATCAAAGTAACACTTGCCTCATAGAATGAGTTACAAAGAATTTGAAAAGAATTAGTATTAAATTTTCTTTAAATGCTTGATAGAATTCACCAGTGATGCCATCTGGTCCAGGAGTTTTCTTTGTTGGGAGGTTTTGACTGCTGATGCAATCTCTTTACGTACTAAAGATTTGTGATTTTCTATTTCTTCTTGTGTCAGTTTAGGCAATTGGTGTATTTCAAAGAATTTGTCCATTTATTCTAGGTTATCTAATTTGTTGGTATACAATTGTTCATAGTATTCCTGTACAATCTTTTTTTTTAAATCCCTTTAAGGCTGGTAGTAATGTCTCTGGTATAATTTCTGATTTTATTTATTTGTGTCTTCTTTTTTACTTTGCCAGTTTAGCTAAAGGTTTGTCAGTTTCACTGATTTTTTTCAAAGAATTGACTTTGAGTTTCATTGATTTTTGTTTATTGTTTTTCTATTCTCTTTCAGTTATTCCCACTCAAGTTGTTATTACATACTTCCTTCTCCAAACTTTGGGTTTTCTAGTTCATTAAGGTATCCAGTTAGGTTACTGATTTGAGATCCTTCTTTTTTAACATAACCATTCACAGCTATACATTTCCTTGTGGACACTATTTTCATTGTATCCATTAAATTTTGGTATACCCTCTTCCCTTATTATATATGGGAGATGGTGTGTCCTGGCTTATTCTCAGATCCCTGTATACTCAAGGCCTGCGGAACCTGGGAAACCAGGTATGTAGTCAACCCTCTACCCATGTGAGTTTCTACATCTCCCCAATACTGTATTTTTTTGTTTGTTTTGGGGATTTTTGTTTTTTATTTTGACACAGGATCTGACTCTGTTGCCTGAGCTAGAGTGCAGTGGTGTCATAGCTCACTGCAACCTCCAACTCCTGGGCTCAAGTGACCTCTGCCTCCCAAATAGCTTGAGACTACAGGCATCCCCACACCCAGATAATTTGTTTTATGTTTTATAGAGAGGAGGTCTTGTTATGTTGTCCAGGATGGTCTGGAATTCCTGGCATCAAATGATCCTCCCGCCTTGGATTTCCAAAGTGCTGAGATTATAGGTGTGAGCCACCAGGCCCAGCCTCAATGCTGTATTTTTGACCCATGTTTGGTTGAAAAAAATCTACCTATAAGTGGACTTAAGCAGTTCAAACCTGAGTTGTTCAAGGGTTGAATGTATTGTATTTTCATATTCATTCCTCTAAAGATACTTTCTAATTTCCCTTGTGATTTCTTCTTTGACCCACATATCTGCGAGTTTTCCCGTGTTCCTTGTTTTTCTCTTCCAGTTTTATTCCATTGTGATTGGAAAAGATGTTCTGAATGATTTCGATCTTTTAAAATCTAGTAAGATTTGTTTTGCAGCCTAACATATGGTATATGCAGGATAATGTTACGTTAGCACTTGAGAAGAATGTATAGTCGGCTGTTGTGTAGAGCGTTTTGTTATGACTGTTAGGTCTAATTGGTTTATAGTGTTGTTCAAGTTCCCTATTTCCTTTTTTTTTCATATCTTTTTTCTTTCTTTTTTTATTTCAGCATATTATGGGGGTACAAATATTACGGTTACATACATATATCGCCCATGCCCCCCCTCGCCCCTCGAGGCAGAGCCTCAAGCATGACCATCCCCCAAACATTGCACATCTCACTCATTATGTTTGTATATACCCATCCCCTCCTCCCCCCTCCCACCCGCCCGACAAATGTTATTCCTATATGTCCACTTAGGTGTTGATCCGTTAATACCAATTTGCTGGTGAATACATGTGGTGCTTGTTTTTCCATTCTTGAGATACTTCACTTAGTAGAATGGGTTCCAGCTGTATCCAGGAATATACAAGAGGTGCTATATCACCATTGTTTCTTAAAGCTGAATAGTACTCCATGGTATACATATACCACATTTTGTTAATCCACTCATGTATTGATGGGCACCTGGGTTGTTTCCATAACTTTGCAATTGTGAGCTGTGCTGCTACAAAAATTTGAGTGCAGGTGTCTTTTTCATAGAGTGACTTTTGTTCTTTTGGGTAGATGCCCAGTAATGAGATTGCTGGATCAAATGGTAGATCTGCTTGTATCGCTTTAAGGTATCTCCATATTGCTTTGAACAGAGGCTGAACTAGTTTGCAGTCCCACCAGCAGTGTAGCAGTGTTCCTATCTCTCCGCATCACGCCAACATTTATTGTTTGGGGACTTTTTGATAAAGACCATTCTTACTGGAGATAAGTGATATCTCATTGCATATACCCTATGTATACCCTATTTCCTTATTGTGCTTCTGTCTGGTTGTTCTTTCCATTACTGAAAATGGGTATTGAAGTTTCTAACTATTTTTGTAAAACCATCTATTCTTCCCTTCAGCTCTTACATGTATGTTGCTTCACATATTCTGTGGCTTTCTAGTTAGGTACACATGTATTTATAATTGCTCTCTATCTCGATGTATTGAAACTTTCATTAATAAAAAATGTCCTTCTTTGTCTCGTAACCTTTTTTGATTTAAAGTCTGTTTTGTCTGACAATAATATAGTCGCCTCAGCTGTCTTCTGCTTACAGAAGACTGTAATATCTTTTTCTATCCTTTTACTTTCAACATCTTTGTGTCCTTATAACTAAAGTGAATCTCTTGTAGATCTTATAAAGATGGGCGCTATAGTCTGAATGTTGATGTTCCCCCCAAATTCATATATTGACACCTCATACCCAGTGTGATACTATTAACCCATGAGGCCTTCTGGGAAGTGATTAAGTCATGAGGGCTCTGCCCTCACAAATGAGATCAATGCTTTTATAGGAGACATTAAAGGGAGCTGCCTTCTGCTCCTTCCACCATGTGAGGACACAGCAATAGATGTCATTTTTGATTCAGAGAGCCTTCACCAGATGCTGAATCTGCTGGTGGCTTGACCTTGGACTTCCCAGGCTCTAGAACAATAAGAAATAAATTTCTATTGTTTATAAATTACCCAATCTAAGTTATTTTTTAAAGACTAGTCTAAGTTATTTTTGTTATAGCAGACTAAACAAAGACAATAAATCTTGTTTTCTTATCCATTCTGCCAACCTCTGTCTATTAATAGAAGAGTTTAATGCATTCACTGATTAAAGTGATTACTTATAAAGAAGGATTTAATTTTGCCATTTGGCTATTTATTTTCCATGTTTTGTATATGCTTTTTGTTCCTAAGTTCCTCCATTACTGTCCTTTTGTTGTACTTAGTTTATTTTTATAGTGTACCATTTTGATTCCCTTCTTTCTTTACTTTTCTGTATATTTTTTAGTTATTTTCCTATTGATTACCTTGGGGATTACAATTCACATGTTGAACTTATAACAATCTAGTTTGAATTATACCAACTTATTTTCAATAGTACACTAGCACTCTGCTCCTATACATCTCCATCCCTCTCTTTTAATATTTTTGCATAAATTACATATTTATACATTGTATGCCATCTACATAGGGTTATAGTTATCATTTTAGGCACTTACCTTATAAATCATATAAAAAAAGAGAAGTTAGAAACTAAACCAAAAGTACAATAATATTAGGGGTTTTTTCTCTTTCTTTTTTAGAGATGGAGTCTTGCTCTGTTGCCCAAGCTGGAGTGCAGTGTCATGATTACAGCTCACTGCAACCTCTAACACCAGGGCTCAAGCTTTTCTTCCACCTCAGCCTCCCAAATAGCTGGGACTATAGGTGCATACCACCACACCTGGCAAAGTTTTTTACTTTTTGTAGAGATGGGATCTCACTATGTTACCCAGGCTGGTCTCAAATTCCTGACCTCAAGCAATCCTCCCACCTTGGCCTCCCAAAGTGCTGGGATTACAGGCATGAGCCACTGTGCCTGGCCAATATTAGCTTTTATATTTACCTATGAGATTACCTGTACTAGTGCTCTTTATTTTTTTTCTTATGTCTTCAAGTAACTATATAATGTCTTTTCATTTTAGCCTGAAGAACAACCTTTAGCATTTCTTGTAAGGTAGGTCTACTGGTAATCAACTCCCTCAGCTCTGGTTGGTTTATCTTGAAATATCTTAATTTCTCTCTCATTCCTTAAGGATAATTTTGCTGGATATAGGATCCTTGGTTGACATGTTTTTCTTTCAGGACTTTCAATATGCCATTCCACTGCCTTCTGGCCTCCATGGTTTCTAACAAGAAATCAGCTGTCAATTTTATTGAGGATCACTTGTATATGATGAGTCATTTCTCTCTTGCAGCTTTCAAAGTTCTCTCTTTGGCCTTGACTTTCCACAATTTGAACATAATATGTCTCAATGTGGATCTCTTTGAGTTTAGCCTGCTTGGAAATCTTTGAGCTTCTTGGATGCGTATTTTCATATTATAATCAGATTTTGGAAGTTTTTAGCTGTTATATCCTCAGGTATTTTTTTCTGCCCCCTTCTTCTCTGTCCTTGGATGCTTATAAAGCATGTGTTGATCCACTTAATGACATCCCATAGTTCCCTAGGCCTGTTAAGTTTTTTTCACTCTTTTTTCTTTCTGCTCCTCAGACTAGATAATTTCAGACATCTTCATGCTCACTGATTCTTTCTTCTGCCTGTTCAAATCTGCTGTTGAATTGCTCCAGTGAGTTTTTAGTTAATGTACTTTTCAGTTTCACAATTTATTTTTGGTTACTTTTTCTCATTTCTACCTTTTTCCTATTGATATTCTCACTTGTTCAGATATCATTTTCTTGACTTCCTTTGGTCCTTTTCCAGGGTTTCCTTTAGCTCACTGAATATACTAAAGACAGTTGATTTAATGTCTTTGACTAATAATTTCAATGTCTGGGCTTTCTCAGGGATGGTTTCAGTCAAATTATTTTTTTTCTTTTAATGGGCCATACTTTTCTGTTTGCGTGTTCTGTAGTGTTTTTTGTTGTTGTTGTTGTGAATTGGAAATTCTGAGTAATTATTGTGGTAGTTCTGTAGATCTAATCCTCTCATTTCTCAGGGATTGATGGGTTTTGCTTGTTGATACTGGGAACCATCCCTTTGTGACCTTTCCAAGCTATTTTTGCAAAGTATTCCTTATTGGGTATTTTCACTAGAACTTTTCTACCATTGTCTTTGGGGTCAGCCAGTGACCCAATGTGATTTCTTTAAATGTCTGACTCCCAGGAGGAGAAAAATAAATACATCCTGTCTCTTTAAATCTTCTCATGGCCTGGAAGCTGCTTCAGCCTGTGGTTGTGGAAACAATAGCCAACTTCTGTGCTGGCCCCTCAGCGATCAAAAACAGCAATCAGTAATCAGAACCCACAACCTGATTTTTGGAAGACAAGGTCCTTGTTGCACACCCTGAATCCAGCAAGCTGTACCAGGAATAGGAACTGCAGTCCCACATCTGCCTGCCACTGGGATGGGGCATAAGAGATGGCAGCCCCTGCTGCATGAAAAAACTGAAATGTACCTGGCTCTTCCTCAGTCTCTGCCCTGGTTGCTGAACTAGATCCAGGAGTTCCAAAATAGTTGCTTCGGGCAGTTTCTGCCAGTTCAATTGTTGTTTCCATGGATAGTCAGATTCCTGGAAATTCCTACTGTGCCTGATGCCACTTCCTGCCCAAGTGATTTTTTACAAAGCTGTAAAGGCAATTCAATGGAAAAAGAAAGAGTCTTTCAAGATATGGTATTGGAATAATTGGGCCTCCGTAGGCAGAAAAATGAACCTCAACCTGAGCCTCACACCTAATGCAACAATTAGCTCAAACTGGATCAGAGGTCCAAATGTAAAATGTAAAACTATAAAACTTTTAGAAGAAAACAAATAGTAGATGCCACTATACACCTATTAGAATAGCAAAAACAAAAACTGGAAATACCAATATGCTGACCAGGATGTGAGGTGAGTGGGACCCTCATATCTTACCAATGGGAATGTAAAACATATAGTGACTCTGGAAAATAGTCTGGCAATTTTTCACAAAGTTAAGTATACACTTACCACATCACCTAGCAATCCCACTTCTGGGTATTTACTCTAGAAAAATGAAACCTGTGTTTACACAAAAAGCTATGCATAACTGTGTAGAACAGCTCTATTAATAATCACCCCAAACTGGAAAAAAATGTCCTTCCACTGGTGAATGGATAAACAGACTTTGGTACATCCATACAATGGAATGGAATACTCTTCAGCTACAAAAATGATCAAAATATTGATACATGCAACAACTTAGACGAATGTCAAAGAAGCTTGTAGAAAAAGATTACATATTTATTTTATGGCTGTATGTGTCCACACTAAATTCAGATGTGGAAGCCTGAATCCCTAATATGATGGTATTTGGAGGTGAGGCATTGGCAGGTGATTAAGTCATGAGGGTAGAGACTTCATGAATGGGATTAGTGTCCTTATAAGAAGAGACACAAGAGAGATGAGCTCTCTCCTGGTCATGTGAGGACACATGGAAAGGCAGCTGTCTACAAGCGGGGTAGGACCCTCACCAGATACCAAATCTGCCTTGATCCTGGACTTCCCAGCCTCCAGAACTGTGAAGAATAAATGCTTATTGTTTAAGCTACTAGCCTGTGGTATTTTGTTACAGCAGCCCGAACTAAGATATTTTAAAATTCCATTTATGTGACATTCTCAAAAAGACAAAACTGTAGTGATAGAAAACAGACCAGTGGGTCGCCAGAGGTAAGGGTTGTCGGGGGAGAGGGGACAGTGTGACTATAAAGGAACAGCACAAGGGAGGATTTTTTGGGGGGGGTGATGGAAGTGTTCTATAGCTTTAATGTAGTGGTAATTACATCAATCTATACATGTGTTAAAACTCAAAGAACTACTGTGTACATTTAAAAAGTCAATTTTACTGTGTGTTAATTTTTTAAATTTTTTAAAATTAAAAACAGCTCACACACGAAAAAAAGAAACAAAAACGCATGATTAGAAAAGATGGGGAAAGAACAAGGAAGTGTTACAGACTGAAGAAGACTAAAAAGACAACTAAATGCAACTCATGATCCCGGATTAGATCCTGGACCAGAAAAGTAAAAGAGACATTGTGCAGCAGTCAGCGACATTTGAATGGAGTCTGTGGCTTGAATGGCAGGGTTGTATTGGTGCTGATTTCCTTATTCCAGTGATCATACCATGGCTATGCAGGAGACTGTCTTGTTTTGGAAAACACTCACAGGGGTATTTAGGGTTGACGGGGGATCCTCTCTTCAACTTTCTCTCAAATGGTTCAGAAAAAGAATTATGATAATGATCACACAAACACACATATACACACACACACACAAACACACACAGTTGCTCCTTGACTTACTATAAGGCTATATCCAGATAAACCCATCGTAAGTTGAAAATATCATAAGCTGAAATGGTACCTAACCTACCAAACATCATAGCTTAGCCTAGCCTAACTTAAACATTCTCAGAACACTTACATTAGCCTACAGTTGGGCAAAATCATCTAACACAAAGCCTATTTTATACTAATGTGTTGAATATTCATGTACTTTGTTGAATACTGTACTGAAAGTGAAAAACAGTACAGTTGTATGGGTCCTCAAAGTAAGGTTTCTACTGAATATGTATTGCTTTTGCACCTTTGTAAAGTTGGAAAATTGTAAGTTGAACCATTGTAAGTTGTAGATTGCCTATAGAATCATTACATGCATATATATTTTTATATATATTCACACACACATACACACATATATACATTGTTGGCGTCTAGGCAGGGGTTGGTTCCAGGACTAGACACACACACACACACACACACACACAGAAAACAAAATACATGGATGTTCAGGTCCCTTATATAAAATAGTATAGTATTTGCCTATAACCTACACATGTCCTCCTGTATACTTTAAATTATCTCTAGGTTAATTATAATAGCTAATACAATGCAAATGCTATGTGAATAGTTGTTATATACTGTATTATTTAGGGAATAATGACAAGAAAAAAAAAGTAGTCTGTACATGTTCAGTACAGATGCAACCATTCATTTTTTACCAAATATTTTTAATCCAAGGTTAATTGAACCTACAAATGTGGAACCCATGGACATGGAGGGCTGACTGAATATATATATGGGGGGAAGATAGATGATATGGGATTTCTTTGTACTGTTCTTGCAACTTTTAAGTTTTATATGATTTCAAAATAGATTCTAAAAATCAAACAATTTTAGAGATGAATATCCCATCCCAAAATATTCCAAATAATTTATGTAGATACACCACCCTCAAGGAGGTGGAGCCTAACCCCCCATTCCTTAAGTCCGAGCTGTGCGTGGTTACTTCCTTCCAAAGAATACAGCATGGAAAGGGAGGAAAAAAGAGTACCTTTACAGTGGGGAAATCCAACAAACACTAACTCAGCCAGGTAATCAAGGTCAACGCCAACAGTGACATGTCATGTTACTAGTATGTAGCCTTGACGGGATGAAATGGTACTTTAACTTTGGGGTCTTCCTCCCCCAAACCCATAAAACCAGACTTATTATGAGAAAAACATCAAACAAATTTCACTTGAGGGACAGCCTATAAAATAGTTGGCCAGTTCTCTCAAAACTGTCAAGTTCATCGAAAACAAGACAAGTCTGAGAAACTGTCACAACCAAGAGGAGCTTAGGGAGACATAGTGACTAAATGTGATGCAGTATTTTGGATGAGATCCTGGAACAGAAAAAGGACCTTTGATAAAAACTAAGGAAATCTGAATAAAGTATGGACTTCAGTTAATATTAATATATTAATACTACTTCATTAATTGCAACAAATGTACCACACTAATATAAGAAGTTAACAATAGGGGAAATTTGGCATGGGATATTGGGAACTCTCTGCACTATCTTCACATTTTTTCTATAAATCTAAAACTGTTTTCAGTCCATTCAGACTGCTATAGCAAAATACCATAAATTGGGTGGCTTACAAACAACAGACATTTGTTTTTCACAGTGCTGGAGGCTGGAAAGTCCAAGATCAAGGCACCGGCAGATTCAGTGTCTGGAGACAGCCCGCTTCCTGGTTCACAGATGGCCTTCTCTTTGCCAGAACCTCACGTGGCAGAAGAGGGCCTCTTTTATAAGGAAACTGATCCCATTCATGGGGGCACCACTCACATGACCTAATCACCTTCCAATGGCCCTGCTGCCTAATACCATCACTTTGGGGTTAGGATTTCAACATATGAATTTTAGAGGAACACAAACATTTAGACTATACCATGTTCTAAAAAATAAAGTTTATTTTAAAAAAACAACAACAATATTTAGGCAGTCCAGTAAGGAAGATTTGAGCATGAATTGGATGTGGGGTCAGTAAAGAACAAGGATGAGTAAGATGCTTACTTTCTGGCTTGAGGAACTGGAGGATGGAGGGCTCTTGGCTAAGACAGGAAACAGAGTGGGCAGCTGAGGAGTACAGGTGGAGATCTGTGATGAGAGGCTGCTCTTGAGGGGGAGCTGGGCACCTGTGTGGTGAAGATGAGGAGCTACCCTGGGAGGAATGTGTCATATGAGAAGAGTAGAACATCCTTGCTGGCTGTCCCTCCATTCTCTCTTTCTTCCTGACTACTGGATCCCTGATTTGGTTATGGTGCCTGCCCTCCCCCATGTGGCCAGGGGAGAGTCACTTCCCCTAGATTCTAAGGGTAAATCCTGCTTGGCCTGAGACACTCACAGTGATTATTCTTCTTGGTGGTGAGTAGGCGGGGTCAGCATGGGACGCAGTCTGCCAATTGAGGCATGAGGAGAAGACTGCTGGGTGGATTCTTAGGCCTAACAAGGAGACCCTCAAAGAGATAGTCCCTTTCTGCCTCTGAATAGTGCGGTACCCCTGTGCTGCCTGGAACGGGTGCAGCCATCTTTCCCTACTTGCCTGAGGAGGGTGCCAACACACAGAGGAGGGCAGAGCCGTAGCTGTGTTGGATGAGAAAGAATGTGTCCTTACTGTTTTTACCAATTTGGTCTGGCAGAGCCAGAACCAGCGTGAGCAATCGAGCACCCAGGACAGATTATTTAAGGAGGTGCTCACTCTCAGATGTGGACGCTGCACTGGCAGGACCCTGAGAGCGAGGGCCTCACTCACCTCACCCTGCCCCTGGCCCTGTTTCATTCAGGGCTTCCTCAACTTACAGCTAAAAGCTTCTGGCTGCTAAGGACAGGGCACTAGAATTTAAAGAACAGACAGATAAGAGGAACCCAGAAAAGGAGATTAAAAAGTAGCTACTCTGTCTGGGAGGCCGAGGCGGGCGGATTGCTCGAGCTCAGGAGTTCGAAACCAGCCTGAGCAAGAGTGAGACCCCGTCTCTACTAAAAATAGAAATGAATTAATTGGCCAACTAAAAATATATAGAAAAAGTTAGCCGGGCATGGTGGCACATGCCTGTAGTCCCAGCTACTCGGGAGGCTGAGGCAGGAGGATTGCTTGAGCCCAGGAGTTGGAGGTTGCTGTGAGCTAGGCTGACTCCACGGCACTCTAGCCCAGGGAAACAGAGTTAGACTCTGTCTCAAAAAAAAAAAAGTAGCTACTCTGTTTGGGCCAAAGCACTGTTATATAATAATGGTGCCAGGGGCTAGTCCAGCCTTCAGCCTCTCATTAAAGGAATCATTCTCCAAGTCTGTAGTAGTAGTCAGATTATTTCCATGATTTTGCAGAGTGTGTTACTGTGTTCATATTTCCTTTCTGACTAAAACATTATTTAGTAGAATGTTTGTCAATGTTCTAGCAAAGTATTAATACTTGGTTGGATGTTTGTTAATCTTAAAATTTGTATATGTGATTTTCATTTGTTAAATTGTGCTATGATCAGAGGATTTGACCTTGATCACTTTTTGGTTATTTGGATTTAGTAAAACTTTTTGTGGTCCAGTGAAGGGTCAATTTTTGTGACTGTTCTAGAGATATTAGAACAGATGGGGATGTATTTTATGTAGGTACAGAACATAGCATATGTTATTATGCCTTATTAATTCTGTTGTTTACCTGCATTTTATTTTATTTTATTATTTTTTATTTATTTATTTTTGAAACAGAGTCTCTGTTGCCCGGGCTAGAGTGCCTTGGCGTCAGGCTAGCTCACGGCAACCTCAAACTCCTAGGCTCAAGCAATCCTCCTGCCTCAGCCTCCCAAGTAGCTGGGACTACAGGCATGTGCCACCATGCCTGGTTAATTTTTTCTATATATATTTTTAGTTGGCCAATTAATTTATTTCTATTTTTAGTAGAGACAGGGTCTCGCTCTTGCTCAGGCTGGTCTTGAACTCCTGAGCTTGAACAATCCGCCCTCCTTGGCCTCCCAGAGTGCTTGGATTACAGGCGTGAGCCACCATGCCTGGCCTGCATTTTATTTTTGTTTATATGTCATATTCTGATAGTGGCATAAATGTATTTCTATTAGTTGTTATTTCTAAAGATTTTTGGCTTTTTTTTTTTTAGGAGACAGGGTCTTGCTATGTTGCCCAGGCTGCAGTGCATTCGTTATTCACAAGCACAAACCAATGATCATAGTGCACTATAGCCTCGAACTTCTAGTCTCAAGTGATCCTCCTGCTTCAGCCTCCTGACTAGCTGGGATTACAAGTGTGTGCCACCATGCCTGGCTCTGCTCCTTGTTTTGTGTTGCTATGTTATTTGGTGCATTTGGTTTCATGATGCCTTTTATACTACACACACACACACATCTTTTTAAGAAAGAGTATATATTTAGCGTTTGCCTTTTGATCTCATCTGAGATTTTCATATTTTATATAGTAATTTTATCTATCTACATTTTTCTTATTTGTTTATATTCAGCTTATTTGTTATTGTTAGTCTAACCTTTGCTCATCTAATTTTCTGGTGTTTAGATACTGTTTTTTATGATTCCTTGCCATTTCTTCTCCATTTGAGTATGTGAGGCAAGCGTCTAGTACATTTCCTGGTACGAGTTTCTTTATTTTTGCTATATTAATTACATTTTTTCTTCATCTCCTGTAATAATTTATAAGGTATACATAAAGCTTTTTATACTGAAAAATTATATGAAATTGTACCAATTTTAAAAATAGCTTTATGTAAAACAAAGACTCAAGTGTCTTGTTTTTTTCTACCCTCTTTCTTTCTCCCTGGTTTTCACTGCATAATCTCAGGTTAAAAACCCTATTTCTAAAGATCCTCTTTCTGAATTTTTTGCTTTTGCATTTTGTTTGTTACCATAGCAACAATTATTTCAACTTATCGGTATCAAACAGTCTCTACTGAGTGGTGTTTTTATTCAATTATCTCTCTATCTTTAGCTAGTTTCAAGGCTCATTGCCAGTTCTTTTCTCTCCTTTCATCATTCATGAGTTTCTGATTCATGTCTCAGTGATTTATTGTATAATTCTGAGCAATTTTTTGCAGAAAAAGGAGTTAATTGGGTAGTGCATTAGTCAGAACTCATGGTTTCAAGTGGCCGAAATCTAAAGTCCAGGCTCAGCTGAATACAGCTTCAAACTACGGCATCAGGAAACTGTCTCCATCGCAGCTTTCCCTGTCTCACCTCCACTCACAGAGGGCATTTCTCACATCCCAGCATGTTTGGCCCCCGACTCACATTTACTGCCCTAGCAAGCAAGCAAAAAGGAAACACCCCTTTCACACAGCTTCTGCAGAAGTCTGAGCCTGGTTCAGGGCACATGCCCACCCTTTGAGCCAACCTCTGTAATTCTGATTAGGGAGCCCTGGGTCACATGCTTATTCTTGGAACTTGGGGTGGGGCAAGCTCTTTGAACCCTATGAGAATGCAGAAGGGACAGTTCACTAAAGAAAAACTGGGTTGCTGCTACCAGGAGGAGGAGGAGTTGATGGTGTGCCGGAAAAAATAACAGATATCCGTGTTTTCTAAGATTCTGCAGATCTGTGAATTGTCACCACCGTAGAGAGACAATGAGGAAGACATCCAGGTAGCCAGCCTTATGCTTAGATGGTAGCTTGGTATGGTCTTACAGTGTTCCCGAGCCTGCCTCTCCGCTCTGTGCTTCCAGAAGCTTGCTGTTGTCAGTGTAGCTGATGATTGTTCCCTCTGGGCCTGGCTCATGCTAATCTGACTCAGCAGAGACTGATGAGACTAAACCCCAGGTTAGAACGAACAGTAATTGCCACAGGACCCAAATATGGCTGTCCTCTGCCCAGGGCACTTTCCCTGTCAGAAAACCACAAGTGAAGCCACAAACTCTAATCATAAGGTTGCTTAGTGCTCATGGAACCAGGCAACAGGAGTTCTCTGGAGAAAATCAGTGGTCAGATGCATTATGCCATGAGAGTGTGGTAGTTTAAAATGTCCACAAATGCTGGAATAGTGGAGAGAGAATATGCTACAGGGAGAGAGGCTGATACACGCACAGACCAAAAGACAAGAGAGAACCGAGAGTAATCTAACCTGGCTGGTGCATGGAAGGCAAGGAGGGGAGAGCAAGAGATGAGGGTGGAGGGGCGGTTAGCAAAGACCTCACTCTGAGTGTAATGGGGAGCCACTGACTTCAGACAGGAAGGGACATTTTCAGATCTGTGATGGAAAGATTGATCTAGGTATAAGGAGAAACAGCTGCAGATGGACACACTGAAAGCAGAAGGGTTAATTAAGGCTGCATTGGCAGCCTTGCTTAGACAGTTGATGCAGCAGGCTATAACCAGCAGAGTGGCAGTTGGGATGAAGTGGTTATGTTTAAAATAGTGCTTCTCAAAGTTTAATATGCATGCAAATCACCTGGGGGTCTTGTTAAAATGCAGATCCTGATTCAGGTCTGGGGTGGGCCTGATGCTGCATTTCTAACAAACCCCCCGATGATGCTGATGCTGCTGGTCTGGAGACCACACTTCAAGTAGCAAAGATTTCTGAATTTTTTTTTTTTTTTTGAGACAGAGTTTCTCTCTGTTGCCTGGGCTAGAGTGCAGTGGAGTCATCACAGCTCACTGCAACCTCAAACTCCTGGGCTCACATGATCCTCCTGCCTCAGCAGCCCAAGTAGCTGGGACTACAGGCGTGCACCACCACACCCAGCTAATTTTTTTATTTTTTTGTAGAGACAGGGTCTTGCTCTTGTTCAGGCTGGTCTCCAATTCCTGGCCTCAAGCGATCCTCCTGCCTTGGCCTCCACAAGTGCTAGGATTACAGGCATGAGTCACTGCACCCAGCTGGATTTCTGAAATACTAACGATACAGAATTTACAGGAGTTTGTGATTGGTTGGATGGGGTTGGGGGTAGAGATTGAGGTATTAATAAAATGCATTGTTAAAGATTATAGCCAAATTTCCAGCTTGAGCGTCTGGGTGAAAGTGATGCTATCCACAGGTATATGATGAAGAACAGGTTTGGGTGGGGTAGATAATAATAACTGATAACATTTATTGGGTAACATACTATGTGCCAGGCTCTTCACATATGTTATTTACTCTGTCCAACAAACTTATGAGGCACATACTATTGTGATCCCCATTTTAAGTCTGAGGAAAATGAGGTCAAGGTCACACAGGTGGTAAGTAGATTGGCTAAGATTTAAAGTCTCAGAACAGTTAACTTATGCAGTTAACCACTGGTGGTTTAGATATGTGATGTTGAAGCCCCTCTGGGATGTCTACATGGAGCTGTCCAGTGTGCAGGTGGACATGCTGACCAGGAGCTAAGGAGAGATCTTCTAAGCGATAAAGGTCTGGGAAGAAGGTGGGTGTGGTGGCACGTGCTTATAGTCCCAGCTACTCAGGAGGCTAAAGTGGGAGGATTGCTTGAGCCCAGGAGTTTGAGTCCAGTCTGGGAAACATAGCAAGACCCTGACTCAAAAAAACAAAAACAAAACAAAAAAGATCTGGGAGGAGTTAAGTCACTGAGTGAATGAAATCACCTAGGGAGGGTTATAAGGTTACAACCTCCCCCTTCAGAGTGCTGTCAATCTTGTTCCATTTTCCTGTGGCATTTAAGGGTTACAGAAGAGGAATCTGAAGAAAGCCAGTTTTTAGCTTTTTTTTATAAATAACCTTTATTTCTTGATTGGAAACTATTAGTGTTTGTTCTTTATCCCTGAAATTTAATAATTTTTCTGGATTATGTCCTGAAGTTGGTTTCTGCTTATTTTCTGGATTCTAGTGAAGCCACTCAATTTCTTACCTCCACCTCAGATCTTTTTCCACCTAAGGAAACTTTTCTCCCATTATAACTGTGGTTTTTGTTTGTTTGTTTGTTTTTGTTTTTGTAGAGACAAGGTGTCATTTTGTTGCCCAGGCTGGTCTTGAACTCCTGGCCTCAAGAGATCCTCCCACTTTGGCTTTCTAAAGTGCTGGGATTACAGGTGTGAGCCACTACTCCAGACTCCCATTATAATTTTTATTATCGCCTGTCTTCCTCTGGGGAATCCCATGGTTTGAATCCCCATGATGCTCTCCATCCCCACTCTCTTCTCTCTTAAAGGATGCCATCACTCTATTCTGTATTCTAGAAATTTTTCTCAAGTTTATCTTCTATAATATATTGCCAGTTTGTTCTTCTGCATCAAGTCTGTTTTTTTTACCACTACAACCCTTGCTTTTACTTTGATTATGTGGTTTTAATATCATGGTACTCTCCATTTATCTTTTTTTTTTAAAGAAGGAATGTCCTCTTTCAATCATGAATAAGAATTAGGTGTTTTCTAAAATTGGGTTCTGTTTCAGTGAAGAAACTCCTTTCAGTGAAGGAGTCATTTTTGACTCTACCACTTTATTCCTTTTCTCATGTGTCACATACTTTTTTCCCCACGGTTTGTTTGTTTGTTTGTTTGTTTTAAAAACTTATCTATTCTCCTTTGAGATTGACTAGTTGATCTTTGTTGATGTCTGGAAGTCCAGAGGTGATGGCCTTAAAGATGGAAGTGTTGGACAATGGACCTGTCACTCTCCCTTCCCCCTTGATGGCATAGGAAACAGTTTGGAGGCAGTGGCTGGATCATCTTCCTTCTCATTGTCTTAGCTTTTCTTGGTATCCACCTGCTTCAGGATTCCAATTTTTATTTTTCAACCTCTGCTGTCTGTGACTATTCCTGAGCCTCAGTGTGTCCCTCTCTTTTTCTCTAAATCTTTTTGCTTTGGTTTTAGTAATTCCAGGTTTGCATTTATTATTCATGATGTCCTATGTCTAAATTTCTGCTCATCTATACCAATCTGGGTCTCAGTCTCTGAGTGCAAATGCCTTTCTCAGGTGTTTCAACCCACTACTCCTAGTCTCTTACTCTGTTTTGTACTTCTTCATAGTTCTTATCACAGCTTGAGTATTACATCTATTTGTGTTATATCTTCTCTCTAGAAGGCATCTTCCACGAGGGTGGCTTCCCAGGGACATGATGGGTGCTCAACAAATATTTGTTGAACTAACCTGATTAGTGGCTCCTCTCAGTCTGTCGTTTTGGTCTCGACATGAGTGTTTCAGTATGCAAAGTTCTTTCTCGGCCTCGGTCCGGGTTCCGTCCTGGTCTCGAGGCCTCTACATGTATCAACGTGTGAACCCTGGTTTCACAAAGGCCTGTCCCAGGCCGGCCGCCAGTGGGTATCGCGTCGTCAGGCCTCGCGCCTAGTCGGGGTCGCTCGCTGGTTCCGTTCAGACACGGCTCCGGAGCTCGTTCCAGCCCTCACATTCTCTCAGCTCAGGCCAGCAGTTCTGCGCGGACTTCTCAGTCTCCCTCGCAGACTCCCACGCCCGCGCACGTGACCACACCCTCCAGCTCCTCCCCAGCAGGCTGCCGTGCTCCGCCCTGCGTTCGGCGCTTCCGCCGGCCCGCGCGGCCCCGCCCTCAGGCTGCGGGAGCCAATCCGCACGCACGCTGCTTGGCCCCGCCCCGGCGCCCGCCTCGGCGCGCGCCCCGCCCTCCACCCGCCCGCCGGCCCGCCCGTCCGTCAGGCAGGCAGGCAGTCGGTCCGAGTGGCTGTGGGCTCTCCACCTCTCCTGCGCGGAGCCTTCCTTCCTCCTTCCGGTCAGCGCCGGCGGCTACATCGGCGGCGGCGCGGTCCCTGCGGGAGGCGCGGCGGGACTTGCGCGGCGGCCGCGGAGCGTCCAGCCCAGCGCAGCGGAGGCGGCGGCGGCCCGGCAGCCAACATGGCGGCGGCGGCGGCGGCGGCGGCGGGCGCGGGCCCCGAGATGGTCCGCGGGCAGGTGTTCGACGTGGGGCCGCGCTACACCAACCTCTCGTACATCGGCGAGGGCGCCTACGGCATGGTGTGGTGAGTGTCCACGCCTGGCTCTCACCGCGCGGGATCGCAGCGGCCGCGGCCTCTCCCGGGCCTCGGCCTCCCGCGCGGCCGCGACCCCGAACCCGGGCTTGGCCGCGTCCGCGCGCGGGGGCTCGGGCGGGGCCCCGGCCCGGTCGAGGTTCAGGTGTCGCTCGCGGCGCTGCGCGGGCCGGCCCTCGCTCTCCGCGGGGAGGGGCAGGAGGGCGAAGGCCGGGACGCGGTGACCCCCCAGCCTGGCGCAGCGCAGACTTTAAAGCCTGACCCCAGAGGAGGGAGCAGAAGCGTCCCCACCCACCAATTTGCTGGCATCATGGGCTTCTTTTTGACGTCCGATTGTAAAACCTGGAATTCCATCAGAGGCTTGGCGGCCGTGGTCTTGAAAGCAGTTCCCTTCGGGGTACGTGCAGAAAATCGAAATAATTATTTTTCTTTCTTGGCCTCTGTTTACTGCAAACGGCTTTCATTAAATGTTTTCAGTGGTGCTAATGGTGCTCTCCTCCTGCGCAGGCTTTCTAAAAAGCATTAGTGACACCAGCGTTGGTTGTAGAATATTTCACTCTTGAGGTTTTTATTTTTAAATGGATTTTAATATCGTACTGTTGGTGTTTCGGGAAAGATGAGCCAGTATCACTCTCTTGATTTGTTAAAGATCCGTTTGGAGTTGGGCCTAATTTGACTTTTTTCCCCCCCTTTACTCTAAGTGAGCTCTCTCACCAGCATCAATGCATCCAGACGTTTTAGCTCAATTACTGTGGACTTTTCCTGTTAATGTTTTACTGGTCAATATATATGCAGCCTTAATGGAATTTTTGCAGAATCACATGCGGGCTCCCTCATCTTGATCCTGGTCCCTCAGAACAATTCGTGAAATGGTGGTGATAGTATTGTTTTTATTAGAGTGACCTAGATGAAGTGTTTTGTGCTGATGAAGACTTGTGGAAGTAGATTCCCTTAAATCTGAATCTTCTTGTGTCTATTGTGTTGAGTGAAGTAAATTAATTTATTGAGTGCTTCGTGGCAGGTACTGTGCTACATGCATTATTTCCTTTTATTTGAACAGCCACATTGAGGGAGGAAAAGATAGTGTCATCCCCTTTTTCAGGTGATAAATTATTTCAGGGTGAAGCAAATTCCTAAGGTCATAGAACTAAAGAGTCAGACTGAAGATTGTAGACTGAGATCCTACTTCAGCTTTCCTTAGTGTTATTAATAATTTCAGAATTTTAGTGTATTTTATTCTTATAACCACGTCTGTTTTAGAAATGTATTCTAATTTGAATGATCATAATTTTAGAAATGCCACTGAAGGCATGTTTTACCAAGTATCTTAGCTAGGTAGAAAGACTAGTTAAAATTCTTTCTAAAAAGATTTTAATTAAATCTTGAATATTTTCATTTTCTTTAGGAACAAAATGCTTCACAGAATACAACTGTGAAAATTAGTGTGAACTCACCAAAGAGAAATTAAATTAGGTCAGGCCTCAAAGAAATAAGGCCCTAAAAAGTAATGGGGAGAAAAGTATTGCCCACAGCATCACTTCTCTGTGATACATCTTATTGCTGTTGCACCTGCTGGTAAGTGTGCCCATAAACGGGTCTCATTATGAGAGGCTCAGAATTGCCCTTCACATCCTTTGGCCGTTTTAAAAAAATTAGCTTATCTAAAATATGGACTGGAAAAAATCTTTAGGTTTAGAATATGTCAGTTGAAAAGATTTTCCCCTGTCTGATAAGATTTTTACTAGTCTGCAGATGATTTAGATCTGGGAACTGTTTCTATCGCTGCTGTAGACTTAGTTAATGTTCTGAGTCTCTAGTTGAAATGCTAGGTCCTTGTGCTGTAATTTTCCTTTCCTAAGTAAAATAGAAGTATAATTGGAATTTGAATCCTGGGCCCAGATTATAGACTTTTATCAGATTGATGATATATCTTACTATTAATTTAATCTTCTGCATTGCACATTATTAGTGTTTAATATGTATTGATTAACAGTGCTGGGTTAATGAAGGACTTCTTGGTTGAAGTGTTAATATTTGAATAGCAATCTTTAAAAAACTTAATGCTTACAGAAGGATTTCATGCAGGGGTGGGAAACCTGTGGCCTTTGGCCTTCTAGGTCCTTAAGTGTGGCATTGTTACTGAATCTAAATTTTACGGAACAAATCATTTTATTAAAAGGGGTACAGCAGAGAAAGATGAAGCTTTTTTTTGCTTCTTCAGTGCTAAAAAAAAACAATCTTACAATCAGTAGGCTACAGGTTCCCCACCTGTGAAAGGATTTCCAGCCATTTTGTAGCATTTTCCCCCCATTTCCTTATCATTTCATTAGGAATTCTGCCTGTTTTGCTCAGCGTCGTTTCCTAATCATTATGTAGAGGATATAAAGAGGGAGAACGGGGTTTGAGTTGGGCCTGTTAGTGGGTGTGATTTTGATACACAGATAATAGGAGCAAGTGACAGCTTGAGCTGTGAAGTCTAATTCTGGAAAAGCACTTAGGTGGCAAACTGTAGAGGACTCCAAAGCCAAAACTGAGTTTGTACATTTGTGCAATGGGGAAGCATCAGCGTTTTTGAAGGAAACATTCACATGGCCAATTTTGAAATTTTGGGGGGCGATCCATCAACACTGGTGGGAATGATAGGAAACAGAACTGGAGCGGGGGAATCAGTTAGGCTATTGTGACCATCTAGAGGTGCAGTAATACAGTGGGAGTGGAAAGCACCAGTGGAGGTGAGGGGACTTTTGTAGATAGAATCAGTTAACAGGGGCTTTTGTGGGAAGAGTGATAGAAAGACTTTTAATCATGGCAGGTGTGAGTGGAAGCAGAAGATGATGAGACCCTAAAGGGTAAGAGACCAAGAGAGGTGGGATTTGGATTTGATAGGGATTTCTGAGATAGAAGAAGACAGAGTTTGGTGGTTGATTTGGTATAGGCATATACCAAATAGTTCATTCCAAGGCTTCTACCTTGGGAGCCTGAGAGGATAGTGGTGCCATTATCCAAGAGAAGGAGTCCTGTTAGGCAGAGCAGATTTGTCTAGGAGAAATAGTTCTGGTTTGGACCTGTTAAGTTTGTGATGCTTGTATGCCAATTGGACTATATCCAGAAGGCATCTAGACATTTGTAAGAGGGAAGCAGGAGATGGGGATGAAAATTTGTGTAAATGATAGTTAAAATCTTGCATGGATGAGCATACATTTTTATTTGGGGTCATTGGCCAGGTGAAATTGCAAGCACGTGTTTTTGGTGAATAATCCATAGCATTCAGAGGGCTCCATTATCCCAGAAAGGTTAAAAAACCACTGAGGACCAAAGAGGTAACTCTGGCAAAGGAAGAGGAAATGGAGGACTGGTGAAATGTGTAAGAGAACAGAGGAGAGGATGGGGAGGAGTAAGGGAGGAGAAATTGAAGCTGTATGCTTGGTCATCTTAAATTAAGATAGCAAGTGTCTACTTGGGTAAGTTGGGTTTGAAATGTTGTTTCTGAATGTGACATAGAGGTCATGGGGTCATCTCTGTAGAGATACTAATTGAAGCCTTGAGATGGGTAAGATAAGGGAAGATCTGAGAATTGAGCCAAAGGAATGCCTGTCTTTAGGTGTCAATAAAGGGCAAGTTACAGAAGAGGTCACAGGAAATGTGGTCAGAGACCAGAAAACCAGAGTGTACATTATCAAAGGAGCTGAGAGAGGTGGTGGTCACTACGGGATTGGTATTGAACACTACAGAGGGCAAGCAGAATGCGGCTGAAGACAAGCTGTTACTGTTTGTTGTTTTTCAACTGTCCTTTTTTTTTTTTA
>VBSM01003193.1:1732035-1748864 GCA_008086735.1 Cheirogaleus medius | reverse complement strand
TCGGCCTCCCAGAGTGCTAGGATTACAGGTGTGAGCCACCGCGCCTGGCCCAGTACAGTACTCTTAACTAGACATGGACCCTGTTCGGATTTCCTCATTTTCCCACTAATGTCAGTTTTCTCTTCTCGGGTCCTATATAGCATTTAATTGTTGTGTCTCCCACGTCTCTTCCAGCTGTGACATTTCTTTGATTTTTCCTTGTCTTTCATGACCATGGCACATTTGAAGAATATTGGACTGCTATTTTATAGACTTTCCTCAATTTGAGTTTGATGTTTTCTCATAATTAGAATGAGATTATGCATTTTAAGTATGCAAGAATACCACAGAAGTGATGTTGTACCCTTCTTTCAGTGCATCACATGTGAGAGGTTGTGATGTTGCCATGTCTTATTCCAAACACCACCTTAACGAAGTGATTAAAGTTAACATCTCCAGGAATCAGACAGCAGGAAAATGGCATGTATGTATACTAGCCTACACATCACATATACATCTAAATTTCCATATCTGTCTGTGTATATGTTGAAAACTATGAGTTCGTACAAAGCTGAATTGGGAGGATCACTTGAAGCCAGGAGTTCGAGACCAGCCTGGGCAACATGGCAACAAGACCTTGTCTCTACAAAAAATTTTAAAAAACAAACTAGCTGGGCATGGCACACACCTGTAGTCCCAGCTGCCTGGGAGGCTGCGACAGGAGGATCACTTGAGCCCAGGAATTGGAGGTGGCTGTCTCTAAAAAAAAAAAAGACATTATGAGTTTATATGGATATCTCAGATTCTCATCCAACACTATGATTTATTCTGGCCATCCCCCTTATTGATATTTCTTTCACCAGACTGACTCTTATTGTCCTTTTCTTTATTTTTTTATTTTTTTTTGTTGTTTTCTTTTTTTACTTGTTCAGCTCTATTCTCTATGAAGTAGTGTCGGAATGGCTAACTGGTATCCTTGTGAGAAACAAATTTACTAACTAGGTAACAGGATTTGTGTACAGTTCCTTCTGACTTCAGCTTTACAGTATCTAGTCAAAATACTGTTTCCCAGAGTTTCTTCCTCATGTTCCTCCTCAGTGTGGTTATATTATTCATTTATAATAGTTAGGTTCATTTGTTACTATGATATATCACTCAGGTTCTAAGGGTCGGCTATACAAAGGTGTACCCAGAGCAGTATCACTCTGTCCTCATCCCTACCACCCTGTTCTCATTTCCCCTTCACCCTTTCCCACCTGTCCCCTGTAGATAGCCAGTCTCTTTGGTTTCTGCTTTATCCTTCCTGTATTTGTACAAATAAGCAGACATGTGTATATTTCTTATCCTTTATACGAAGAACAGTATAATATCAATCTATTTTGTACCTTGCTTTTTTCATTTACACAGTACGGAATTCACTCCATGTCAATTCTTAGAGATCTTTATTTATTTTTACTGCTTCATTGCACTCCATTGTGTGGATGTACTGTAGTGTATTCAACCTCTCTCCAATATATGGGCATTTAGGTTGCTTCCAATATTTTGCAGTTACAAATAATGTTGCAGTGAATAACCTTGTACATATGCGTTTTCATATCATTAAAGGTGTACAGGGTAGATTCCTAGAACCCATCTTTTAAGCTGGGTTAAAAGATCAGTGTGCATACATAATTTTGTTAGGTATTGTAAAATTGTCTTCCAGAAGAGTTGTACTGTTTGCATATATTGCTGTTTCTACCAGCAATATATGAAGCTACTTGCATGTATTTTAAAATTTCACATACAAATGAGTGATTATCAAATTTTGTTCAGGATCTTCTTTTCCTTCTCTACTTCTTCTATCATGATGGGTTGCAAAAGTAACTAACTACAGCAACTTTTTCATGGAAAGAAGTAAAATTAGTTTCCCAGAGCTAACTGGAGATTTTCTTACTGGCATTTTAGAGTTATAATTATGTATTACATTTTTCCACTTTACCTAGTTTAGAATCTGTTGTATAACATCTCACCACCTGCTTAGTTGTGCAGGCAGCTCTTTTCAGTTTAGATAATACTGCATACTTCAAGTTTAAACATTTCCCCACCTTAATAGTCATTTTCCACATGTCTGCGAAGGCAGGTTTTCAATGTTTCTGATGATGATGAGGCAGTTCGTAAGAGACTTGCATTTCTTCACTCCTTTATGTTTCAGTGATGAAGACAGTTGTCTGAGCCTCTCTTCCTTTGACTTAACTCTTTGAGATATAGCTTACAAAAGTGTACAAGTGTTGCCCTGTTGAAGTAGGTCATCCTCTTTGCAAATTGTTGCACCCTATCCTCCTACCTGCTCTCCCTTAGGTCCCCTGGCTCGAGACCATCACCTTTTGGGTTTTCCCAGTCTGCAGGTCCTCTCTGGCCTGGATTCTGACCAGATTTCAATTTCTTGATCTCTCCACTCCCACTCTAAAGGAACCCAACTGTTATTTTGTCTAATCATGTTCACAGGCTGCTAATACATGCTGAAGAAAATCACTTAATTGTCATGATTGGCACCACTAAAAATCTCTAGATTCTCATTTCTGCTGGGTCTTCAACATGATTTTTTACTTGTCCCTATTTGGGTTCTTTTCTCACCTCCCCCCATATTTGGTTTGCCTTTACATCTTCTGCCTTCTGCTCTCCCCTTCTCCCACACCTCATTTGCAGCACATATTTGCCTCTCGTATCAGGAGAGACGGGTTTTGGCTTATCCTGAGGAAATAGGTCTGAACAGCCAGAACCAGCCGGGCATAGTGGCTCGCTCCTATAATCCCAGCACTTTGGGAGGCCAAGGCAGGAGGATCACTTGAGGCCAGGAGTTAGAGACCAGCCTGGGCAACATAGCAAGACCCCCATCTCTACCAAAAATGGAAAAATTAGATGGGTGTGGTGGCACACACTTGTAGTTCCAGCTACTCAGGAGGCTGAGGTGAGAGGATTACTTGAGCCCAGGAGTTTGAAGTTACAGTGAGCTATGACTGCACCACTGCACTCCATCCAGCCTGGGTGACAGAGCAAGTCCCTGTCTCAAACAAAAAAGAAAAAAAAAAATGGGTTTTGGAGGTTAACACACCAGTTCTGCCAGCTAATAGTTATGCTATCGTGGACAAGTTAATTGATCCCTCCCCTCTGCCTCAGTTTCTTTATAAAATAGGGGTTATGCTTCACAGGCTTGTGGGTAAAGATAGTATTAATATGTAAGAATTTTCCTAAGTTTCTTAGCACCGTGACTATGGTCATTATGATTAATGAGGCCTTCTCTCATTTTCTTACTCTACTTTAGGGCCAGAGGCACACGAAGCCTGTGCCACTACCCTTGAATATTTGCCACTGTAGGAGACTTAATGTTCTTGGTCTTTGTTGGTATTACTTCTAGCTGTTCTAGTTAATTGCTAGCCATTCTCAAATTCTTTCCCAGTGAAGGTGGGAGGGAATAACTAAGGAGGAAGGAAACGTAGGGGAATGACCAGGAAGTGGAGTAGCCCTTTTGCTTCAGCTAGGTCTCCCTTTCATATGACAGGTTTGGAACACAGTGAAATTACAAAGATTACTTCTAAATAGTACAGCTTTGGATTAGAGAGTATCTGTTACAGAGGATACTAAGTCTGACTTTGTGCTACCCTAGCATGCTTCAGATAAAACAAAGCTGCTTGGTTGTGGCTGTTTTAGGATAATGGATAGTCACAATACTAAATCCTGATAGGATATCTTAGATCTAGACTTGTTTTTCCTATTCACGGGTAGAGAAATATTACTTTTTCATATGAGTCTCTACAAGTTTTCGTCTTTCCATGTCTGTGCATACATATGTATAATTGAGTGTGGGGTTGTTTTTCATTGTATACTATCAAATTTTTGTCCTTCAGGAAAAAGCCTGAACATGGAATAATAGAATCTTCTTTTTGTGGCTTGGCCAACCTTATCAAGGCATATGTATAGGACAAGCATCCTCAAACTACAGCCCGCGGGCCACATATGGGTGTTTTTGCCCATTTGTTTTTTTACTTCAAAATAAGATAATGTGCAGTGTGCATAGGAATTTGTTCATAGTTTTTTTTAAACTATAGTCTGGCCCTCCCATGGTCTGAGAGACAGTGAACTGGCCCCCTGTTTAAAAAGTTTGAGGACCCCTGGTATAGGGCATGGCTGAGTTAGGACTAAGACTTAGACCTCCTGATTTGAAGCCTGGTATTCTTTTCTGATGTCACCTCCTTTTTAGGGTATCACATGATGAATGGTAATAAATAATAATATATAAAATAATTTTAAAAACATAATTTTTTTTTGAAGGTTTTCTGTCTTTCAGGCTGCATCTGCTATTTCTGTAATCTTCACAACCCTTGGGCTTTACTCATTTTTCAGCCAAGCAAATGGTCGCTACAGATGTTAAGTAACTCAACCAGTGCCTCTCAGCTAGTAAGGGATAGGGCCAGAATTGAAACCTCACCTGGTCTTTAGCCTCTGTTTTATTACTGAAGAAATTTAAAAATGCTATGTAGCATTTGTTCAAGCTGTGAGCTCCCTAGAGTACCTTTTCTGGAGAAGGTTGTATATGTATGTGTTAATGACATCAGATTATAAGCCATGGTACCTATAGTATATTGGAATATTGACTCTTAAAATAATATAAAATTATGAGTAAATGCAAAGCATTTACTCTTACTGGTTTTATAGCTAAAATGACTTTATGCTAACTTTTATTTGCTCACTTAATTGCTTGCAGCCCCCCAAAAAAACTTCTTGGTTAGTGAATTAAGAGAACCACATTAAAGTAAGGAATACATTTTCTCTTAAAGCAGTCATTAGTATTATCTACCTACTTATTTTTGGAACATTAATTTGGATCAGTCTAAGTTACTTAGCATCTGAAGACAAGTTAATTTTTATCTGTGAAACAAAGTACTGTAGTTTTGTGCTCAGATAATTAAAGTTCACTAAAATGAGTGCTTAGAGAACAGCTTAATAGCTTTCTCCTAAAAATAACCCATTCACAGTTGATAGGTAGCATTTTAGTTGCTTAACAACATGTACAGAGTATGCTGCTTATGCATAAGATATCTACTTCATTTAGACACACTTTATAATCCACAAATATTATTGAGCCTCTGCTGTGAGATACGACAATAATGACAGGGGACTAGGCAGGATGGAAGAAAACCTGAACATACCAGAAATTTTATGTCAGAGTCTTTGAAATGACTGTGAAAGGCTGGGCATTTATTCTAATGATACTGCCATTAGTCAAAACCTACTTGGAAAATTTCCCTTGAAATTGCCTTCAATATGAGCTTATGAACCATGAAAAACAGTCAACCCCATAATTTTGTAGCACAGCTCAGTTTTTTTAAAATCACCTTTTGAGGTATAATATATGCAATAAAGTGCATCTTTTTTCAGCATACAGTTCAGTGAAGTCTTGACAAATGTATATACTTGTGTAATCACCACCACAGTGAAGATACAGAACATGTACATCACTCCAGAAAGCTCTCTTTTGCCCCCTTGCAGTCAGCCTGTGCCTCAGGTAACCATGGACCACTTTTCTGTCACTGTAGATTAGCTTCAGTTTTTCTAGAATTTCATATAAATGGAATCAAAAAGTATGTTCTGCTTTTGTATCTGGCTTCTTTCACTTAGCATAGTGTTTTTCAGGTTCATCCTTGTTGCATATTTCAGTGGTGGTTCCCTTTCGTTGCTGAGTACTATTCCATCATATGGATGTACCACACTTCAGTTACCCTTTCCTTGTTGATGAACATTTGGGGCTGTTAGGAATAAAGCTCCTACGTTTGTATACCAGTCTGTGTGGACATATATTTTCATTTCTCTTGGGTAAATACTTAGGAGTGGAATTGCTAGGTTAGATAAGCATGTATTTAACTTTTTCAGAAGCAACCAGACTGTTTCCTATAGGGCATGTACTATATTGCAGTCCCACCTCAATATATGCACCTTTACCAACACTTGGTATGGTCAGTCTTTTTTATTTTAGGCACTCTAATGGGTATGTGGTTTCAATTTGCATTTCCCTTGTGACTGACTCATCAGTCATATTTTCATGTTTGTTGTCACACAGGAAGTGTCTATTATTATCTTTTGCCTATCTTTAATATTGGGTAGTTGTCTTATTTTGAATTTGTAAGAGTTCTGTATATGTTCTAAATACAGGTCCTACATGTTCCAAATTTTTTTTTCTTCCATCTGTATAGCTCATGTTTGACTACAGTGATACTGTCCGGCTTGCTCACCATCTCATTCACGGATCTCACTCAGCCTTTCCCTTCCAGTCTTGCTGTCTCCTCTGTCATCACTCTTGTACGCTCCAGGGACTTTACTACCCATTTCAGAGGTGTGGTGGTTTTTCTTTTTCTCCTCTTCTTTTCAAATTGTTTTACTGACTTGGGAGTGCTGGATGCTGCATGTCCTGTAGTTTTACATGGTGAACTCATCTGCTTGAAATGCCAGTTATGTGCTTGTTAACTTAGCCCACGCTGTCAGCAGTCATCTCTGGCTGGTACCGTTGCAGTGCTCTGAATGGTTTCCTTTTTTTACTTTTCCTTTTTACAGTTCAGTTCCTATCTTAGCTAGAGAGATTATTTAAAAATATAAGTTGGATACTTTTATTCCCCAGCATAAAGTAGAGGGTGCTCTTAAGATAAATCTTAAATCCTTAGCATAACCACCAGGTCACTGCCTATTTCTTCAGCCTTATCATGAGCCATGCTCTCTGCTTGGTACACTCTAGCCACAGTGGCCTTCTTAGGGGTCTGTCCACAAATATCCCAGCCTGACCCCTCCCTTCTCATAGAATGCTTGCTTTCTTTGCCACCACCCAACCTGGCTAATTCCTGCTCATCTTTCAGGCCTCTGTTTAAATGCCTCTCTAACTTCCTTAGAGAGAAAGAGCCTTCCCCCAGCCCTTTATTAAAAGGATTTGTTTTGTAAAATTTGGATTCAGTCAAAAGTCCACATTCAAGGATCCAGATGGCCACATGTGGCCCCGAGGCCACAGGTTCCCCACCCCTTGAAGTTCTCTGATTAGCCTTAATAACATTAATTAGATTATTTGCATTTTCCTTAACATTCATCATAATTTATTTATAATATGGTCATATAATAAATACATTTATATGATTGATACTAATATCTATGTCTCTTTATAGCTCTCCCATATTATTTAAAGTTTATGAGGGCAGAGAGCTTTCTGTTTTCACTGCTGTCTCCACAGTGCTTAGTACAATGTCGATGAATAATTGGTCTTTGATAAATACATAAAATTGACTTTTTAACATTTGAATGTTTTTAAAGTTATTTCGTTTGCATTCTTCAAGATCTCAAGCTGATATTCCTTTCTCTTGAATACAAACTTCTCTCCTAGTTTCCTGTCTCTACCATTTCCACTGACTCTATAAATTGCCCTTATATTAAATAACAAGAGTTCTTTGTCTTTTTTATGCCATGGGTCCTTTAGGCAGTTGGTGAAACGTGTTGCTCCTTCTCAGGTTAATGTTTTTAAATGAATAAAATAAAATATATGAGATCATGAAGGAAATCAGTTATACTGAAATAACATTTTTGAAATATTAAG
The DNA here is from genome assembly GCA_008086735.1 of Cheirogaleus medius. Lineage (NCBI taxonomy): Eukaryota > Metazoa > Chordata > Mammalia > Primates > Cheirogaleidae > Cheirogaleus > Cheirogaleus medius. The sequence goes on along the minus strand of VBSM01003193.1, from coordinate 1,741,279 downwards.
AAAATAAGTATTTTACATATGTGCTTCTTTACTAATGCCTTAAATAGCAAGATCAAGTAGTAGGTCTAAGAATTACTATAAGTTCAGAGTAGTGATGGGTACAAATGTTGTAAGAATTACAACTTTAGTCTTCTCACTGGTCTTCCTGTTTCCAGTTTTAGCCTCCTTCAGTCAGTTCTATACCTACATTTCTGATTGTGCTACTCTCATTTTCTATTATCAGAGCAAAGTATAGATTTCTTAGCTTTCCAGTAATATCACCTTTTGCTCTTCCCCTGGACAGGTGTAAACTCCAACCATATTGAACTGTCCAGCACTGGCGCTCAACCTTTCATGCCTTAGCTCCCGCAACACCTTCCTTCTACAATGCCTTTCTCATGGGCTGCCTATTAAAACCCCATCTGCTTTTTAAGGCACTGTTAAATACAACCTTCTTAAAGAGTTCCACAGATATAACATAGAGCAGCACCTGACATATAACAAGAACTCAATAAAATGTAGCTATTATTAAAAAAGAATTATTCATAACTTCTTTTCAGTATCACCGTCACCTAATTCCTAGGAAATAAACTGTAAACATTTTGAGTAATATATGTCTATGAACCAAGGCAAAGCAGTATTATCAGTAAGTGTAAGCAAGTATAATGCAAAGCAAATGCATAAATGATCAATGTTTAGAATTTAGTTTTGCTCTCGGTTTGAATATTTATCAGTTTTATATCAGAGCACAATGAGAAAATGATTTCATAGACTTGGACATTTCTTACCCTTATACTTAGTCACAAAAAACCCACCAATCTATAATAAGATAGATTTAGAGTGCTGTCAGTCTTTTTTTTTTGTAAAACAGAGTCCTCAAGCTCCTAAGAATTCTGTTGGGTTTTTTACATTTTGAATGTACTCTGATTGCTATTGAGTATACATCTGCCTCATACACCAAAAACACAGGGAGAAACAAGACTGAAAAGTACTAAGTGTCAACAACTGTTGCTTTTTCACAGCAGTGAATATGGCACTGAAAGGAATAGGCGGTGTGAAGGGTACCCAGTGCGAGCCAGCTGTGTAGAGATGGCTGCTCAAGCCCCACGGCATAGACACATATGGAAGCACGCGGTGTCTCTACTGCAAGTGGAGCTGTGGGGCTCCGGCGGGTTCGCTGCTTCCTGAGTTGGGGGGTACTAGCAGCACTGGAGAATTGTAATAGTGCTCAGTGCCCTACTTTCAGGGCCATGGACAGACCCAAATGCATCTAGAGAAAAGCAAGTACATTCAGGATGGGGGGAATGAACATTCAGAAATAATCAAAGAAGTAACTGTCAGTGAAAGGAACTGTATTTAACTACAAAAAGTGAAGCTATTCAAATAAAGTCTTAAGAATAAAGTTTAGTTCCTAAACTCTAATAACATAACAAGAAATCCTGAAACTTTGAAATAATACCTTTTTAAAGTATAAAAGGTACAGTTTTCATACAGCAATTTGGAAGAGGCCCTTTCTTCCATGTATTGTATTTTTTTCCCCCAAACAAGACTGCTCCTGTCAGTCCTAGCTGGCAAATAGTAGTAGATTTAAAGTGTCTCTTAATGTTTCTCAGAGTCCAGAATATATAAAAGTATTCCTACATGTCCAAGTGGAAATCTGAAAATACTTACTTTCTCTTACAGTCTAAGTGATGAATGTCATAAGTGTCTAACTGCAGCTGGTCTGGGCTGATACTTGGATGTCAGAAAGTTTTGACTCTGTTTAATGACAGTTTCTGTCCACTATTAATTGGCACCTATTGTGTAGTTTTAAAATCAGTGTTGAGAGAGCACTTATATGTCTTTTTTCCTGGATATTAACACTTTTATAGAAATAAGTAATTACTTTCCCTTAGATTTTGTACACGTGACAACAGTTATGAATGTAGGGTAGGTCACTTGATCTTGTTCCACAGCTCACTGGTGCTCTGTTTTCTCCCCATGCCCAGTCTCCACCCCCCCCTCCTTAGTGTTATGTTTTGGATAGTTGCTGCTGCTGTGTCTTCTGGTTCACCAAATTTTCCATCAGGGTGTGATCTGTTGCTAATCCCAACCATTCTGCTTTTTTAACTCTGTAAGTTTGGTTTGGGTCTTTATAATACCTTTCATTTGTCTCCTTATGCTCAGGCGCCTCTACTTTCTTAAACATATGGAGTGTATATATAATGGCTGTTTTATTATTCTTGTCTACTAATTCTATCATCTCTGCCATTTCTGGATTTGGTTTTTGATTGATTTTTCTCTTCATTATGGATCGTAATTTCCTGCTTTTTGAGATACCAGTAAATTTTGGTTGGATACAAAAATGTTGTGAATTTTGCATTATTTAGTGCTAGATTTTTGAAGTATTCCTTTAAATATTTTGGATTTTTTTTTTCTGGGATACAAATAAGTCACCTGGAAACAATTTGATCCTTCAAGGCTTGATTTAAGTGTTCTTAGGCAGGTCCAGAATAGCTGTTTAGTCAAAGACTGATTTGTCCCCAGTACTGAGGCACTTTTGTCCCCTTTTGGGGACTCAGTTTGATGCCTTGTGTGTTAGGGGGTCTTTCTTCTTTACCTGATGGGACAGGAACTATTCCCAGCCTTGTCACACATGGATCATTCCACCTGCTCCACCTACTGTTCTTTGCCCTGCCTTGGAATTTCATCGAGTGCATGCTCTGATCAATATTCATCTGAAGACTCAAAGGAATCGTCTGCAGATGTCCCCACCTCTCTTTCTGAAGTTCTCTTCTTTCCAGTACTCTGCCCCACAAATTCTGACTGACTTGGACTCTCCAAACCCCACATTCTGTAGGGAGACCGCTGGGCTCCATTTGGATCTCCCCTCTCTGAAACTCTCCAGACAGTAGGCTGGGGCCATCGTAGGCTCACCTTGCTGCCCTGTGCTGCCTGTTTGATGTCAGAAAACTGTTCTTTCATATGTATTAATACACTGTCTGGGTTTTTTAAATTGTTTAAGGCATGAAAGTAAATCAGTTTCTGTTCCTCCTTCATGGCTGGAAGCAGAAGCCTGTGAAGGTATTTAGAACTTTAGGAACTCATTTAAAATCTCAAGTATTTATTTTAAGCTGCCATGCCTTATATAACCTACATTTTATTGGTTACTTTTCCTCCCAGTGGAATAGACAAGAAATTTAAATCACTCATTATTCCACTTATAGTTTATTTTATAAATTGCCTCTTCTGGATAAATATTTTTAATCTGTAATTTTATTTTGAATCTTTAAGTAATATGATCTTTGTACTTATTTTAATGGCTGCACAATGACTCATTAATATTCCATCATATGTTCTTACGCTTGGCAATAAAGGTTTTGTTCTTTTAGGTAGTGTTGGAGTATCTTTAAATGTCATCCCTATTCATAAGTATCCTCAAAGGGAGAGAGGCAGGTGGAATGATGTCTTTCAATTTGCATTGAGTATTTTAGGCCATACTAGGTATTCAGTAAATGTCTGTCAAATGACTGAGGTGGAACTTATAAAATTCAGTTAGGTAAGGTTTTCAGTTATCTTTTTAGGAATATTTTTATCCATCAGCATTTACCTGTATTTCTATTGGAGATTAAAATAGCTAATTATGAAATGTTTGTTTCCTTCTAGTTAGTTATTAAATTAAGCCCCTATTAGTGACATGCTAATTATTTTGAAAATTTTAGAGGTATCCTTTAGTGGGATGCCTTTTTTAATTAAAACTTTATGTTGGAATAATTTTAGATTTACAGAAAAGTTGCAAAGATACTTGTATGCCCCTCACTCAGTTTCAGTTTCTCCTGATGTTAATATCTTACTTTACTGTAGTATGTTTATCAAAGCCGAGACGCCAACGCTGGTGTGTAACTGTTAACTAAACTCCAGACTTTATTCACATTTTACCAGTTTTCCATTTGATGTCCTTTTTCTGTTCCAGGATCCAATCTCGGATACCACATGCATTTAGTTACCATGTCTACTCAGTCTCCTCTGGTCTGTGATAGTTTTTTAATCTTTCTTTTCATGACCTTGACAGTTTTAAGGAGCACTAATCAAGTATTTTATAGAATGTCCCTCAAATTGGGTTTGTCTGATATTTTTGTCATTATTAGACTGGGGTTATGGGTTTGGGGAAGAATATTACAGAGGTGAAATGCCATTCTTGTCTCATCGTATGGCAGGGGTACATGTTACCAACATGATATTACTGGTGATGTTCACCTTGATCACTTGGTTGAGGTAGTATCTGCTGGGTTTCTCTACTGTAAAGTTACTATTTTTCCCTTTCCAAATTCTGTTACTTGGAAACAAGTCACTAAGTCCAGCCAGCCCTCAAGGTATGAGGGATGGGCTTAAGACTACGTTTGAAATATCTTTGGGCTACTTAGGCCTGGGGCTCAATGGTATTTCAGGTATCTTGGGGCTGGGGCTACAACAGGTGGATGCCAAATTGTCAAGAGCAAAGTACTTGTGGCTAGCTAACATCTTGTTCCTTATGGCATTTGTGGCTTACCTACAGGATTTTTATTATCAAATCTTCTATTGGAGGGGCAATGTATGTAACCCTAACAATATTTGTACCCCCATTATATGATGAAATAAAAGGAAAAAAAAAAAAGGAAAAAAAATCTTCTATTGGGAGGCATCAGACAGGCATAGTATTTTGTTTCTCCCCTGCAGATTTGGTTACAATTGCTATAAAGAAGATATGAGCAATTTAGAATATATAGTTCTGCCTTTGAGGAATTTGGTCTAATTGGATGGAGATAATTTGAACAGGACCCAGCTAGGAAACATGACATTTGTGAAATAGGCACCCATTTCTTCTGAGTCTGCCCTTGCGCTTTTATCCAAAGCTGTGGCTCCCACTCATTCAGAGTTGGCCAAAAGGGTTTCTTACTTCCAGACTACCTGGTGCACCACCCTCCCCATTCCATTCTTTCAGCCAGCTGCTGCCTGAGGAAACTTTATAAAAATAAAAGTGTTGCCATGCTTAAAATCTCTGCTTAACATCCTTTGGTGGCTCCCCCAGGATAAAATTGTAGCTACCTAGGTATGGCCTGGCTCCACCGTACCTTGCAGCTTCAACCCCTGCTGTGTCCCCCTCCTGGCCCACTCACTGCTCCGCTACCCCTGGTCCCCACGGGCCTCTGCACCTTGGCACATGGGTCTGCTCTGCCTGGAATTTACTCTCCCTTCTCACCTCCTGACTGACCATCAGGAGCTTTCTCTCTCACCCCACCTGGTTACCCACCTTCGACCCACCACTGCTTTTATAACACCCTGTGCCTCTCTCAGTTGTCTACCTGGATTTTCTACTTGTTTTCCTCTTACTTTCCTTATTAGCACTCTTTAAAAAATAGTCAACTGTTCATTCTTTTTTTTTTTTTTTTTGAGACAGAGTCTCACTCTGTTGCCCGGGCTAGAGTGCTGTGGCGTCAGCCTAGCTCAAAGCAACCTCAAACTCCTGGGCTCCAGCAATCCTCCTGCCTCAGCCTCCCGAGTAGCTGGGACTACAGGCATGTACCACCACGCCCGGCTAATTTTTTCTATATAGTTTTAGTTGTCCAATTAATTTCTTTTCTATTTTTAGTAGAGACGGGGTCTCGCTCTTGCTCAGGCTGGTTTCGAACTCCTGACCTTGAGCGATCCTCCCGCCTCGGTCTCCCAGAGTGCTAGGATTACAGGCGTGAGCCACCGCACCTGGCCAACTATTCATTCTTGAAATGGGAAAAAAAGAAAAAATTTAAAAATAATAAAATAAATAGTAATATATAGTTAGCTGTGCTCTCCACTCCTGTCCCTCTTCCCTCCATTTACTTACTGAGGCCGAGGTTACCACGCATGATCTCATGCAGATTCAGTGAGTGCTTTCCATCCCTCTCTTTCTCAGTCTCCTGTTTGAAACTCTGTCCTCCTCTGGCTTGTGCAACTCCACTCTCTCTGCCGCATGGTTAAGCACGTGGGCTTCAGAGTTGGACAACAAGGGTTCTCATTCCATTATCATTTATTACTTCCACACTCGATTCCCTGTCCTCATCTCCTGAGTTCTCTCCTCAGGCCTCTTCTCCACATCATTTCTCTGCAGCAGTGCTATCCACTGCAGCTTCTGTTAAGGACTCCCAACCTCCATCTCTCTCCGGATACTGCTGGAAGGATAGAACCATGGTCTCTTCCCCCTGAGTTGCCCACAGGCATCTTTATGTGTTTAAATCAGGACGTTCTTAACTGCCCATGGCTCCCACCCCCATCTTCAGTTTGCACCTCCCAGACCCAGGCCCACCTCTCATGTTTACAAGGCCTAGGTCAGGGGTCCTCAAACTTTTTAAACAGGGGACCAGTTCACTGTCCCTCAGACCGTTGGAGGGCTGGACTATAGTTTAAAAAAAAAAACTGTGAACAAATTCCTATGCACACTGCACATATCTTATTTTGAAGTAAAAACACAAAACGGGCAAAAACACCCAGCGGGCCGGATAAATGTCCTCGGCGGGCCGCATGTGGCCTGCGGGCCATAGTTTGAGGATGCCTGGCCTAGGTCAAGAGTACAAAAGGGGACCCCACATACTGTAAAAAATTAAGCTAAGAAACATTAAATAGAATGTGTTTTCTCCTCCCACCATGACAGATAGACCTTCTTAATGACCTGGAAGGCCAGGTTCCAATAGAGAATTCCCAGATTTCTTAGAGTTCTGTGCCAGCAGTTCCAGGAGAGCAGGCCTCCAGTATCGCCCTCTTCTCTTCCCAGCTACAGTGCTGTTCCCCACTGTGAGCTTGAGCGCCTGGGCATGGCCTGCCACCTGCACAGTCTGTCTAGGTGCAGTGTACACCTGCAAACAGCTGCGTCTTGGCCACTCCTCACGTACACACTCTGGACATAGGCCTGCACAGCCCCAGTTGCAGGGAATTCTGGGGCTCCGGATGGCCCTGTTCCCCTGACTCTGAAAACCTCCTCATGAGAAGGGGCATGGCTGGGTAGGGGCCAATGGTCCCCTCAGATGGCTCAGTTTCCCTCTCCATGTATTTCCTCTTGTTTTTCTTTGTGCTCTCACTTTTCTGACAGAAGCCTCTCATCATTCAGGATGTGGCTTATATAGGCCTCATCTTCTTTTAATCCTTCCTTTAATACTCAATTTGGAATTAATCTACCCATCTTCTTGTGTCAGAAGTACTTTAATAAAATGCAGAGTATGTCGTGTGCTCCTGTCTCCTTCCCTCACTAAATTGCAAGTTTCTTAAGAGCAGGATCATTATTTGTCATTGCCACCAGTCCTTACATAAGGTCTCACAAATGAGAAGTGCCTGAGAAATGTGGCTTGAATTCACCACCGTTCTGGCGTCACTCTTGTGTTGTTGTGGCAACCCTATCAAAACAGGAAATGAAGTTAGTTTAGTATGACTTGTTCATAAGTGACTCATGCTGGTTCCCTTTTCTTCCCTAAGCAATCACAAAACATCTGTTAAATAATCTCCAGCGTTGTGTGGATGTCTGCTTCCACATTTAGTGGTCAGTATACTTCTGGAATCTCCCTGTTCCGCCCACCCCAGCTCTGGAATGGACCATGTATCCAAAGAGCCCTGGTTCCCCCTTTTTTTAAAATAAAGTGTAAAATTGGGTAAGTTTGTACACATTATGTATTCCATGAAACCATAAACACAATTAGGATCGTGAACATATTCATCACCTCCAAGTTACCTGGTTACCATTGGTAATTCACCCTCCCCAGGCAACCCTACTGATCTGCTTTCTGTCTCTATAGATTAGTTTATATTTTATATAAATGGAAGTACTTTTCTTTTGGTCTGGCTTCACTCACCATAATTATTTGAGATTCATCTGTGTTGCATGTATCCATAGTCCATTCCTTTTTATTTTCAAATAGCAGAACCAATCTGTTTTGAGAATTGAGATGGGTCTGTTCACCTTTAGCCTTGACCTCCTCCCATTCCCCACAATTTATGGGTCTAAGGATTGAATTCATCTGAGACTTGAGGCTGTGTTCATGTAAGATGACCGGGTGCTCTCAATATCTTGAGCTCTTCAAAGGGAGAGTATTATTTAAAACTGTTGTGTCCTAGTGTTAGAACAGTCCTCAGTACATAAAAGATACTAACCCAATGTTGGGTAAAAGTTTCCCCCCTTACTTTGTGTGTGGTTTTCTTTAAAAAAAATACCCAATTCCAGATTCTTGTTTTGTTTTGTTTGAGACAGGGTCTCTGTTGCCCAGGCTGGAGTGCAGTGGTGTCATCATAGCTCACTGCTACCTCAAACTTCTAGGTTCAAGCAATCCTCCTGCCTCCCTCCCCAGTAGCTGGGACTACAGGCATGTGCCACCATGCCCGGCTAATTTTTGTATTCTTTGTAGAGACGGGGTCTCACTCTGTTGCCCAGGCTAGTCTCAAACTCTTAAGCTTCAGTGATCCTCCCACCTCGGCCCCCAAAGCGCTAGGATTATATAAATAGATGTGAGCCACTGTGTCTCGCCCCAATTCCTGTTTTAAAGATTATTCTCTCAGGTGAGAATGAGGTTAAATGAAGACCTTTTTCAAATCTTTTTGTATTGGTAAGGAATTCCAAAATGATTGTGCTTTCTCCTTTAAAAGGGTATTACACTAGTATTTTTCTTTTTTATCCCTAATTTAAAAAGTAATAAAAAATTGTTTTGTATTTTATTTTTTTGAAGAGGTTCATATGGCTCATAAGTCAAAACAATATAGAGAGGTATACGGGGAAAGGTTACCTTTCTATCTCTGTCCCTCCCTCCATCCCCACTCCTATTACTTCCTTGTGTCTCTCCTTCTAGAGTTTTTTAAATGCAAATATAAGCAAATGTTAATATATGATAATTATTTTAATTCTGTATTAGAAACAATATAATATACTAGCCACTTTTTTTTTTTACTTACTATATGTTGAAGATCTTTCCACATCATTTTTTTAGCTGCATAGTATTCCACTGTATGAATAGCCACTCCCCTATTGATGGGCATTTTTAATTAAAGTTTTTATTGTGAAATAATTATAGATTTACATATAGTTGTAAGAGACAATACAAAGGGATTCCAGTTTTCTCCAGTGATAAAAATCTTACATAACTATTGGGTTTTTTTTGAGACAGAGTCTCACTCTGTTATCCGGGCTAGAGTGCTATGGCGTCTGCCTAGCTCACAGCAACCTCAAATTCCTGGGCCCAGTCAATCCTCCTGCCTCAGCCTCCCGAGTTGCTGGGACTACAGGCATGTGCCACCA
>VBSM01003193.1:1706340-1727283 GCA_008086735.1 Cheirogaleus medius | reverse complement strand
TCGGCCTCCCAGAGAGCTAGGATTACAGGCGTGAGCCACTGCGCCCGGCCTCAAGAAGTAATGTCTTATTACCTGTCAATATTATTGCATTGCTTTGGTCAATGGACCAGATATGGACATTTATTAATATGAAAAGCTCTTACAGAAAAGGTTTCAGTAAAATATTAATCATAAAGATAGCAGTAATACTCAAGATTCAATTTTATCATAAAATCGAAGATATAATTTTTATTATTGCTTCCGCTTGGAATTCTGTTCAGCCAGACTTGTGGGCAGCTTGGAAAGAACTGGGCCTGGTGTTATTGCTACAAAGGTATTTTTGATGAATATTTCTTAGGTTTTGTTATAAACCTGTCCAAACATCTTGGTTCAGTTTCTTGTGGAGGGGAAAGAAGTAGTCATGTCATTTTTGCAAGTAAGAGAACATTTATACAAGTACTCAAGGCATTGGCCTCTTTGGTCTATTTTTGTTAGGGATGAAGATGTGGTTGATGGTCATTTGAATGTCTCTGCTAAGTTGGAGGAATTCAATACAAGAGTAGGAAGTTGTTTTGGAGGCAAACGTGATTATTCTCACCAGAATGCGGTTGCTAATAAGACAGTGAGAAAATGCTTTGTGTGTGTGTGTGTGTGTGTGTGTGAGAGAGAGAGAGATGAACCCCTGTTTATACGGAGTGTTAAAAATGTAATACTTTACCACTTTGCATTCTTTCTGCCAGGATGTTCTGGTGGGCTGTTTTTAATGCCATCTCTCTCTCTCTTTTTTTTAAGCTCTGCTTATGATAATGTCAACAAAGTTCGAGTAGCTATCAAAAAAATCAGTCCTTTTGAGCACCAGACCTACTGCCAGAGAACCCTGAGGGAGATAAAAATCTTGCTGCGCTTCAGACATGAGAACATCATTGGAATCAATGATATCATTCGAGCTCCAACCATCGAGCAAATGAAAGATGTGTATCCTTTTCAGGCAACTGGCTGATTCCACTGCTTGGTCACCTTGTTGAGTAAATATAACTTGAAATTTCCTCGACTTAGAATACAGGAAAACTGCATAAAGCACAGTAAAGGAGAAATTGTAATCTGCTGTCCATTTACCATAATACTTGCATCATTTAAAGTTTTTATCTAATTTGTTTCACCAGTTGTCAATAACTAATTTTAGTATCTTTTAGGTAAGTCTAATATTTTCTCTTTCAGTTTCTGTAAAGAGTTTTCTTTAAATATAGGCATGGAAATAAGTCTTGGTTAATATTTCTTTGTGTGTTTTTTTGTGTGTTTTTTTTTGAGACAGAGTCTCACTCTGTTGCCCTGGCTTGAGTGCCGTGGCGTCAGCCTAGCTCACGGCAACCTCAAACTCCTGGGCTTGAGCAATCCTTCTGCCTCACCCTCCCAAGTAGCTGGGACTACAGGCATGCGCCATCATGCCCGGCTAATTTTTTCTATATATTTTTAGTAGGCCAATTAATTTCTTTCTATTTTTAGTACAGATGGGGTCTCACTCTTGCTCTGGCTGGTTTCAAACTCCTGACCTTGAGCAATCCTCCCACCTCGACCTCCCAGAGTGCTGATTACAGGCGTGAGCCACTGCGCCCGGCCTGTATTTCCAGTAACATTTTTTTTCATTCGAAGGATGGTTTGTTAAGATGGGGGAAAGGGAAGGGAAAGAGTTGTAGATGAAGAAAGAGGGTTCCCTGGATATCTACCTGGTGAAATCAGGACTGCCTCGTCTTTGAAATGAAGGAGCCTGGCCCTCATGATCTTTATTTAAGGCCGACTCACCTCTGAAATTATATGACTATGACTGACATTCAGAAATCTGGGCTAAGCAGGTCCAGAGGATGCTGCCTGGGTAAAGGCTGCATTGGAAAGAGGAAGGGTTAAGTATGCTGAGAAGGATCTGCCAGAAGAAAAAAAGTTAGTCTAATACAGCATTCCTGCCAGCTTGTCCAGTTTGCATTCCGCCTCTCCAGGGAGCGGCAGCTCACTGTCTCTAGGCAGCCCTTTCCATTTTTAAACAGCTCTGTTAATAAGTTGCAGTGATAGTTGAAGTGAAATTCCTCCTGCCATTACCACCTGTTGGTCCTGCTTTACCTTTTGCCATGAAAATAAGCCTCTCTTAGATGACAAATTTTTAAGTCATGTTTCCTTTGAGTTTGTCTCATCTAGCATGAATCTGTAGGGGACAGAGAATAGTGTCTACACAGAAATGAATAAAAGAAATGCAAAATGAAATAATATGATGAAGTTAAAAGCTAAAGGCCTTTATAATTTAGTTTCTTTAAGAAAGAAGATACCTGTAGCTAAAGTTTTAGGTGCTTAGATACATGGCTTGCCAAGAAAGCAAAATTATCATAAACCCCTTCTTAGCATGACTTCCCCATAGTCTTATTTATTTAGGATCTTAACATTAATTGAAGAGCCAAGAAAATAGACTTAGGGTTGGATATAGTAGTAGCAGCAGTGTATTTCTAGACCTGTATCTCCAGAATTTTTATAGTTGGTGTTTGAGGAGTTTGGGAGGGGAGGAAAGGAGTGGCAAGAAGGAAGGAGAAAGAATAATGGCGTTAGGGATTGTTGCTGGGCCAAAGAGAGGAGGGAGTATATGGTGTCTGCTGGCCACCACCCTTTCCTAGCCTTTTCCAACAAGCTTTAGAGGGGGTCTGTTGATGGTGAACAATTTAGGGAACAAAGTTATTGAGACTTCAAGATTGGCCAGTACTTCCATAACAGCCTGTTTCTGGTCTTAGTCTAGGCCCATAACCAGACACATCAGGCAGGTGTAATGCCTGTTGTCTCATAGGACTTAAAAGGAGCTACCTGGTTCAGATCCCTCTGTGAAAGTATACCAAGTTTTCATCAGTTTCTCCTTTCCCTTAAGGGCATCAGGATGGATTTTTTGGGAAGAAGGTAAAGAGAGGGTACATTTTGTTTTCAGTGCTTGGCTAAGAGTAACCAGCTAATTGATATTTTACCTTAACCTGTTCGAACAGATATATAGTACAGGACCTCATGGAAACAGATCTTTACAAGCTCTTGAAGACACAACACCTCAGCAACGACCATATCTGCTATTTTCTTTACCAGATCCTAAGAGGATTAAAATACATCCACTCAGCCAATGTTCTGCACCGTGACCTCAAGCCTTCCAACCTGCTGCTCAACACGACCTGTGATCTTAAGGTCAGCCAGTTAATTACTGTTAAGGTGATATGTAGTGAAAAAACCGAGGTATAGTTTTTACTGTGGCATAGTTATATTTATCATTATTCCTATTTAAAATTATACCAGAAATACACGGAAACATTTTTATAGAAAAAATACTAGTAAAGAGTGCTACTCCTCTTTCTCATGCCATTGTTCCTTCCTCCCCAGAGATTACTAACCAGTGTGACCAAAATGGACTTATTTTCTCCAAAGTTTTTCCTATACTCTTACATACTTTATACTTTTACACTATATATAGGTAAATAGGATCATGTACATTATGTATAAGTTTTAAGCCATCTGTTTTCATTGATGACTTTTTTCTTCAATAAATTTTATATAAGAGACACTCAGAAATCAGCAGAAAACTTAACCTCACTGACTTTAACACCTAATAAGTAATTTCAAATAAATAGGGAAACCCAAGATCCTTTATAGTCCTCAGAGTTCTCTTGAAGATGTACAGCATTTATATATTTCCATTTTAATAGGTGTGAGAGCTAAATAAGCAGGGAAATCTTTAGGTGTCTTAGATGCAGTGAAGAGATGTGGATTCAGTCTAATAAAAATGCACAGGAATTCAAGAAGACCTAAATAAATTGAAAGACATCCCTTGTTTGTGGATCATAAGACTATATTGTTAAGATGGTGGTATTCCCCAAATTGATCTACAGATTAAGTACAGTCCCTGTCAAAGCCCCAACTAGCTTTTTTGCAGAAATTGACAGGCTGATCCTAAAATTCATATGGAAATGCAGGAGACCAAGAATAGCCAAAATAATCCTGATTTCAAAACTTACTACAGGGTTGGACACAGTGGCTCATGCCTGTAATCCCAGTATTTGGGGAGGCCAGGGCAGTAGGAGCACTTACAGCTAGGAGTTCAAGACCAGCTTGGGCAACATAGCAACAAAAAATTAAAAATTAGCTAGGCGTAGTGGCACCTGTCTGTAGCTACTTGGGAGGCTGAGGTGGGAGGATCACTACTACAAAACTGTGGTTATCAAGACATTTTGCTACTGGTATAAGGACAGACATATAGATTAGTAGAATAGAATTGAGAGTCCTGAAATAAACCCATGTCTATAGTCAACTGACAAGGGCACCAAATGTTCATTGAGGAAAGAATAACCTTTTCAGGCTGAGCACAGTGGCTCACACCTGTAATCCTAGCACTTTTGGAGGCCAAGGCAGGAGGATTGCTTGGGGTCAGGAGTTTGAGGCTGCAATGAGCTACGATAGTGCCCTTGTCCTCATGCTGGGGCAACAGAGCAGGACCTTATCTCAAAAAAAAAGTCTTTCAGCAAATTATTCTGGGACGAGTGAATAGCCACATGCAAAAGAATAAGAAAATTAACTTATTAGTAAAATGGATCAAAGAACTCCATTTAAGAGCTAAAACTTTAATGCTCTTAGAAAATAGGAGTAAATCTTTACGATCTTGTGTTAGGCAAAGCCTCTTAGAATGACACCAAAAGCACAAGCAACAAAAGAAAAAAAATAAGTGGATTCCATCAAGACTAGAAATGTGCTATAAAGCAGACAAGCAGGAAAGTAAAAAGGCAACCCATAGAAGGAGAGAACATATTTACAAATCATATATCTGATAAGGAACTTATAACTAGAATATGTGAAGAACTCTTACAACTCAATAATAAAAAGATAAATTAGATAAAAGCCTAATTAAAAAATAGACAAAGGATCTAAATAGACATTTCTCTAAAGAAGACAGATGGCCAATAAGCACATGTAAAGATGCTTTCCATCATTAGTCAGTAGAGTAATGCAAATCAAAATCACAAGATACCACTTCATACTATGCACTGGGATGACTATAATCAAAAAGTCAGATAATAAATGTTGGCGAGGATTTCACTCCTAGGTGTATATACTTAGTGAAATGAAAACATGGACCCACACAAAAACTTGTACATGAATGTTCATAGCAGTATTATTCATTATAGCCAAAAAGTGGAAATAATCCAAATGTCCAACTGATGATGGATAAATAAAACGTGGTAAATCCGCACAATGGAATAAAAAGGAGTGAAGTACTAATAATGCTATAACATGGGTGAATCTTGGAAGCATTATGTAAGTGAAAGAAGCCAATCACAGAAGACCACATATTGTATGATTCTATTTATATGAAATGTCCAGAATATGTACATCCATAGAAATAATAGATTAGTGGTTGCCTAGGGCTGGTGAAATTGGGGAGGAGTGGAGAGGGGGTGCTAATTCAATCTGGAGTTTCTTTTTTGAGGTTATAAAAATGTTCTCAAATTGGATGGTGGTAATGATTGTATAACCCTGTGATTATAATACTAAAAATGATTGAGTTGTGGCCAGGCATGGTGGCTCACGCCTGTAATCCTAGCACTCTGGGAGGCCAAGGCGGGGAGGATCGCTTAAGGTCAGGAGTTCGAAACCAGCCTAAGCAAGAGCAAGACCCCATCTCTACAAAAAATAGAAAGAAATTAATTGGTCAACTAAAAATATATAGAAAAAATTAGCTGGGCATGGTGGTGCATGCCTATAGTCCCAGCTACTCGAAAGGCTGAGGCAGAAGGATTGTTTGAGCCCAGGAGTTTGAGGTTGCTGTGAGCTAGGCTGACACCACGGCACTCTAGCTCAGGCAACAGAGTGAGACTCTGTCTCAAAAAAAAATAAATAAAAAATGATTGAGTTGTATACTTTAAATGAGTGAATTGTATGGTATGTGAATTATATCTTGATAAAGCCATTTAACAAGTACGTATAGCAATAATCATTTCTTGGAATACAGTTTGACATTCCTGTGAGAAGCCTTTTAAGGTATACCAGGCAAGGGAGATGAGTATCTGCCCCGGAAATCTGAAAACTGTTAGGTCAGATATCTGGTATTAATAGATAGTTGATGATTATAATAATATGTGATGTAACTCAGATAAAGCAAAGAATGGTATATAAATGCAAAGGCGAGAGGTGGGCTAGTTGTGGCTGGGGCTGTGAGAGATGGCAAGAAGGCGGCGGTATCCATCCTAGCCCTCTGAAGAAGGGCGGGCTTTCCTGTAGGAGGTGAGCAGCTATATTGGGCATGGGATATAGTAGGCAGAAAGAACAACAAAAATAGAAGTAAGAAGTAAGGGACTACTACACAAAACATTAAATCTTCTTCTCTGTGGCTGTAGCGTTGGATGAGTAATAGGGTGTCATTGACACTAAGCTGATGAGGTTGTTGGGAAGTTGATCATGGGGAACCTCATGGAGCTGTCTAAAAGTAAAAAAGGTAGCTTATGTATTGTCACTGGTTGTTTGAAACAGAGTGGTCAATATCCAGTGACACGTTATGGAATACAGTTTCCTTCGTCAGGTACGTGTGGGTTGGACTCTGTCACCTTTTAGGATCCTTCTGATATAGATCAGTGTACTGTCCACGTGAGATGTAACCAGCTCCTTTCCCCAGATCTGTGCAACTAAAATCCAAATGAGCACAAAAGAAATGAAACTGCTTTTAGGAATGGCCAAACTACTTGTTTGGCTCTTACTGATGTTCTTGAAAACAGTACAGTGAATATTTTTATGTCTCCTCATCTTTTTTCTTTTGGTTTCTTATCACAACCCTGTTATGGCAGATTGTTTTTGTTTTTGGAGAGACATTCTTAATATTTTAAGTATATAATATTTCTGGGAAGAGTTAGCTCTTATTTTTGCTTGAATATGTTCATCCTGAAGAATAAAGCAAACAGAATCAGACTATTTTCTCTGTTACCTCTTCACTTTTTATGGACTTACCTTTACCTAGGGCTGTTTTATTGACCTACTCACCAAAACTCACACCCTGAGATATATATGAGTTGTTGGCCATCAGCATAATCCAGGCATTGTTTTCAAAACTCAAGTTAACACACAGAATTAGAAACAGAACAGAAAGAAAAATGAATAAAAAACAAAAAAAAGAAAAAACAAACAAAAAGAAACAGAACAGGATATTATAGATATTTAAAGTAGTACAGTTCACTCACATTTTTAAAATGTACTATGGAGTATGCATAATTCACATGGGTATAGATATGAGAGGAGAGAATCTCATTCCAAAGATGAGTACAGTGTGTCACTGAAGTCACTGCTTTGTCATGGTGAATGTGTCCAAGCAGGACAGAGTGCATGGCAGTTCAGGGTGCACATATGACAGCTGAGAGAGTGCCAGTGGGGAGAAGCGTCTTGTTTGCTGGAGCCTGGGGATCACTGCACGTCTGTCATGTCCTCAGTGCCTTGTAGCAACCGTGATGCCTGTCCCACATGCCCCATTGCCTAGAAAATTTGTAACCTATGGCCTTTCTGATTTGTTATGTAGATCCTTTTCCATTTCCAAGCAGGCAGTTCTATCTTTTCTTTCTTTTCTGTTGGCTTCTGTGTTACTAAAGTGTTGGCCAACTCTTGAACCCTCATGATATCAGATATTCTCAGTGTCTTAGACCTTTAACTTTTGTTTTGGCTATGGTGTCACTCAAAGCCAACAGCAATAACTTTCTTTTTAGTTTCCAAAAACATACATGCTTTACACTTATTATCCAAAGTCTTGAGAACCAGCAGATGCTCACCTCTCAGAACCCTTCTGAGACCCTGTCTTGTAGACTTTTTCTTTATTTTTCAGGGCCACAGAAACACACAACGGTTACAGACCCTATTTGGAGGTTCTGCTAGAATATTTTTAGTGCAATTACCAGGGGGATGTAGTCCATACCAGTCTGTGCTCTTGTTCGCTAGACTCACCCCACAGAAATCCCAGTAGGAGTCACAGGATGTTGGGATCACAGCATGTGAAACTTCTGGCTGTGCCTGTGAAGGAGCACACTGGAAGATACAAAATGAAACAGGTCTTCGGGGATTCCTTTGTTTTTTTAAAAATTTGAATTTACACAACAGGTGCAAAAGCTGATCGGTCATTTTTTTTTTCTTGTACCATGTCCTAGTTGTCTGTCTTCCTTTTTATGGAATTATACTGAGGTGCTACTACTTTTTTATCTCATAACCTTAGCAGTGTACTCATTAATGCCGTATATGTTTGGTTTGTCTTAGGTGTTGTAGTGTTAAGAGAACCTTCCAAAAAAAATCACCTGAGCTTTCCATTGATGATGATGGAGTTGTGAAATCTTTTAAAGGTCAGAAACTCACATCTCCATCTTTATTTTTTAAATCATAACTAGTAATTTTAGAGAATTTACTAGTTCTCTGCCTTTTACTAGATGGGTTGACACAAATGATAAAACATGGTCCCCCTTACACTAACTCACTATGAAAATTGGTAAAGGGAAAGAAGCATTTTCCCTGTCTTTCCATTAGGAAATCCACTAGGATCTGTGCATCAGGGTAGACAGATATCCCAGTTGATGAACCATAGCCCTTCTTTAAAAAGAATGCCAGCTAATAAATGGAGAGGGAATAATAAAATTAGGAAAGTCACCATTTTGCAACCCCCAATGAAATTGATTTGTGCAGTATCATCCTGTTGAGATTCCAGTCCCCTGGGTGGGCTGCTACTGCCTCCCCTACATGGGCTCACTCCTCACCTCATACATAGACCTGATCCAAATTCTTTGTTTTTTAAGAGACAGGCTCTTGCTTTGTCACCCAGGCTGGATTGTGGTGGCATGATCATAGTTCACTGTAACCTCAAACTCCTGGGCTCAAGTGATCTTCCTACCTTAGCCTCCCAAAGTGCTGGGATTATAAGTGTGAGCCACCGTGCCCAGCCCATATCCAGATTCTTGAGCCCCATCTTAATTCCACTTAGATGCTACATGCCCTACCAGGCTGTTGTGTTTCTCCTCACCCCCTGGGGACCCTTAACGTTGCATGACCCCACTTAATGGCTTTTGGACTGAATTTCTTGGAAGATAGGGATATGAAAGAACAGCTACATGTTTGGTTTTAGTTTTAAAAAATAGGCATAGACATACTGCATCCTTCAAAGTGACAGGGTAAGTTGTCCTTCATCATGAAGGAATGTTATTCCCATTTTTAATTTTTCTTCCTTCCTTAATATTGCCACTTTGAAAATATAATTTTATTAACATTTTTTAAATTACTAATGTGGGATGTTAGCCCTGGTAGTCTGTACTCTGATTTTTATTTTTAAAAGGTTATCAGTAATTCAGACATTGTGAAAAAATGGTCATTATGAGAGTCTCTGCCAATTAATCCACCCCATTTGTTTTGTTTCCTATAAACATTTAAAGTAGGACATTTACTCACCAAATATTGAATGTACACTATGTATAAGACACTTAGAAATAAAAAGTAAGTCAAATATTGCCTTTTTCTTGGGACTTACATTCTAGCAGGGACTCACATTACAGCTAATTATCATGGATTGTGGTTGTGTGCTTTAATGTAAGTCTAGCAGAGTATAATGGGGGAGTTCAGAAAAGCGGCCAGTTAATTGTTGGGGGTGGTGTTGATGCCTGGGAAATTTCTCAGAAGAGGAAACTTTCCAGCTGAGTAGTCAGGGTTAGTAACGGCATGGATAGAGGCACACAATTGAGATGGTATTGCACAATTCAGGGTGAGAGGTGTAGGTCTAGAGTAAATAGGATCAGATGCAGGGACAGAGCTGATGGTAGGAGATAAGAGATACAGAAGATAGTTTGGTGGCAGTTTGAGAATGGTCTCGAGAGTCATGCTTAAATAATTTGATCTTCATTCAGTAGGCAGAAAGGATTGATTAAAAGATTTTGAGCCAGAGAGATGACTTATCTTTTAGAAGTAACACTTAGGCAGGAGTTTAGAGGATGAATTACACTGCGGCAGGGAGACTAGCTTTTATGTAAGTCCAAAACTGAGTTCAAACTAAAGTAATTCAAGAGGCATTTTAGGAGATTCCAGCTACAGTGCCCCCCGCCCACATGCCCCACTGGTTCTTTCTCTAGGGCATTGCTCCCGTTTCCCCAGATCTTTCCTTGGCTGACATCTCTGCAGGATTTCAGTATCATTTTACATGGGTCTTTCTTAGAGAGTCACTCTGCCCAATACTACTGTATTAATTTTCTCTTGCTTTGTGACAAATCACCTGAAAACATAGTGACCTAAAACAACAGTAATATATTACCTCACAGTTTCGGTGGGTCAGGAATTTAGTTAAGATGCAGCGGGGACAGCTGGTCTCTCCCCAGTGTCTGGGCCTCTGCTAGAAGATGCGAAGGGAAGGGCTGGAATTATCACTCGTGTGCTTGACTGTTGATGCTGGCTGTGACTAGAATGCCCATGTGTGGCCCATGTGGCCTGGGCTTCCTCACAACATGGGCAGAGGGTTCTAAGTACCCTAGAAGAGAGAGAGCCAGGTAAAAGCCATATTGCATTTTATGATGTAGCCTCAGAAGTCACACAACATCACTTACACTGTATTCTTTTAGTTCAGGCAGTTTCAAAGGTTCACCTGGATTCAAGAGGATGGAAGATGGACCCCACCTCTTGATATTAATACAAGTTTAACCAGAGAGTTTGTAAGAAGAACATGGTGTGGCCCTCTTTAGAAAATACAGCCGGCCACAACTGGGTTTAAAGTTATTCACAGCACTTTTCCCTGTCTTTATAGACATTTAAGAATCTGATCCAGCTCTCTAAAGTATAGCTTCCCATTTCTTTGTCTATAAATCCTAGAGGAACGTGGAGACATCATCCTCAATCCTTGGCTTCATTGATCTATTGATTTCTCATATTATGCTTTTTTTTTTAATCTGAGATTTGTTTTGTGATTTAACTGAGCCATGAAAAGCTGTGTATCAAGTCTACGCATTCGTTCTGTGTGACGCCAGGCGCTGAAGGCAGTGAAGGATCTGTGCGCACATTCTGGGGTTTGCCCTGGTT
The DNA here is from genome assembly GCA_008086735.1 of Cheirogaleus medius. Lineage (NCBI taxonomy): Eukaryota > Metazoa > Chordata > Mammalia > Primates > Cheirogaleidae > Cheirogaleus > Cheirogaleus medius. The sequence continues at coordinate 1,716,228 of VBSM01003193.1, read as the reverse complement.
TTGCTCTGCTGACTGTGCAGTATTTCTTCTCTGATTGTATGATTCAGAATGTAGCTTCAGGTATCCGTTTATACCACAGAAGGCAGAATGGTGAGCTTTGGTTGAACTTGAATCAGAAGATGAACTGTTAACCCTGGAAAAGAGAGAAACTGTGTCACAGGGAAATTGAAAAATTGAAACCACACAGAATGGAAATGGAACGATGATAGCCCAACATGGCAAGGGATGGCTCTGAGTGGCAAGAGGCCTCCCCTTCAGAAGAAAGAAGAAATCAGTCGTTCGTAGTTTCTCCGAATTGGAAATCAAGCCAACCAGCATCTTGTTGCTAGTGAGCCTCCTGGGCATGAGTACTGGGAGCTCTTCCTGCAGTTTACTTTACAGGAACTCGTAGGAAAGTCTCTAATGAAACAAATTAGATACAGGTACATTGAAAAGCCTTAAGATCAGTCAAGCAGAAGTGAGAACTTAACAATGATCCTCCTCAAGCTTATGGCACGCCTCAGCAGGCTCCTCTGAGAGGTCCGTGACTATCAGAGGACGTAATGGCAAGCCAAGCCAGCTTTGCCAGGAGAGGCCCAGGGCTCGTAGGGGAGGTGATGTCAGCTGAGGGAGCGCAGTGGCTGGAGCCCGCAGCCATAACCACAGAAGACAGGATTTCTTCACTGCTGTACCATGTGAGCATTCATGTGGAAAGAGGTCTGCAGAAGCAGATCACTCTTGGCTCCTTTTGACAATGCAGTGATGGTGTCTCAGGAGACTGAGAAATTCTGCAACACAGATGTGCAGCTTTTCTCAGATGCTGCAGCGGGAGCAAGTGGTAGGGCTTGTGGAATCAAAGGTGCTACCTGGTGATGCTGGCCTTTAAGGTGGGGAAGGCTAGAGGAAGATATTGGGATCTCTCTGAATCTTTCTGAATTATTGAAGCATTCAACTATGGGATATCTAAGCAGACTGATATCCAGATAGGCTCCAGGTCCTATGAAGATCTCTTAGACTTGTTCCTCGTCCCCATTTTTATGGCCTGAGTTCAGGCCCCTACCTTTTCTTAGCTGACTTAATGTAATAACCCTCCAAAGTAGTCTGTATTCCAAGCTACCTTCTGCTATACCCTGGCCTGTTTTTGTTGACATGTCTGTCTCTTGAGTTAGTTCTCCAGGGGCCAAAGAATTAAAATACCCTACAGTTGTATGGGACTAAATGCATTATAGTGATATTTTATATATGTTGGAGTCTAGCAAGGTCCCTGACCTCAAGTAGCACCACAGTATTGGAGGGCCAGATGATGAAAGGCCAGCAGGTGCTTTTGTGAGTCAATAGAAAATGAGAAGCTTGGGTATTAAGCAAAAAAAATCCCAGACCCAATTTAGCATCTTAAAATAAAAAGGAAATAAATAAAATGGTATATATTCAGTATATGAAACTTTTTTAAAAAGCTTTGAGAATAGATTTGACTACCTGGAAGTGGAGGGAAGTGGGAAGAATCTTTGGAAATACTTAATGTATTTGTGGACTGAGTAGAAGACTTGCAGGAAATGGAGTCTGAGAAATAGAAGGCCAGTGCAATCCTCCCAGTAATCCCAGAGCTCCAGCACGGTGGGCCCAAGAAAGGGCCCAGGGTGACTTTACCCAGAACAGTTTTTGTCACATCACCTAAGTGAGATTGCTTTGTGCTAAGCAGATAATGAATTGTGTCCCATTAAAGATTCCTTCAGCCTATGTCCTAGACTCTCTAATATGTGGATTGTCATTGCTGCCTTTCAGGTTGTTAGGAATATTAAATAATGGGTTTGTAGAATTTCCAGCAATGTAATCTGCCACATGGTAATGGTAGCAGCTATTTATTATTAATGCTATTGTCTTTTTAATTTTTGTGATGTTTTGATATCAAGCTGGTTAGAATTTCTAAGAAGGTATCTTGGGTTTTTTTCTCTTAGATCTGCGACTTTGGCCTGGCACGTGTTGCAGATCCAGACCATGATCACACAGGGTTCCTGACAGAGTATGTAGCCACACGTTGGTACAGGGCTCCGGAAATTATGTTGAATTCCAAGGTAAGCACCAAGTTTGCATAAAAAAAAAAAAAAGAAGTAAGAGAACTTTCTAAATGTTTTGCAGTAAGCCTCCCTCTCCATCCTCTGTTTTCTCTTGGGTTGAGGCTTGGCCTATATGGTCAGAGGCAAGGTGCTGTCTTAATCTCCTTGAAATCTCCTTGTTCAGCATTGAACTTCTGGGCCCTGGGGTTCATCTTCTCCACCTCAGCCAGAGTAGTGCTGACCTGTTGGAGGGTGTGCCTCTGCAGTCACTGTTATCCACCCTCGGTCTCCTGCCTGTGGCCGTCCCTTCCAGGTGCAGGCGGGTTTGTGTTAGAGGTTATCTAGTAATGTGTATTACTGTGAACACGGGCCAGGCCTGTTCTGCAAAGGTCAGATTTATCTGATAATGAAGAAGGTCTTTTCAGCAGAATTATAGCATAATATTATTGTACTTGAAGAAGACATAGGTGTGGAAAGAATAGGAACTGCTTTGGATTCTTTTGAAATTATATGCTTGTCCCATCTCCCAGTGAAAGCCTTCCTCTGCATCTCCGAATGCCTATGGAGAGTGCATCCAGGTCACATCCACACTCTGCCAGCAGGGTCTTGTAAGTGGTTAAATACATTTATAAAAGCAAGAAAAAATAAAGCATGACATCTTTATTAGGTTTATTAGCCAGGAGGCAAAAATTGAGAGCTATTATGGAGACTAAGTATTTTTACTATGCCATTTGCAAGTACTATATGAATAAGGTGTAAAAATTGGGTAGTTAAGTGGGCGTCACATACTACCTATATCTAGTATCTCAAGATTATGTGATTGTTAAACACAAGGCCATCTGCTGTAAAGACACATGAAGGAAAGCAATAAAAATAGACACTGGCTCTCGCACTGAAACCCAGGCACTAGAATAGTCCTCAGAGGCTTAATGGGAGTGAAAGGGATGAATCTGACAAGCTCGTACACTTCATCTTTCCCTCCATCTTTATGAATACGGATGAGGTATTAGATTGCTTTTGTAAAAAAGGGGAATTTATTCAAAGTGTTTAGTTAGTTATTCTTGATATCCTGCATTTGTTGAGTTATAAAAGTAAAATCTCATTAAAATAAATTCCGTTATAAAGAAAGATTTGGTATAACAGATGTTTCAAAGAAGAAAATGCTGTGTTGATTCTCTTCTAAGTACAGCAAACACCCCTAGACCCCTAAACTTGGTTCATCAGCTGTTAACATCTTGCCATATTCTTTATTCCTCCCTCCCTCTCCTCTTCTTCATTTATCTCTCCTTTCCTCTTTCTTCTCTTTTCTTTTGTCAAACCACCTGACACTTCACCACTTTTCTCCTAGACCCTTTGGGGCATGCTCATGCTCCTGAAAAGGGAGGTGTCCTTCCCCACAGCCACCATGCCCTTAGCATACCTAAGATGATCAGCATTGGTTCAGGGACATCCCTGTTGTCCCCTCCAAAAAAATCTTTATAGCTCTTCGTTTTGTTTTCAGTGCATGATCTAATGAAGTTTCATGCATTATTATTGGTCTAGAGCAGTCTCCCAGCCTTCTTCTCTTCTTCAAGACGTACTTTGCAGAGTACAGATCAGTTGTTTCATAGAATGGTTCACATCCTGGATTCTTCAGACTGGTTCTTCCTGATCAGGTATAGGTCACACATTTCCTGCACGAGCACTACAGATTCCTAGAGACTGCGTATGTGACTCTCCTCTGTCCCTGCAGCTGCTCTCAGAGCTTCAGCACCCTTTGATGCCCCTTCCTTCTATCAGTTATATTGGGATTATAAAATGTTAATTTTCTAAATTTATTTATCCTTTTACATTTTTTAGCTGGCATTCTGTGAAGAATTTTTCCCTTTTTCCCTTTCTCTTCCTCTGTCTCTCACCTTTGTTTTTAAAACACTAATTATGGATTCATGGGTTTTGGTTTTTTTCTTAATGTGCTGTCCATTATCTTCTTTTTCTTTTTTTTTTGAGACAGAGACTCACCTTGTTGCCTAGGCTAGAGTGCCGTGGCATCAGCCTTGCTCACAGCAACCTCAGACTCCTGGGCTCAAGCAATCCTTCTGTCTCAGCCTCCCAAGTAGCTGGGACTACAGGCATGCACCACCATGCCCGGCTAATTTTTTAAATATATTTTTAGTTGGCCAATTTATTTCTTCCTATTTTTAGTAGAGACGGGGTCTCGCTCTTGCTCAGGCTGGTCTCGAACTCCTGAGCTCAAATGATCCACCCGTCTTGGCCTCTCAGAGTGCTAGGATTATAGGCGTGAGCCACCGTGCTCGGCCTTCTTTTTCTTTTTTAACTCATACTGTCCCAGTTTTGGCAAGCTAGAGCACTCTGTGTACATATGTGACATTTTATTTTGGTCGAATTTAACTTTCAGAAAAGTATAATGTAGCCAATTTCAAACCTTCCAGCTTCAAGATCCCTTTAAGTCTCTTAAAAATTATCAAAGACCCACACACACGTTTTATTTATGTAAGTTATATCTATTGTTATTTATAATATGGAAATTAAAACTGAAACTTTAAAAATTTTTTGATTCATTTTTAAATAATAAACCCACAACAAGAATATTTGTATGAGAAGAGCAATGTTTTCATTTTTACAAATCTCCTTGATGTCTGGCTTAATAGAAGATGGCTAGATGTGTGTTTGATCCTGCATTCAGTCTGTCAATATGTTGTTTTGGTTTAAGTTAATGAAGAAAAATCTTCATACAGACATGTAGTTGGAATAAAGAGGAAATTATAGTAGTGTTTCAGCTATTTGTGGCTATTCTTTGATACTAACCAAAATTCAACAAGTGGTAATTTCTTAAAGGTTAATTGTAATGTGAAATCTGAAACCTTATCAGTGAACTTTATGTGCTGTTCTGTAAAATCCATTGGTCTACCTTGCACTCATACCCGTGTGTGATTTTGTAATATCAAGCTTTTGGAACATACTGGTTCCCTGAGTTATGCAGATATTCCAGATGTCACATTTCACGTACAGTATCATCATTCCTCCTGTAGCCTCTGAAAAATCTCCTGTATACTTGTGAGAGAATAAGTGAAAAGGATAAAAAACATTTTAGTAGTATAATAAAAGTAGCATAGACCTCTTAGATCCCCTAGAGCTGTGGTCCCCAACTCTGGGCTGCAGACCAGTACAGGTCCTTGGCCTGTTAGGGACTGGGCCTCAGAGCAACCCCCACCCTATCCCATGGAAAAATTGTCCTCCATAACATTGAGGACCAGGGTGGGGGGACACACACAGCAGGAGGTGAGGCTCAGGCAAGGGAGCTTCATCTGTATTTACAGCCACTTCCCATCACTGGCATCATCTCCTGAGCTCCGCCTCTGAGGAAGAATTGTCTTCTGTGAAACCAGTCCCTGGTGCCAAAAAGGTTGGAGACCACTGCCCTAGAGGGAACCCACAGGGGTTTCTGGACCCCCCTTGGAGAACCACTGGATAGAACTCCTATATGCCCTTTTCCCCAGATTCACACTCACCATTTTACACTTTGCCCCATTTGTTTTATCATTCTGTGTCTGTGTGTTTGAGTCATTGAGAGTAAGTTGTAGATATGCCCCTTTAGTACTAAACATTTTAGTGTGTATTTCCTTAGAACAATGGTTCTAATGTTCCCTAGGAACATTTGGCAATGTTTGGAGTCATTTTTGGTTTTCACAATGAGGGCGGAGTTGCTGCTGGCATCCAGTGGGTGAAGCCCAAAGATGCTGCTAAACACCCTACACTGCATAGAACAGCCCCTATAACAGAAACTTAGCCCTAAATGTCAGTAGTGCCAAGGTTTAAAATCCTTGCCTTAGAACAAAGGTATTCTCTGATAAGCCCACAGTATTGTTATCAGAAACAAGAAATTTAGCACTGATTTTATATCTAATGCATAGTTTATATTCAAATTTTGGTATTGTTCTAATAATAACCTTTATAATCCCCCACCCCACCCCAGTTTAGGCTCATACATCGCACTGTTGTGTTTCTTTAGGATCTGGAATAGTTCCTCAGCTTTTTTTTCACCTTGACGTTTTTGAAGAATGCAGTTCAGCTTTTTTGTAGAACGCCCTCAATTTTGTGTCATGCATTTTAGGCGTGAATACCATAAAGCAATGATTTGTTCTCAGTGCATTACATCACAAAGCACATCTGGTTTGTGCCAGTTTTGTTGGTGTTCATGTGGATCTTTTGGTTAAGATGGTGTCCTCCAAGTGTCCACTGTAAGGTTACCCTTTCCCCTTTTGTAATTAAGAATAGTTTGTGGGGAAATAGTTTAAGACTCTAAGTTATCTTCTTCACCAAATTTCACCCACTAGTCTTGCCATCTATTGATGATTTTATAACTCTATCATTCCTTCTATATTTTTAGTTCTCTCCATTTATTTATTCAGTAGTTTCTAATCCATTCCTTCCATTATGTACATTGATGCTCACATTGTCCCAGATTTGGCAGATGGGAGCTGCCCACAGCCCTGCGCACTTCCTTGCTTTCTGGCACTAGATGCTCCAGGCTCATCTTGTACTTTCCCTGTCCCAGTCCTGGAGCACCCATTTCTCCCTGGGTACCTTTTAGTTACTTGTTTTTTGTGTGATGTCAGTATTTCCCTTCATTTAGCTTTGGCTCAAAGGAAAAGTTACTTGGATTTACAGGAGTTTTAGAAATATTCCAAAATTCAACTCCATTTTATCATAGCTGTCTGTAGATCTGATTGCTGATTCTTTGTTGGATTTTCCAAAATGATTTCACTATTTCCCTAAATTTTAATATTTGACTCAAAATTTCCACATTTCTTCTTCCATTTATCACTGTACCTAACATTTTCCATAGAATTCAACTTATTCCCATCTTATATTATAATAGATTGCTAAAAAAATTCAACTTATATTCCTTGGAGAATCATCTTTTTTGCACTGTTGCGATTTAGACAGAATCCTTCCATGCCTTTCTTAACAGGATTCCTTTAAAATAAAATGCATACCTAAAAAGTGAATAGAAAAAGATGAGAATATTGAAAACAGGGATTGGTAAAATATGATGGAACCAGCACACACTTTTCCCCTCTGAAGATCAAAGTTTTCCAACCTGACTTTTTAAAAAATGATTTACAAAATATGTAAAGATATTCTGGGGCAGGGTACAGTGCCTCACACCTGTTATCCCAGCATGTTGGCATGCTGAAGCAGAGGGGTTACTTGAGCCCGGGAGTTCGAGACCAGCCTGAGCAACATAGCAAGACCCTGTCTCTACAAATTTTTTTTTAAAAAATTAGCCAGGCATAGTAGCACACGCCTGTAGTCCCAGCTACTTGAGAGGCTGAGGCAAGAAGATTGCTTGAAGCCCAGGGGTTTATGGTTGCAGTGAGCTATGAGGATGCCATGGCACTCCAGCCTGGATAACAGTAAGATCCTATCTTTAAGAAAAAAAAAAAAAAAAAAAAAAAAGATTTTTCTGGAAGTATAGCAGTGTTCCTCCTTTTGAGTTGATTTCCAGGTTTTCAGTAACGAGCAAATGGGCCACAAATGTACTAAAACAATGAGTGTTATTACTTTTATAAGAATTCTAAATCTTTCTCTTAAATCGTTTGAAAAAAAAAGACTGACATATACTTCAGAAATTCCAATTTAATAAATTAATCAACATTGAAGAGAGGAAATTAAGTAATCTTGGTTATTCCACCTCTCATAAGAAAGCCAAATTATTTTTTGTTTTTCTGTGCTGTCTACTTGTATTTCTGAATCATAGACTCAAAAGGAGAAGCTCGAACGCCCATCAACCATGCACCGGTCATATAGGAAGAGCTCACCATGTCCTGGAACACAAGATATCATTCTTGGCCTTTTTTCCCTTTCTTCTGCAGGGCTATACCAAGTCCATCGATATTTGGTCTGTAGGCTGCATTCTGGCAGAAATGCTCTCCAACAGGCCCATCTTTCCGGGGAAGCATTATCTCGACCAGCTGAACCACATTCTGGGTAAGGTTCTCCAACACTACAGGGGCTAGGTTTGCACAGTTTGCCTGCCTGTGGTTTACATCAAAGTCACTTTGTTAAATTAAGAAGAATTCTAATAACTCTTTAACCTATCTATGGTAGGCATGAGTTTTAACCATCCCTGATTTAAAATGTTAAGGATTTTTTTGTGAAAACTTGTAAAGAAAGATAAGCATTGGGAGGTGGTGAGAAGACATTAATTACCAGGATTCATTCTGTCCCACTGCTGATGATTGCCTTGGTCTTGATAATTAACAGCTAATTACTTTATCTGATAGGTATTCTTGGATCCCCATCACAGGAAGACCTGAATTGTATCATAAATTTAAAAGCTAGAAACTATTTGCTTTCTCTTCCACACAAAAATAAGGTGCCATGGAACAGGCTGTTCCCAAATGCTGACTCCAAAGGTAAATATTATTTCATTGATTAGTTTTTCTCAGGCTTAGCTTTGTATTTGTTTATTTGTTTAATTGTTAGGTCACTTGCCTGAAAAGTTAGCCTATAGCTATTGGATAATACCTTATTTGGTACTCATTCTTTATTGCCCTCTTCCCTTTTTATTTGGGAGCAGTGGCAGGAGAGTAAGAGAGTCTATGACTATCTAGAATGATGACTATCTAGTTTTCTATCTTTTGGGTTCTTTGCTACTTTTTAACTTGAATTATGTTCACATTTTTCGGGTTCAGAAGGTCTAGGCACCTGCAAAATGAATTATACCTTTTTATCTTGTCATTTGAAAATTTTTAAAGTCAGGTTTATTGAAGAATAATTTATATAAAATTAAAATTCACCCTTTTTAATTGTGCAGGTCTCTGAGTTTCAACAAAGGTATACACCATCATGTAACCACCACTGTAATTGAGAGATGGAATATCTCCATCATCCCCAAAGTTGCCTTGTGCCCCTCTTGTACTTAGTTTCCTCCCCAGGTCTCAGGCAATCACTGATCTGATTTCTATCCCTGTAGTTTTGCCTTTTCCAGAATGTCATATTAACGGAATCATGGAGTATATACATCAGTCTCTTCAACAAATAGTGCTGGAATAATCAGGCACCAATATGGAAAAAAAAAACAAACCTAAAAATGGAACATAGACCTAAATGGAACATAGACCTAAAACTATTAAACTTCAAGAAGAAAGCATAGGACAGAATCTTAATAACCTTAGTTAGGTTAGACAGACATTTCTTAGATATAACACCTGTAAAAGGAAAAAGTGATATGTTAGATTTTTATCCTATGATATGTTTTTTAGGTTAACTTTGTTTAATAATTATATTATCCTTTATTCCCATTTAACATATATCTTTTAATTATATTAGGCAGCTATTCTTTAAAACTTTATACTTTTATAAAACTCTAGTAGGCAGAATAATGACTCTCTCCAGCCCCTGCTCCAAGATACCCACATCCTAATCCCTAGAATTTGTGAATATATTAGGTTACCTGTCAAAGGAGAGTTACAGTTGCTGATGCAATTAAGGTCAGTTGTTCATCAGATGACTTTTGATACAGGGAGATAATCCTGATTACCTAGGTGGGCCTGTTATAAACACAGGGGTCCTGAAGAGTGAAACAGGGACTCTGAATAGGGGACTCACTTTAATGTCTTTCTCTGGATACATACATTATGCACGTTTTTCCCAAAATTAACTTTTAAAAATAATCATTATAAAAGTTAACATTTTCTGGTAAAAATTAAAAAATCATAGGAATACTTAAGAAGGTGAAATTCTTTATAATGATTCTCTAAATGTCACTATTAATAGAATTATGTTTTGCATGCTTTTCTGTGTCATTACATAGATACGGCTTATGTTCAATGCTTTTTTTTTTTTTTTT
>VBSM01003193.1:1681966-1702881 GCA_008086735.1 Cheirogaleus medius | reverse complement strand
AAGGAAAAAAAAAAAGAATCAATAATTAAATACTTTTTTTAAAAATTGTACAATTAAAAACTAACAGTATTTAGTCAGTATTTTTCTGATCTCTGCTTAAAGAAGGACTGTCTTCCTAAGCTCTAAAAACAAACAAATGAAGAAAACAAACATGAAAGAAATAGAGTAAATCACATAAAAGTTTAAAACTTAAAAAATTTAAACAGATCAGGCGTGGACAATAGGACCAAAATGTTCTAACTTGATAGCATTTAAAAGGTCCCTATCCTGGCTGCTATGCAGAAGGCGGCACAGCACAGAGTTCCTGTGCTTCTAGTTCAAACTAGGGAGTCTTTGATTTTGGATGAGTTCCTTAACTTCTCTTTTTCATGATTTCCTAACTCACAATTGGTACAAATTGTAGTTCCTACCTCATAGGGTAGTTAAGAGGGATAAGTGAATTACTAGTTATTAATGTTAGATTCATCATTATTATTAGTATATAAAGAGCAGAGAAAAATCCAAGACAGCAAATTGTGTAAATAAATGAACAAAGGACAAGAACACGCAATTCACAGGAAATACTGAGATGAGGGAAACTCTAGGAGGAGCAGTTTGGGCAATAGCAATTGAGAATTTGGTTTGGGCTGTAGTAAATTTAAGACACCTATTAGGCATTAAAAGCAACCTAAATGCCAACTGTTGATCAAATGGTTGAGTAAACTGTGATACATCTACTTAAAGGAATATTTTAAAGCCACTAAAAGTGACTCTTACAAAGTTTTGATACTGTAGGAAAATACTAATAAGCAATATTTACTGAGGGAAAAATAAAACAGCATTTTTACATATAGTGTGATTTCAACCATGTAAAAGAAAACACAGAGAAAAAATTCAGTGAAATATGCCAAAAGATGAGCAGTGGTTACCACTGAGGGAGGGATCTTGGCTGAGTCATTGACACAGAGCAGAGGGCCGCGGTTGGCAGGTCAGCTATTTGAGGACTTTTCAGTTCCACATAACAAGAACACACTGCCAGCTGGCTTAGGCCTGAACCATACTTTATTGGCTCTCATAACTGAAAAGTCCAGTAGCATTTGGGGTTGTGGGCACAGCCACTTAGACGGTAATCTGGACTTATTTGTTGTTCAGCTTCGTCTTCCTCTGGGCTGTCTTTATTGTCAGCCTCTTTTCTTGTAGTGGCAAGAAGGCCACCAGCAGCAACAGGTTCACACTGACCTGTTTCAGCCCAAGTCACAGAGATGACTTTTACTGCCTCTTTCGGCTCAGCTTTGATGTCGTGCCCATCCCTGACCAGTTGTGGTGGCCAAGCCGGTGTCACCATTCCCACAGCACAGCCAGGGAGCAAAGGTGAGCCTGGGAGCCACCCGTGGCAGACACAGCTGAATGTGATTCGAGGGCAGTGGACAGTGGCAGGCAACCAGTAGGTGGCCCTCATAGTGAAGAAAGATGAAGAATTCTGTTCTTCCTCTCCCACTTCTATTTTTTTAATTAAAAAATGCTGTTTTTTAAATTGAACTATAAGTTTATCTCCATTTCTTAGATAACCTAATGTTTGAAAAGCTTACAGACTTTGTTCTTGCCCATGTAGAAACATGTACTGATTGTAAAGGGGATCATAGGCTATAAACCAGGCGTCCTCAAACTACGGCCCGCAGGCCACATGCAGCCCGCCAAGGACATTTATCCGGCCTGCCAGATGTTTTTGCCTGTTTTGTTTTTTTACTTCAAAATAAGATATGTGCAGTGTGCATAGGAATTTGTTCATAGTCTTTTTTTTTTTTAAACTATAGTCCAGCCCTCCAACGGTCTGAGGGACAGTGAACTGGCCCCCTGTTTAAAAAGTTTGAGGACCCCTGCTATAAACACTTTCATTACCTACACTGTGTTGTGTTTCTTTACATGCAGCTTGATCACCCTAGGCTCAAGATAGCTCCAGGAGTTAATTAACCCATGACCTTTGAAATCATGTGCGAGGTAGACTGGTTAAAAGAATGAGATTGTAAGAAGCTGGAGAACTCACACATTCAGTGAGTGTTAAATAATATAGAAAGAATGGACAAATAAAAGAGCTAGTACCATGTGATTCCACAGAAGCAGAGGTGGCATTTTTAGAAAATGGGCAAATACAGCAGTGTCCATGCAGCAGAGGCCTAGCAAGATACAGATTGAAAAATGGGGGTTGGTTTTCCAATGACAGGTTTGTTGGTCACCACACAAGAGTAGTTGAAACAGTGAGTGGGAGTGGGGAGTTTGAAACGGAAAGTAGAGACAGAAGTGACTGCCCCACATGATAGGGGAGGGTTCATAGGTCTGACCACAACTTGGGGAGGATTAACTTTGAATAGAGAAAGGGTCTCCTCCTTTTTGGCAGCATTAAGGATGTGTGTGCAGCTGGATAGTGGGCAGAGCTGGGAAGATCACTCCTGGGGGCCTCAGCTTGCTTAGCAGCACCCTCAGGAGGACCTGTTGAGAGTAACGAGCGTCAGCTGGCAGGAAAGTCATGACTCAAGTCGTACGAGTTGGTAGAATCTTAGGCTAGAGGAGGGGGCTGACCCAGGCTTTCCTGAAGGTGTTGAGGGCCTTGATGTGACTGAAAATCTTGAGGTTTTTATAGCACAATAGTTCTCAACAGTGTACTCCTTAGGCCCCTGAGGTTCCCAGGATCCTATCAGGGTGTCCATGAGGTTGAAGCTGTGTTCGTGGTACCACTAAGGTGTTTGTTACACTCTTCTCTGTGCTGCCATTTGCTCTCGTGGTGCACAGGCCATGGCGAGCAAGGCTGCCAGCACCTCAGTCCAGTCCAGTCCAGGGCAGGGCAGTGGCACCAGAGCGGTCCTTGAGCTCTGTACTGCCACACCCATACAGCTAAAAACCAAACCAGTAAAAAGTGCTCACTCCATGAAATCCATCCTTAATACATGTCTTTATGATGTTCTGTGTGACAAAATGGGAAGTACACTTAGAGCATTTCTGCTGCATACTAAATGCAGTAGTTTTCTTAGAAAAAACCACTTGTGAAGTTGAGCTGTGAGCTGAATTAATTGCTTTTTAAAATTGATCTTCAGTAATTCTTAAGAGCATAAAAAGGTTCTGAGTTCAGAAAGTTTGAGAAGCACTGTCACAGTGGCGCCCTTTGGTCCTTTCCTCTGGCCCTGCTCAGAAACTTGAGTTTAGGATGGAAGTGACAGGTTGCAGCATTAATCCAGGATCAATTTTGCTGGGCCAGTGAGACCAACCTGAAAGAGGCGCTGTGGAAAGCCAGTGAGATGGCCCCAGAGTTTGGCAGGACCGGAGGGAAAAGGCTAATGGATTAGAGGAAAGGGCGAGGCCAGGTTCTGTGTACTCTGAAGTTACAGCGAAGGTGTGTCATTCTGTAGGGCACTGGGAAGAGGGATTATGGTCAGGTGTAAACCTAGCCCCAAGGGACATCAGTTTTGTAGGGAAGATGAAACCTGTGTCTGAGTAAGCATCCTCACAAGCAGCTGTGAGCCATCTGAGTGCTACCAGTGGGTTACTGTGTGGCAGTGGGGAGGGAGGCTGGGCACCCTGACTGTGGGACCAGCACCTGCCAGCTGCTTCCCATTTCTCTCCTTTTCTCCTTCTGTGGCTAAAATAATGCAGAAATAGCACTTGCAGTAAAAAGGGGCTGGAGACCCAGCTATTTTTCAAGTAACTCCCTCAAAAAAAGCTATCATCCTTTGAAATTTTTGCCCGGAGGTTTAAGAGCCTAGAATTTAACTTGAAGGAACTAACATCTGTTTTAGAAATGCTTAAGCTGCAAAACATTCAGTTGGGTTGAAGTGCTTCCCTACTTAATACCAACAAGTTTGGATGGGGGAAGTACCCCCAACAGTTTAGAAATAATGCTGTTAGAATCTGACTTTGGCCCAGCCCTCCTGGACTTTTCCTAGCACAGAAGGTAAAAGGCCAAATGACTTTTAATCTCCTCTCAAGAAAGTCCTTGGGAAAATGTCCATGAGCTATTTGAGGGGAGGGATGGTAGAAGCAGGAAGCAAGGTAAGTTCTATTACCTATATTATAGACAACAAGAAACTAAAATTCAGCAAAGGTTATGTGTCTTAACATGTTTGCCAAGACTTCTGTGGGAGTAGGGTTTGAGCCAGAGGTGCTTGAGTTCTTGATGTTCATGTTGTGTTGTCCTCACCATTGGAAGGGCTACCTCCTAAACCTTGCTGATTCGTGGGCCCATAGACCCAGTGTCATGACTGCAGACACCTTTTCTGCTGCCAGACTCGGTGCAATCAAGGCCAAACCTGTCTAGATTCTCTACTCCGAAAAGTTTTCTAAAGTGAATGTCATGATTCAGTAACTTCCTAAAGTACACTTGTGCATATTAAAAAGGGCTCAGTGGCTTATGCCTGTAATCCTAGCACTCTGGGAGGCCAAGGTAGGGGATCGCTTGAGCTCAGGAGTTCAAGACCAACCTGAGCAAGAGCAAGACCCCATCTCTACCAAAAATAGAAAAATTAGGCAGTCATCATAGCTCGTGCCTATAGTCCCAGCTATTCGGGAGACTGAGACAGGAGGATCGCTTGAGTTTGAGGATACAGTGAGCTATGACAACACTCCTGCACTCGCTAGCCCAGGCAACAGAGAGAGACTCTGTCTCAAAAAAAAAGATCAGAGACAAAACTATAAATAAATTCGAAGCGTATTATTTGTATAAATTCATTATCTGTGCTTTTTTAAAATATATGTATTAGATATAAGAAAAGTTCTCTGTTATATGGAATTTCATTGTGTCCAACATGTGGTTTACCACATTTTATTATCTCCTGTTGTCTTAAAGATTGGGGGTTGGCCCCTAAGATGTCATGAAACAATGGAAGTCAAAAGTAGGACCAAAACTGAGCACGTGCACATGTGAGAACGAGCACAGGTTCACATAAGCATGCATCCTTTCAGTGCCTTCAGGTAGCAGGGTGCCTCCCGCCTCCACCTAACCCCCAAGCAGTCACTTCAGAAGGTTTACTAGCCTGCTCTCAAGAGTTCAGCAACTATTTTAGTGAGTAAATGAATGATAAAAAATTATTTTGCAGATGAATGAGGTTGACGTTTGCACCTGCAAATAACCCAATAAGAAATGATCACCGTAAGCCAGGCGCAGTGGCTCACACTTGTAATCCCAGCATTTTGGGAGGCCAAGGCTAGAGGATTGCTTTAGGCCAGGAATTCGAGACCAGCCTGAGCAACACAGCAAGACCCCATCTCTACAAAAAATAGAAAAATTATCCAAGCGTGGTGGCACACGCCTGTAATCTCAGCTGCATGGAAGGCTGAGGCAGGAGGATTGCTGGAGCCTAGAAGTTTGAGGTTGCCGTGAGCTATGATGGTGCCACTGCTCTCTAGCTGAGACAATAGAGTGAGACCCTGTCTCTTAAAAACAAAAAATCATTATTAGTAAAAAAATTAAAAAAAAAAAAACATTTTTCTATGTTTCAGTGTCACTACATTCTCTAAAAATTTGTATTCTTTATATTGATTGGTTAGTAGTTTTTTCAGACTTGCAATAGGTTGTTAGACTTGTTCCTTGGAGCCTTGGATTTTTTAGGGGTGCCTCAGGGGCTATGAGCTAGGGGCTTAAGGGAGGATAAGGTAGCTCCTTTCTTACCTATTTCCATATCTTGAGATTTAATTTGAAGAAAGGGCCTGCTACTAAAATAGAAAGCACTAGTCTGAGCATCATTAAATAAAAGGAGACATAAAATATTTTTAAAGGGAGCCCCTTTTGCTACCTCTTTACTAGAAGAATAATGTATTCTTTAGCATGTGTTCTTTCTCCCTGACACCTACTCCTGCTACTAAATACAGAAAGTATTTCACATTTCCTTAATCCTTAAGCCAGGCCCTCCAGCCATCCTCATGGCTTGGGGGTGGTACCTCGGCCTTAGCCGCAGAGGCCCGCAAGTAAGCTGGTCATTGCCCCTCAGCCACACTTCCGTTGATCCCGCTTGCTCCTACTGCACTCTAGACATGAAAGAACTGCTCAGCTGTTGACTACTGGCCAGGTCAAGAGACCACTTTCACGTTTGGGCCTTGCAGAAGGGACCCCAAGCTACAGAATAGGCTGGGGGGCTGGAGGTCACACATGACTCTCAGCCAAGATCTGGAAGGAGAAGACTTTACGCCTATGACCTTGGAGGCCTTTTCTGTGTGTTGATAGATGAATATACCATTACAAAATGACTTTGGAGTTGATCTGAGAGAAGTACATACATAAAACCTTTACTTTTGATACCTGCAGAGCAGAGTAGTGATTTAGGAAAAGTCCAGGTCTTGTTAGGCAGACCTGGGTTTGAATCCTGGTCTTGTACTTTTTGCCTCTGGCTGGTCACTCTGGCTGTCTGAGTGTTAGCATCTGCGATTGTCAGATGGTCAGTACCTATGTCCACACAGCCTCAGGAGGCCTGGAGGTGTAATAGGCACTCCAGGTGCTGGCCACTCGCTCTCCCCATGGTGATGTTTAGCATGACTGTTTCATGGGTCAGTTTACTTATACAGGAAATGGAAAGTATTTCAGTGACTGCTACTTCTGCTCTCACCACTACAAAACCTTTCTCTTTACAGCTCTGGACTTACTGGACAAAATGTTGACATTCAACCCTCACAAGAGGATTGAAGTGGAACAGGCTCTGGCCCACCCATATCTGGAGCAGTATTATGATCCAAGTGATGAGGTAAGAGCCTGTGCTTCTGGCTGCTGCTTCAGGGTTGCGGATCAGCTCACCTCAGGCCAATCCTGTCCTGCTTAGACTGTCCTGAGAGGTACATGGTACCATACTTGGTCCTCCCAACATTCCCACCTCCTCTGCCTTGAGGATGAGTGCTGTGGGGCACAGCTTGGCACCCTGTCTCCCAAACCTCTTCTGTTTATCTCAGAAGACTTCCTCCAGGCCACTTGCAGCAGGTGGGGACTGGGGAAATGTGTGGATAAAGGGGAACAGCTGCACCGGCGTGGAGCATAGAGAGGGCAGGGGTCCGAGGCTGGTCTGTGGCAGGAAGAGACACCTCAACCAGTGTGCCGGCCCTGAGGGTGGAGAGGAGACAGGCAGCCTGCTGGCGGGGCCAGCTCGTAAAGTGAGGAGGAGAGGCCAGCCTGGACGGTTCCCACCATGGCTTGGCGACTCCATGTCTGGTGTGCCGTTCTCCCTGGAGACAGGGACACAAGAGCCTGTTGTGATGAGAAACTGTGAGACCAGCAGTGGGTGTGGCTGGGCGTGCAAATAAAAGACATGGCGTGTTATGTTCTCTCCAAGACAGGCCTGTTGCCGCGGTTCTCTGATTCCTCTTTGGGCTCATTTTTAACTTCATTCTTGGGAGGATAAGAGATAAAAATGCAGTATGAACTAAAAGTTCATGTTGTTCTAGTTGAAGCTCATATGCATAGATGATAAAGCCTTCACAGTCCTGTTTTTAAAGGGGAGAGAAGTAAAAGGGATATGTTAAAATTAAAGGGGAAAATGGAAAAGGAAGGGAAAAACTAACTACCAAAGCTAAAAGCTAATACAGAGAAAAAGAGGATAGAAGTCAAAAAGAGGAGCTATTATTAATCAGCTTCCCCTGCCACATCCGTCCCCTTCCCCCCTAAAAACAAATGAGACAACTTTTAGAAATACCTGTAACCTAGTCAGTAACACAGAACAGGTCAGAAAACAGGTTTGGGCCTCTTCTTAGCCTGATGACCTGGAGATTTCCTAAGTCTCCATGTCCTGATCAGCAAGCTGGGTTGTGGATGGTATGCACTGGCCACCCCGTGTGGTCCCAAATGCAGAGCTGCCCTTCAAATAGCCTACTTATTTTTTTGTGGACATGAATCCTTTTCCCTCTTTCACATGCCCAAAGCTTAGTGAGGAGTTCAGTATCTGTGCTTCCTTCCCCAAAGGCCTTGTGTAGGATGACACGGTCTGGAGGCCTAGACGTCCACTGATTGACAACTGGTATCAATCATTGGCTCAGTTCTATAACATCACATTAGTTTGTGGGCATTTAAAAATCAAAATAGTATTAATTGGTTGATTAATATGATTGTTTGAGTGTGTATAGGGGTTCTTTGATGCAAATAGACAGTTTATGTTTTACTTAAATAACTTCCTGATTATTCATAGAGTGTTATAAAAAATAAAATTGAAACTCAAAGAAAAATACAAGAAAGATCACTTTTTAATCTCATTATAGTTATTATTATTAAAATTATGGAGTATTTCCTTCCCAATCTTACATTTCTATATCTAAATTTAAAAAATAAAGCAGGGTTCATTCTCTTTATTTAACACAAACATGGTCATTTTCCCATGGTATTAGTCTTCCTTGAAGCTTCATTTTTAATAGCTCTATAATATTTCTTCATATAAAGATTCTATAATTTAATTAAATGCATTAATTTTAGTGTGTTAGGTTTTATTTGTATAAACAGAAAATGATCCCAGGATCTGTGATAAGTTCAGAAGAACACTTAAAACAAATTGAGATGCTCCCAGACCGTTTACGTGCTTATGCGAAGGGTGCTTTGAGGAGCGTGGGCACAAGTGTGTAGATGTGTATCAGAGCTCTCAGTTTTTATGAGACATCAGTCTTGTATAAATTTCAGAATCTGAGCCATAGTCATTTTATGAATCTGTAAATTACTTCTTTAGCCATAACAACTTTTGACTATTAAATGTTTCTTGTTTTTTCTTAAAGCCCATTGCTGAAGCACCATTCAAGTTTGACATGGAATTGGATGACTTGCCTAAGGAAAAGCTCAAAGAACTCATTTTTGAAGAGACTGCTAGATTCCAGCCAGGATACAGATCTTAAATTTGTCAGGTACTTTAAGCATGCAATTAACCCTAGCAAGGGAGAGACAGTATAAATGAAATGTTATTAAAAAGGAAAAAAATTCAATGTATTCCTCTGTAGTTGCATACAGTCATCCCTCAGTATCCATGAGGGATTGATACCAGGACCCCCCCCCCAAGGATACCAAAATCCATGGATGCTGAAGTCCCTTATATAAAATGGCATACTGTTTGCATGTGTACTATGCACATCCTCCAGTGTACTTTAAATTGTCTCTAGATCACGTACAATACCTAATACAATGCCTGCATGTTATTTCATTCAGGTGGATTCAGTGTAGTACTTTGCACACAGCAAAATCAAATTTTGCTTTTTGGAACTTTGTGGAATTTTTTTTTTTAATATTTTTGATCCATGATTTGTTGAATGCACACATATTGGAGGGCAAGCTGTATAGCTTTTACACTGATTGCTTCATGATTCAAACCTGAAAATTAGACTTTGTCTTTCACCACTGTTGAAGAGATACACTTGGAATTCTTTAATTTCTGGCAGTTTACAAAGACATGAAGTTGATGTGAAATTAAAGTGGTGGTTTTTAGAATAATAGCTACAGTGAGATTAGGAAGACGGTGAGCATGAGAGGAAAATCACAGAAGACTGTGCAAAAGAAAGGAAGGATAGGAGGTGTAGCCACAGGAGGAGGAAAGAAAGATGCATAGATGTCCCAACCAAAACACAGCTTCTCATAGCTGGTGTTTTAGAAGAATTCATAGTACTGGTATGTGTGTGTGAAGAGGGTGTTGAACTCTCGTGCTTGCTAGGTAATGTGGGTGCCAGGGCGCACCGCTCTCCCAGGAGAGGAGCCACGTCCTGCACAGAGGAGTAGCTAGCTGCTCAGAGTGGCAGTCTGATCTCTGGGCACTCCCCTTGGTCTTTAAAACATTGTGTTCCTCAAGATAAGTCTGTTATTTTGTATTATTTTCCCAGCTCCTTTTTGAAAGGTATTTTCTTTAATTTAGAATTAAAAATAATTTAGAAAGTTACTTATATTCCTTTAGGAATCTCTCTCCTTTAGAAGTCCCTCCTTTCTTTACTCAAGGGTAGTGAATGTGATTATTTGGGAGCTGCTTGTTCGTATTCTAGATTGTTCAGCTTTTGGTTCATATTCTTTCCTTGCTGCCTGTCCTGGGTAGTTTCTCAGTAATGAGCATCTCTCTGGAAAGGGTTCCCTTCAGGACTCCCTTCCTCCCATGGAAAGCAGAGCCACCAGTTAAATCAATCTAGTATTTTAGAGTCCTCTTGCCGGCCCGTTCAGAAGCTCTTGGCCAGGACCTGGTTCTGCAATTGATGCTGCTTACAAGGGGCCCAAACTCTGTTCTCGGTTCAGACTGGGAGTGTGGGCAAGCGAAGCTGGTCAAGGAGCATAGGCTAGGCTGGCCACTCGGGGATTCACATGGCCTTCACAGAGGATGCACGAACTAGGGGTGGGGGCCCATGTGACAAAATTGGTAGATTCAAAAAAAGTAAGTGTACAAAAAAAGAAAATGCAAATCTTGATTTTAGAAGATGTATGGCAAGAGGAGAGAGAACAGGGCTTGTGTTAGAACTATAGAAATGAGCAGTGAGCAAAGAATTGTGAGTCATAGCAGAAGCAGTTGCTGGGGAAATGCTTTGGAGAGGACCGTGTTGCAGTTTCCAGGCTCCCAGCCCCCTACAAAGAACCAAAGAAGGGTAGACATGAGCTGAGAACAGACGTGGCCAGCACAGTCTCCAAGTAGAGAGCTCTGAAAGCCAAGCAGAGCTGTGAAGCAGTGAGGGATACACTAATAGTTCGGGAGGTAGAAAATGTTTTCAGAAGAAATCTGACATCAAGTCAGAAGGGCTTGAAATGAGGGGAGACTGGGTAGGAGATCAGCTAAAAAAAACCTATGATCTTCCATACCAGAGGGGCTGCAGCCTTGCACTAGGGCCGTGGTGGTGAGAAGCAGTGACTTCAAGAGAATGGAGGAGAGACAAAGTCTGAAAGACCACACTTTCTAAACCTAGCACCTGGAGTGGGGAGGGCTGCCAGCACGGTTAAGCCCCCACTTAGCCTGCTGTTGACACTGGACACACCCTGCAAGACAAATTCACAGCGCATGTTGAGGAGACAGACTTAGAGGAGGTGAGGTGGGCCGTTACCCGGAGCCCTGCGCACGTGTCTCACTGAGGAAGAAGCCTGGTGTTAGCAGGGGACTGAGGTGCAGAGTTGGATTCTTCTCCTGTCATACGCACACGTGTGACCCCTGTTGAAGAAGGGTCTATGCACAGTGATTTGCACAATGGCTTACTGACAGAAAATCGGCCCCAGGATCCAGCCATTTTCATACCTGAGTCCCCACCACGCTTCCTTCATGAGGCTCCTAGACACACTCTCCAGTGTCTTTGTACAGGGTCAGATCTGTCTGGTCAGCCCACTGCCGTGTTATGAGTAAGTCGCATGCAGCCATGCGTGTGCTCTCAGACTGTGGAAGAGCACACGGACCGTCTGGCTGCTTTTGCTTTCCAACAGCAGAGTGGGCTAGTCCTGACAGACACAAATGGCCTGCAAGGCCCAAGAGGTTCACTCTCTGGCCCTTTACAAAGCAAGTTTGCTGACTGCTGGCCTAGAAGATGGAGCAGAGCAACTTCTGTTGATTTTCCTGCTTCACAGTTCCTTTCACAGGCCATTTTCCTTAAGCCAGGCAGCGGCCCACAGTTGTTTCCCTGCAGCCTCCCTTGCCGCAGTCCTGGCACATTACCTGCGTAGCCCCTGCTAGGTGCTGAGTTGGACACCAAGGCTGAGCAGAACAAACAAGACTTAAACGTGGCCTCCAAGGAGCCCACATAGTAGGGGAGAAAAGCAGACAGACAGAACAATTGCTCACATTTTTAGTATAAAAGAGCATGGGGTTGACATAATAATCAGTTTTTAGCATTCCTTTAATCAGCATTGAGCGTTTCCCAGTGCCAGGTGGGGGAAAACAGACTTTGCGCTCCATTAGCTTGGTAGTAGGAAGCAGGTGGACAGCAGGAGTGTGGGTAGTATGTGGCTGCCATGCCAGAGGCCAGCACAGCACAGCTGACCCCAGAGAGTAAGACATAGCATCAAAGCATTATGGCTCCAGCTGACTCCTGACAGCCAGGGGCTCTTTGCTGGTGACGAAGGGAGCAGCCCTGCAGAACCAGGAAGGCAGGTGTCACATGAGTGGGATAGGGAGCTGGGTAGGAAAAGGCCACAGAGAGAGGGAGAGGCTGGCCGGGGATGTAGTCCTTACCTTAGTAAGGAACCTGACCGTCCCTCCAGATGCTGGTCCTGAAGCTTAAGTGACCCTGGGGACAGTAAGGATGTAGGAGGACCTCAGAGAGCGGGGACCTATGGGACAACTGGCCAGGCCACTAGAAAGAAGGGTGGACGGCACAGTGGTCACAGGGGACAGAGGCGAGAGTGCTCCTGGGGCCACAGGGTGCAGTTGCCGGCTGAATGCCCCCTACAGTCACGTGGCAGTTGGGGACGAGATCCCTATCGGGGTCCACCCCAGCTCTGAGAGTCCAGGCTTGGCGAGGACGATCGTTTCTGTGCTTGTTCATTGCTCCAGGAGCACGTAAGACACACAGATGTATGCATATAGCATGATTTTTTTCCCCAACATTCTTTTAAGGACAATTTTCAACTATTCTGAAAAGTTAAAAACTTTTAAAGTAGATGCCCATATTCCCACCACCTAGACTCTGTGATTAATGTTTTACTATACTTGTTTTTCACATCTGTTCCTCCATCTACCCCATCAATCCATCTTATTTTTTCATGCAATTCAAAGGACGTTGCCAACCTGTAGACTGACTTACAGTTTAGTCATATAGAATATAAAAATGAATCCAGGAGGGGCTGGGAGTGTTGATTAAACTTGGGCCAGGTTCATTTATAAATATTTCATTGAACGATTGTGACAGCTTTCTCTGAAGTCAGCTTGCATCCCTTGTTCATGACTGAGGAAGCCCAAGAGTGGAGTCTACGAGCATCTTGCTCGTTTGTATACATCAGTGGCAAAACTACGCAGAGGCCGGGTAGCTTAGACCCCGGGTTCCATTTCCCTATTGTCTCGGCACACTACCTCTGACTAGCCTTGCTGCCTGAGAACGGTCTCAGGACTTGTTCACAGCACTAAGGAGCATTGTCCTGGGTGTCCAGCCTATACACCTGAGATTAGAAGCTACAAATTGGGGAGCTGGTGTGGGGATTGGGGGTGAAAGTGCCATAAGACACAGGGATGTCAGGGAAAGGTGATGGTTGACCTCTCAGCTGCAGCAGGGAAGAGCTGGAAAACACACCCAGGACCACGGGGCACAGCAGGGGGCCCTGTGGTAGAGGAGGCCTGCAAGTGACCCCTGCTTGCTGGGGTCCCAGTGATAGTGACGTCCATAGTGATGGCCCTGAGAGGACTTAAAGAGTCAAAAGTTTTTCATGTTTTTTGCTTCATGGGGTCAGTTTTAAAAATGTTTCCACTGGCGAGTTACAGAGGTGCATGGGTTAGCAGCATGACAAGCCTCATCCTCACCCTTAGGCCCCTGCCCCATGAGGCTGTCAAGGTGAGAGCAGGTACTTCACTTTCTCCTTCATCTGGTTAAGAGTTTTCTTGGTTGGATTAGTCACTAAGGACATAAGCCTCATTTCCCTTTAGTTTTTTGAAGATAAAAGCATTTCAGGGCAGCTTCACATTCCTGTCAGCTGACAGGCTCAGCTGTGGTTCCCCTCTGGATGATGGAGGCCACTTCCCCCCTCGGCCCATCTCTGCGTCCACAGTTGGGCTGTTACGCCTGTGCCTCCCACCCTGACTCCTGAGTGCAAATGAAAGCCTGAAAGTGCTCTGTGAGACATCAGATGACGTGCTGCTAAATTTCCATGCTGCAAGCATTGCATGTCAGGGAGGATCTTGAAAGGGAAGGATCTGTTTTGTTTGCATTTTGAGACGTTCAGTTGTCCCACTGACCATCTCCACCAGGCTTCCTCATCACAACCACAGAACACAGAACATGATTTGAGCACAGTGTTTCCACTTCCCCCAAGGATGGCGTAGCTAGGAGTGAAAGTACAGATGCCACATGCCAGCTGTTCTCCAGCTGTGGTCGGCCCCTGCCCACACCCAGCAGTATGTGCTTTAACAGGCCCTCCAGCGGCTTCCGATGCTTGTGTGGGAGAACCACCAACATGTAAATGATTGGAGTAGATTTGGTTTGGAATATAAATTCTCCAAGTAAAAATAGAGACATTAGGAAAACAAAAGGCAAATGTGCCACTCGCGCTCTGCAAGCATGTCGCTCCTAGTGGGCCCTGGCCAGACCTAGAAAATAGATGCAGTGCTGCCTTTCAGGGCATTGTCTTGGAGTCCTGCGGCGAAGGTAGCTGTCTGGTCCCCTCTGACCTGGGTGGTCAGCATCACCCGCTGCCTGTGGGAGCCAAAATCCCAGCTCTCCACCCTCATGCTTCTGACCAGTGCTTTGTTTTCTCTCAGAGAGAACTCGAGCATTGTTAACAACACACTGTCCACTGTCTGTGCCATGGACTTTGTCCTACCTGGTCATGCAGAGAGAGTCTTGCTGAGAATAGGAGGAGGCTGGAGACTCTTTTGCATAGAGATGTATTATTTTACAAAGACCCTTAAACTCTAGTTTTGACCATCGGAGTAGTGGAGATCATGTGGGTAACAAAGGACATCTTGGGAACACTGCAGTCAGCCTGTGCATGCGTCTCCCCCGAGTGTTAGGGAAATAACCTCCACTGTCTGAGAAGAGGTGCCCATGGGGTGAGGGCAGAGCCAGACCCTTTCAAAGGGCTCTGGTGCCCCAGCCCCAGTGTGTCCAAATGAATGGCCTTTTTTCAAGAGGTTTTTTTTCCCCTCTGTTTTTTCACTTTTCTGTTTTCATAATGCTGCTGCTGATGACAATGTTTTAATGTGGCTCATTCTTGTCACTTTTCCATTTTTGTGATGCTGCTGATGTTTTCACATGGATCATTCTTAACTCATAGGCCTGTCTGTTTGTGTTTTAATAGGACAAGGGCTCAGAGGACTGGACGTGCTCAGACATCGGTGTTCTTCTTCCCAGTTCTTGACCCCTGGTCCTGTCTCCAGCCCGTCTCAGCTTATCCACTTTGACTCCTTTGAGCCATTCGGAGGGGCAATTTCTGGTAGTTGTGGCTTTATGCTTTCAAAGAATTCCTTCAGTCCAGAAAATTACTCCTGGCAGCCCTGTGTGTGTCACCCATAGGTGACCTGCGGCAGTATGTACTTTCAGTGCGCCTACTGCGTACCGTTGCTTTAGTCACTAATTGCTTTCTGATTTGAAAGATGCAGTGGTTCCTCCCTCTCCTGAATCCTTTCCTACATGGCCCTGCTGGCCTATGCAGCCACACTGGAGAGACTCTTTCCAGATTGTCTGGAGTCACTGGCATCTCACTATATGATAGGGAAGGCTACTACCTAGGGCACTTTAAGTCAGTGACAGCCCCTTATTTGCACTTCACCTTTGACCATAACTCTTTCCCCGGAGCAGGAGCTTGTGGAAATACCTTGGATGACGTTGCAGCCTGCAGCAAGTGCTTCCGTCTGGGGAGTCCTTTGGGAGCACTTGTCAGCGTCTTTCCTCATGTCATATGATCACTAACATATTTAAGATATGCGCTATTTGCCCAGCTTTTAGAAAATCCAGTCATTTTTCTAAAAGGAAGTACTGCACTCAGTGATGTCTTAACACTGGCCACAACGTGTCATGTGCAGTACTTAGTGTTTGCAAGACTTACACAAAAAGATTTAAAGTGGCAGCTGTACTCCATTTGGTGAAAGATGTACAGAGGTCACAGCCCCGAGCTGTGGAAAGTTTCTGGGCTTGTCCCAGGGTGGACCTCCACATGCCCGGTGCACATATGCCTCCAAGCCACTTCACACCTATGCGGTTCAGTAACCACATCCAACGCCTGGGGATTTAGCAGAGGGGAACACTGCATCTTTCAATGAGAAAGTGTACAGTTCTTTTTCCTTCTACAGCATGTCAGCATCTCAAGTTCATTTTTCAACCTACGATATAACAATTTGTAATGAAGCCTTCACGAGCTCACAACATGAAGCGCACTGTTCTGTCCAAGTACTCTCAAATGTTTCTGATACTGCTGAGTAGGACCATCAGAAAAGCTAGCTCTAAGTCATAATGGAGCTCTGTCCGTATTTTCTTATCTTTGAGTATCTGTTCTGCCACTGTGTGCTGTGGAGTTGACTCGGTGTTATGTCCCAGTGCGGTGCCTCCTCCCGACTCCCCCACTGCTCTCTGTGGTGAGAATTTTGCCTTGTTCAATAATTACTGTACCCTCGCATGACTGTTACAGCTTTCTGTGCAGAGATGACTGTCCAAGTGCCACACGCCTATGATTGAAATGAAAAATCTATTGTTACCTCTGAGTTGTATTCCATGAAAAATGCTGTCCAGCAGCTCATTTAGGAAAAATTCTATTTTTAGCTTTTCATTTCTCAGCTGTCCTTTTCTTATTTGACTTTTGACAGCAGTGGAGAATGGGTTATATAAAGACTGCCTGCTAATATGAACAGAAATGCATTTGTAATTCATGAAAATAAATGTACATCTTCTATCTTCACATTCATGTTAAGATTTCAGTGTTGATTTCCTCTGGATCAGCGTGTCTGAATGGACAGTCAGGTTCAGTTTGTGCTTAACACAGAAATGCTCATGAGCCTCACTTTGCCGCTCTCGGCACTGCCCCAGCACTTTGGTTTTACATAAGATGATTTAGAAACGTGTTTCTCTAGGGTCCTTTTTTCTTCTGCACGGGCAGAGAATAAATTCTGTCATGTTCCTTTATTCAAATCATGGTTCTTAAATATCCTGTCAAACCCTGATAAAGAAGTCCAAACATCCCAGGCTGAATTCTCTGGTTCTCTGTAGAGGGTGTGCCCATGTGCCTCAGAGCTGCTACTGGGCAGGGCCACCCTGCAGCACCTGGCCCACTCCACCTGTGCAGGGCACTGGTGCTCACCCCACATGGGCCTAAAGAAGGATGGCTGGCTCATCCTCAGCCATCAGAACCACATCTCAGTTCTTGCCCTGAAATACATCGTTTCCCTTTATGCTCAAAGAGCTGCTTTGTAAAGGTCCACACAGCATGGACAGGAGACAGATGTGACTATTATCTGATACATTGATAAGTCAGTTCTCTTTTTTTATCCTTCCCCATAAGAGAGGAAGCAGTTCTCATTTTTAAAAGAACATTGACAGTTTTATTACTTTTGTTTCTTTGTGCTTTTAAATGGAATGGTGGTATTATTACGAGGCTAATTTACAGTCTTCTTCTAATTAGAAAAATACAGCTTTGGCTACTAATAGCTGGGGACTGTGAGCTCTTTCCTATCCTCCTTGCTGGTACTGTGGAGTCAGGTTGGCATGAAACCACTAACTGCATTCTAGAATTACTGTAGCTACAAGTTGTATGCTTTTTATTGATCATGCCAAACATATTTTAACAGGTCAGAGAATTGTCATAACCAAGAAACCTATGAAAAGTACTAGTTGTTGTATGTGACGGACTCATCATTTTGGCTCTTCTTACATTTGTAAAAATGTGCAGATTAGGTCATCTAAATTTATCTTGGTGATACCTCCATTATCAGTGTGCTCAAATAAGCTTTCAGACTAATGGCTTTTTTGGTGTCTTAAAAATGTAAGCAAAAAATTCCTGTTAAACATTCCAGTCCATTCATTCAATATGAAACAAATACCTAACAAGCCAGTGGGATCGATTTGAGAGAACTCAGCATGAGGACTCTTGTCTGACACAAGTCTTCAAAGCTGGCAGAGACATGCAGACCATCGTGGCATCTCAGTGGAAGAATTTCATTCTTCTCTGTGTGCAGTACACAGGACGTGGTGTGTTCACACTCATCCACCCTTGTTCCTTCTGCTTTCAGTCACAGGCAATGGATGTAGAGGTAACTGGTAGCTTTGAGAAGCTACTTGTGGCTTGCCAGTGGTTGTCTCTAAGGAATCAGAGGTATACTGCCCACGCTGCTTGCCATATCATATGCAGACCATTCAGAGGAGACTGTTTATCTTTATTTGCTTATGTGTTAATATGGTTTTTAAATTGGTAACTTTTATATAGTATGGTAACAGTATGTTAATACACACATACATATGCACACATGCTTTGGGTCCTTCCATAATACTTTTATATTTGTAAATCAATGTTT
Source organism: Cheirogaleus medius (assembly GCA_008086735.1). Taxonomy (NCBI): domain Eukaryota; kingdom Metazoa; phylum Chordata; class Mammalia; order Primates; family Cheirogaleidae; genus Cheirogaleus; species Cheirogaleus medius. Next base: position 1,684,804 of record VBSM01003193.1, on the reverse strand, counting down.
TGGAGCAATCCCAAGTTTAAGGGAAATATTTTTGTAAATGTAGTGGTTTTGAAAATCTGAGCAATCCTTTTGCTTATGCGTTTTTAAAGCATTTGTGCTTTAAAATTGTTATGCCAGTGTTTGAAACATGATACTCCTGTAGCGCAGATGAGAAGCTGTAACAGTGAATACTTGGTTTCTCTTACTGTCATCCACCTCGACACGATGGACAGGAAAGGCATGGGAATCCAGAGCGAATCCGCTAGGGTTGCACCAGGTTTTCCTGATGCTTGTTGCCTTTTTTTGTGCTGTTTATCCGTGTAGAGCACTCAAGAAAGTTCTGAAACTGCTTTGTATCTGCTTTGTACTGTTGGTGCCTTCTTGGTATTGTACCCCAAAATTCTGCATAGATTATTTAGTATAATGGTAAGTTTAAAAAATATGTTAAAGGAAGATTTTATTAAGAATCCGAATGTTTATTCATTATATTGTTACAATTTAACATTCGTTTGTGGTATTTGTGATTTGGTTAATCTGTATAAAAATTGTAAGTAGAAAGGTTTATATTTCATCTTAATTCTTTTGATGTTGTAAACGTACTTTTTAAAAGATGGATTATTTGAATGTTTATGGCACCTGACTTGTAAGAAAAAAACCTACAAAAAAAACCTTAGAATCATTAAATTGTGTCCCTGTATTACCAAACTAGCATAGTATTGTGCATGTATAGTTTAATTGCAGTTTCACGTGTGAAAGTATGAAATCATCTAGTCCTTTTTTACAACGTTTTCCAAATAAGTATGTCTTCCTAACTTGGCTGTGCTTATAATGATTTGTGATGGGAACATAGGCTGTTCCTCCCAAGTTAAAGGAGGATTTTAGTGCTCCATTGGGTTTCCAGGTGGCTCTTCAGCCCTCTGGGTGTAGGGAGGAAGGCAGTGCCCATGGCCATCTCTCCTTGAATTTCAGCAACTCTGCTGCTGGAGAGATGTCACGCACAGCCCCTCTTTTCAGACCAAGAAGTCGTGAATATATTAGGGACTCTTGGATGTTTGGTTCTTGTCAATATTGGGCATTATGCAGTGACTTTTTTACAAGACAAAGATATTGGAAAATGTTTTTGATGTGATGTTACAGAAAGAGCACAGGCTTTGGACCCATAAAACTGGCTCTGCTGCAGCTGGCTTTGAGCCTGTCACTCTGCGCCTCTCCGCTTCAGGCTTCAGCTATAAAGTGGAACCAATATTACTTGCCTCACATGTGGTAAAGATTGCAAAAATATTTCAAGTGTTTAGTGTAGCACCTCAAAGCAAGTACTTGGTAAATAGCAAGTCTTCCTAAATGCTTTCTTACTTCATTAAATTTTGTTGTAAGGTGTCACTAAAATGTCTGCTAACTGAAGTAACTGCTTTCTGTTAATCTGAGAGAGGCAAACCTCTCCTGTCAGAAACTTTGTGCAGCAGAATGAGCTGCTCCTGCTAAACGGGAAGCGTTCGATGGGGTATCTGAAACACCTGTGAGACATTCCGTCACTTTCTCCTGAGACACGAGCACTTCAATGTGGTCCCACTCCTGTAGAAAGCGACTAAATAGCCATCCCCTCTGTTCAGCACAGGAGTCTGATAGTCACACTCCCCACTTTATGACGGGCTCCTCACCTGAGCAGTAGTAGCACAGCCGCTGCGGGGGCGCTTGGGCCAGCGTCTAGGCCGGCCGGCTCACTGCGTGTGTTCACAACGAGCGTGTTTGGAGCTGAGCAGTGGGCGTGCGGGCCATGTGAGAGGAGTAGGTGGAGGCAGAGTGCAGACCACCCCTGCAGCCCGGCTGTCGGGGGTGGCACAGAGGAAGGGGCAGCCAGGGAGGAGCCATGAAGGGCCAAGTGTCACAGGGATGGGTTTGCATGTCCCGGGGTCTAAGGGGAAGGAGGCAGCAGAGGGATGATGGGCCTGAGGGGCGGGGCAGTGGGATCCAGACGGACATGGGGCTCTTCCTCTGAGCCTGGCACCAAGGACAGCCAACGACAAAGTCATTGTCTAGCTGGAGAGGAGGACATGGGGGAGGTCGTGCCCGGTGACACATCTTTTTCAGGTCAAGGTGGGAGACAAGGGCTCTCTGAGGGTGAAGAACTCCCATGAAAGCTGTAATAAGAGGACTGCCTGCCGCCAGGAGGGCCTGTAGCACTGCACTAGGACATTGTTCTCCTACCCTGCATGTCATGTTAGCTGCACTGGCCAAGCAGAGGACCGAGGCGACGAGGAGGAGGCATGAGAGTGTGGGGCTAGCTGCAGGGCCACTGAGCGATGTGGGTGACGGTGGTCAGATTCCCGTCATGTCCACACTCAGAGTGGAGCAGCTCTCGGCATCACGAGCCTGGGCTGTGTCCACAGCAGAAAGCCTTCAGGGCAGGGCTGTCCGGAGAGCTGTGAAGCCCTGGTGGGGAGTGACAGTGTAAGCTGGGGCAGGAGCAAGGAGGGAGGGAAGAGACCCTGTCCAGTTCCAGCTGCAGATCACCCAGTGGAAGACACCGATCCTGTGGGTTTCCTTTTGCTGGACTTCACACTGACTGATCTACTCTCAGACCAGTCCAGCCAAACACAGAGTTCCTGCCACGTGCCTGGCAAAGCCAGAGGCTGGGACTAGAAAGGGACAGACCCATCTTCAGGAAATCCCTAAAGTTGCAGGTCTCTGAGGGAAGGGAAAGCACCTTCCAGCCATGTGAATGCCAAGAAGACCAATGTCCAGTACCTTCATGACGGTATTTCTGGGGGGGTCTGCACTGTGTGCATTTAAAAGCTGAAAGAGGGTGGCCGGGCACAGTGGCTCATGCCTATAATCCTAGCACTCTGGGAGGCCGAGGCA
>VBSM01003193.1:1656378-1680325 GCA_008086735.1 Cheirogaleus medius | reverse complement strand
GAGGATGAGGCAGGAAGATCACTTGAGCCCAGGAGTTTGAGGTTGCTGTGAGCTGTGGTTGCACCACTGCACTCGAGCTTGGGTGACAGCAAGACCCTGTCTCTCAAAAAACAAAACAAAAAAAAGGATAGGAAGAATTATTAAGACCACTGGAGAAGTCTTACAGATAATGGAGAGGCAGGCAATAGATGATAAGAAAGATACATTTGAGAATCTAAAAAGATGCTTAATTAAAGATTACTCAGTTAAAAGAAAACAAGATGAATTTGTAAGGCAGTGAGTATTGCAGTAGATGAAACAAACAGGCTGCCCTCATGGCACTGATAATGTGCAGGGAAATCAGGCATCAGTTAATGTAACTAATATAAAGAAGTTAAAACTATAAATGTAAGTGCTTGAAAGAGAACAAATGCAGGAATGAGAGGGAGAGAGACTGACTCCCGCAGTATTGGAAAAGGCACTGTCGCTGCTAGCTTGAAAACAAAACTCCATAAATTGCAAGGGCAGCTGCCTCATTTTTTAATGTGTCTCAGCTAAGAAGGAAATGCTGAGCAAAGCAGATTTCAAAAAAGAGAAAGTCATACTGTCAGGGAAGGCCGCCACAGCAGGAAGGCGCCGGGGGATTAACACCGGGACTACTTGGCGGTGTGCTCAGCCACTGGCAGTGGGGACCGGGAGCAAAAGCATTTGAAGGGTGTGTGCTGATGCGGGCACTCAGGGCAGGAGTTCCAGAGTGAAGTGCGTTCCCTGAGAAGATGCCAGCCGCTGTGTGCGACGTGCAGATGGCACAAAGAACATTTCAATGAAATCAGAAGGGGGAAAAGCAGATGATGTCATGACAGAAGAGAAGACAATGCCTCAGCCCTGTCTTGCTCTGTCTCTGGCAGGTGGTGAGGGCTGGGGAGTGAGCAAGCTGCCAGTGCTGGCCTCAGCCTTGGGGCCCCAGCTGGACCTCTGGGGGATTCTCTGAGGGCGAGCCACAGTTTACTGTCTGGATCTTCTCTGGAGGGAGCAGGTCCCAGAATAGACTGTGAAGTGGGGAGGATTGTGCAAGAACAAGTCAGACTGAAGGCATTTCTCTTTTCACATAGGGTTAGACACCGGCCAAGTAAACCTGGAGACACTGTATTTGGTTGGTGGACGGTAGTGGCTTCATCATGGCTGACGGCCCCTGCCCAAGGATGGCATGTGCCTGCACTGACCTGGGTGTGGGGAGCGCCCAGAACATGGAAGCCGCACCCAGCTGGCACAGACGCCCCCTCAGGCAGCCGTCTGTTGCTCACACATCTGACACATGGGACTTACTCAGGGTTGCATGTCTGCACATGCTCCCCCTGTTCCATTTAAGAACATGCTGTCATCAAGGTAGGAGGCCCCACCTGAGATCAGGGTCTCCACTGCACAAGGAGCTCAGAGAGGAAGATGGACACACCCCCAGCTGCCCTGAGCAGCCACTGTCTGGGTGCTGGAGGGAGCGTCCTTGCAGCGAGGGCCTGGGCAGCATCTCTGTGGGGACTCCTTGCCGCTGAGCTCTTGACCAGCAGCCATCTCGGTACAGTTACCAGGAACTCACTTGATTGGATGCTCCAGTGAGATGCACGGCCTGGAGTCAAAGTCAGAGATGGCATCAGGCAAGGCCGTCCCAGCCCTGTGTGGGTCTCTGCTGGTGACAGCACCTGCCTCCCAGCAGCCAGCTGGCACACTCCCTCCCCTTCCCTTTCATTTGTCTTTTGTTTGCTTTGCATTTTCTTTTTCCTTGGAGATAGCAGGTGCACATTTCTGGTTTTGGAGGCTGTGTCAGTTTGCGAAAGAGCCCCCACTGCTCTGGTCCTGAGCACCAGTGGGAAGCATCAGTGCCAGCCTCCACAGGACATTCCTACCACCATGCCACCGAGAGCAGCAGCCACATGCAGTAGGAATGAGGTCGCCTGCTGTCCCATGGGAAGCCCCTCCCATGGAAGGCCCTGTGGCCTTGTTATGCGGCTGGGGCCTGCTGACCAAAAGCCCTTCTGAGCTCAGCCCTTCCCATCCCAGCCTGGGACCATGCCGGCCTCCTTTGCCTGCCCTGAGGGTGAATTCACAGCCTGTGCCCAGCAGATCCCTGGAACAAACTGGAAGATGGAGGAAAGGCCTGAGACCATCATCAATCCCTCAGGCTGGAGCAGAGAGCCAGGCTCCTCCTGGAATGGAGCACAGACCTCCTGCCTACTCCACCTGAGGCAGCCCTGCCACTGGGATTGGCCTGATAAGGACTGTCCCAGTGTCACCCAGGCTCAGGTAGCACTCCTGGTATGCCGGGGAATTTTCAGGAATTTTCACCTCTTGACAAGTGCACCAGAAGTCTTAATACTTTATATTAAGACTAGAAAACATTTCATGGAATGTACCATATCATGTAGCAAGTGGGGAGACTGCATACCGGTGCTGAGAACTCCAGGACTCCTTTGTCCACAGAAATCTCTCATTTTACCTCCTGCCATAGGTGCTTGCTCCTGTTCGCTTTGTGCAAAAATCAGGCCTTGTGCTACACACACACACACACACACACACACACACACACACACGACTGCATTCTGCCCTCCAGGACTCTACCAGTGTATCTTGCAAGTAGTTAACCTTCCTTTGTCAAGATCCCCTGGAACCATGGGAGCCCGCTCCTCATTGGGGGAAGTTATCAGATCTCTCCTTAGACAAGTCCTAATCCCTGGGGGTGAGGGAGGGGCCCAAGCCCTTCTCTTTACCAAATCTGCTCATTTCTCTCCTCTTGTTCATATCCCTATTTTTTATATAGATTTTGCTTTTTTAGTACAGTTTTAGATTTACAAAATAATTGAGCAGATCGTACATAGAGTTTCACACACACCCACACCCCTCTCCTGCCACCCCTCCTGCCTCAGCACACCTATCCCCACCCTAACCCCTAGCAACCACAGGGATTTTTCCTGTCGCTGTAGTTTTGCCTTTTCCAAAATGTCATGTGGTTAGAAACGCTACAGAATGCATCTTTTTCAGACTGGCTTCTTTCACTCAGCCGTGTGCATTCAAGAGTCCTGCATGTCTGTTCATGGCTAGATAGCTCATCTCCTTGTATCACTGAGTAATATTCTATTGTGTGGATGCACCACAGTTTATCCATTCAGCTGTTGAAGGACATCTTGGTTACTTCTAGTTTTTAGCAATTATGAATAAAGCTGCTATAAACATCTGTGTCTAGGCCAGGTACGGTGGCCCACACCTGTAATTCTAGCACTCTGGGAGGCCGAGGCGGGAGGATTGCTCGAGGTCAGGAGTTCGAGACCAGGCTGAGCAAGAGTGAGACCCTGTCTCTACTAAAAATAGAAAGAAATTAATTGGCCAACTAAAAATATATAGAAAAAATTAGCCGGGCATGGTGGCACATGCCTGTAGTCCCAGCTACTTGGGAGGCTGAGGCAGGAGGATTGCTGGAGCCCAGGAGTTTGAGGTTGCTGTGAGCTAGGCTGACGCCATGGCACTCTAGCCTGGCAACAGAGTGAGACTCTGTCTCAAAAAAAAAAAATAATAATCTGTGTGCAGGTTTTTGTGTGGACGTAAGTTTCAAGTCATTCTGGAGTTCACCTAGGAGCACAGTTCCACCAGGCCCAGATGTTTTAAGGAAGAATTATCAATTCTCTTAGGAAAAACAATCCTAAATTTCATATGGAATCAAAATAGAGCCCAAATAGCCAAAGCAATTCTAAACAAAATGAACAAATTTGGAGATTGTCATTTTACCCAACTTCAAATTGTGCTACGAGGCTATAGTAACCAAAACAGTATGGTACTGGTAAAAAGTAGACACATAGATCAATGGAATAGAATAGAGAACCCAGAAATAAAACCACATGCGTACAAAAAACTGATCTTAGACAAAGCAGACAAAAATATGCAATGGGGAAAGGACATACTATTAAATAAATGGTGCTGGGAAAATTGGATAGCCACATGCAGAAGAATGAAACTGGATCCCTATCTCTCACCATATACAAAAATCAACTCAAGATGAACTAAAGACTTCAATGGAAGACCTAAAACTATAAAAATTCTAGAAGAAAACCTAGGAAAAACTATTCTTGGCATTGGCCTAGGCAAAGAATTTATGACTAAGACCCCAAGAGCAAATGCAAGAAAAGCAAAAATAAATAGTACCCAATTAAACTAAAAACCTGCACAGCAAAAGAAATAATCAACAGAGTCAATAGGTAACCTACAGAATGGGAGAAAATATTCACAAACTATACATCCATCAAAGGACTAATATCCAGAATCTACAGGAACTCAAATCAGCAAGAAAAAACCACCCCAATAAAAAGTGGGCAAAAGACATGAACATTGTTTAAGAGATACAAAGGGCTAACAAACGTGAAAAATGCTCAACATCACTAATCATCAAGGAAATGCAAATTAAAACCACAATGAGAGACCACCTTACCCCTGTCAGAATAGGCATTATTAAAATGTCAAAAAACAATAGATGTTGGTACGGATGGTAGGTGGGGTGAAAAGGGAACACTTACACACTGTTGATGGGCATGTAAATTAATGCAACCTCTGTAGAAAACAGCATGGAGATTTCTCAAAGAACTAAAAGTAGATCTGCCATTTGATCCAGCAATACTACTACTGAGTATCTCCCCAAAGGAAAAGAAGTCAATATATCAAAAAGACACCTGGACTCGTATGTTTATTGCAGCACAATTCACAGTTGCAAAGATATGGAATCAACCTAAGTGCCCATCAAATGATGAATGGATTAAAAAAATGTGGCATATGTATACCATGGAATACTACCCAGCCATAAGAGAAGAATGAAATGATGTATTTTGCAGCAACCTGGATGGAACTGGAGGCCATTATCCTAAGTGAAGTAACAGAAATGGAAAACCAAATAGCACATGTTCTCAGTTATAAGTAGGAGCTAAGCTATGGGCGTGCATGGTCATACAGAGTGACATTATGGACATTGGAGACTCAGAAGGGGGAGGTTGGGAGGGGATAAGGGATGAAAAATTACCTGTTGGGTACAATGTACACTATTCAGGTGATGGGTACATTAAAAGCCCAGACTTCACCACTGTACAATACATCCATGTAACAAAAAAACATTTTTACCTCCTTAATCTATGGAAATAAAAATGATCAATTCTCTACAGTCTGTTCAGGAAATAGAAGCAAAGGGAACACACATAACTCATTCTATGAGGCCAGCATTATTCTAATACCAAAACTAAATAAAGACATAAGAAAGGAAAACTACAGGCCAATATCTTTCATGAATATAGATGCAAAAATGTTCAATAAAATATTAACAAATAGAATCCAGCAATGTATAAAAAAAATTATACATTGTGACCAGGTGGGATTTATTCCAAGTATGCAAGGCTGGTCCACCATTCAAAAATTGACTAATCCATCACATCAACAGGCTAAAGAAAAAAAAAATTATACGAACATACCAATGTTATCTGACAAAATCTGACATTCATGATAAAAACTTGCAGCATACTAGGACAGAGAGGAACTTTCTCTGCTTGATAAAGATCTACAAAACACCTATGACTAACTTCATACCTAACTGTGGGAAACCTGCAGCTTTCCTCCTGAGATTTGAGTGTTCCCTCCTGCTACTGCCATTCCACTTAGTGTTGAAAGAGAAATAAAAAACCTCCAACCTAGTATTTTGTATCCAGTGAAATTATCCTTCACAAATGGAGTTGAAATAAGGACTTTATTAGACAAACAAAAACAGGGAATTTGTTTTCAGTAGATCTGCTTTGTAAAAAATGTTAAAAGAAGTTCCTTAGAGGGAAGGAAAATGATATAGGTCATGAACTCTGATCCACATAAACATTTTAAATGCTTTGCTCCTCTCTCTCCTCACTTGGGTGGTTTCTGTTGAGAAGTTGGAATTTTTATCCTTGTTTTCCCCCATCTGGCTTCTTTCAAGATTTTGTCTTTTGTTTTCTCCTGTTTGAATATGATATACCTAGGTGTAGATTGTTTGTGTTTATCCTGCTTGGTATTCTCTAAGTTTCCTGGATTTGCCGTTTTGTGTCTGTCATTAATTTGGGAATATTCTTAGCCATTACTATTTCAAATATTTCTAATGCTCCTTTCTCTCTTTTTCTGGTATTCCCATGAAGTATGTGTTATACCTTTTGTAATTGTCCCATAGTTCTTGAACATTCTATTCCTTTTTTTTTCTTTCATTTGTTTCCCTTTGCTTAATCAGTTCAGGAACTTTCTAGCTCACTGGTTCTTCCCTTGCCATGTCCAGTGTACAATGAGCCCACTAAAGGCATTCAGCATTTTTGTCAGTGGTTTTTTTTTTTTAATTTCTAGCATTTCCTTTTAATTCTTTCTTAAAGTTTCCATCTCTCTGCTTACATTACACATCTGTTCTTGTCCCACTTTTTCCATTAGAGCCCATAGCCTACTAATCACAGGTATTTTAAATTCCCAGTCTGATAATTCCAAGATCGCTGCCATATCTGAGTCTGTCTCTGATGCTTGCTTTATCTCTAAAGACTGTTCTTTCTTTTAGCATGCCTTACTATTCTTTGTTGAAAGCCAGATGTGATATATTGGGTGATAGAACTGAAGTGGATAGGCCTTTAGTGTGAGGTTTTTATGTTTTTCTGGCTAGAAGTTAGGATGTGTTTACTGTTTGCCATAGCTGTAACTGTCAGAGGTCTCTAGTATCCTTGTTTATGTTTCCTCTGTTGTCTTTGGGTTTCCCTAGAGACTTTTTAAATGGAATCTGAGCCTTCCAGTTCTTTCAGCAGCAGTCCTCTGTATTACGCAGGAGCTCCATAGATGGGGTGGTAAGACGTGGAGTGTTCTGTAATCATATGGTTAGGTCTCAGTCTTTTAGTTAGCCTGTGTCCCTGGGCTGTGACCTTCCCAAGTGCTTCTCAACTTTTTTTTTTTGGTCCTCTTAGATAAGTCAGAAGGGCTAGAGAGGGCTTAAGTTGCGTATGTCCCTTCCCTTATGTTAGATAAGGCTTTAATGAAGTCTTTTCTCTTGCTGGCCTTTGTTGTTGAGAACACTCTGGGAGTACTTCAAAATGGTTACTTTTCTCCCCTCCCTGATCAAACACAAGGAGATTTCTCTCCAGTCTTCACCATGAGAAGGCCCCTTGGAGGTAAAAACCCAATAAAAGTGTGGAAGCCCACTTTAGACTGGGTCTCCATGAGTTTTCAACTCTCAAGCTCATCCAAATTCAGCCTCCAGCAATTCATTGAAGTTACCATTTACATATTTCCTACCAGTTCTCGGCTCCAGTAGCTTCTGCTTCAGGTAAGCTGTGTTAACTTGAAAAATCACAAGAAAATTTTATAGAAATTTAGGAAGGATGCCTTTATCTCTTCTAAAGGTTCACAGCCTGTAGGGTTGGCATTCTAACAGGCTGGGAAGTGTAGCCTCCGGCCAAAGACCAGAGACAGGCACTTCCAAGGAGGAGGGTTGGGGCAGGGATTTAAGCGAAACAGCTTGGCCAAGTACATATATTCAGCTGGTTACAGGAAGAGCTATGAACATTCATGAAGGTGGTCCTGATGCATGTACTGGATAAACATACATGTTACATATGACCCATGTTCACCTTGGGGTAGAGACTTAACATTTATTTATTTATTTATTTTGTTTGAGACAGAGTCTCACTCTGTTGCCTGGCCTAGAGTGCCGTGGCATCAGCCTAGCTCACAGCAACCTCAAACTCCTGGGCTCAGGTGATCCTCAGCCTCCCGAGTAGCTGGGACTACAGGCGTGCGCCACCATGCCCGGCTCATTTTTTTTTCTATATATTTTTAGTTGTCCAATTAATTTCTTTCTATTTTTAGTAGAGACGGGGGTCTCGCTCTTGCTCAGGCTGGTTTCGAACTCCTGACCTTGAGCGATCCTCCCGCCTCGGCCTCCCACAGTGCTAGGATTACAGACATGAGCCACCGCGCCCGGCCGAGACTTAACATTTAAATGTACTAGGCTTTATACATCAAAAGGTCTTTTCAGGACACAAAGGCAGTCAAGTGCACAGCCTCTGTAAAACCAGCCAGAACCAGTCCATGATCTGTGGTCTTATCAGGAGAAAGTTACTGAGGTCAGTCTCTTGTCCAGTCAAAGCTGTAGTTATAGCCTGTGGAATGGGGTAGGGATGAGTGCCTGGCAGTGAGCTACAAATTGTTTTCATATTGCTCATCTCAAGGCCAGCGCTTGTTTAGCTGCTAGAGAAAAAGAAGACCCTTGTGGCAGTTAGAACATGCTTCATTCTTTAAGTGTGGGCGCACGACTTAGCCCTTGCCTGGCGTTGCTTTAGGGCCTGCCAGTGTCAGTCTTATGATTTCTACTTTAGCGTCAATGCTGGGCAGTTCTGCCTGACTGCGAAAGGGAGGGGTATAATGAGACATGTCTGACCTCCCATCCTGTCATGGCCAGGAACTCAGTTTTTAAGGTTTCTCTGGGGTCCCCTTAGCCAAGCATAGGTCCATTCAGTTGGTTAGGGGCTTAGGATTTTATTTTTAGTTTGCAGCTGTGGTTTTCTATCTTCACATCTCTCCAGTTTTGGGGGTAGTGGCTTGTCCTGTGACCTCAACTCTGATTGATCTAAGAAAAGTCATTGATCTTCGGTTTATTTGGCTACTTTCTTGTTGTAAGGGCAGGAGTGATGACTTTACATGTTGGAGCTGAAAGTGGAAGTCACCCCTATTCTTGTACCCATTACTAATGCCTTTTCTAACATGCATCTAGAAGGTCAGAGTGCTCACTCACCAGGTGTGGTTGGACAAAACCATTAGCTGCAATGTCTTGGACAAACTGGAGGACTGGGGACAAATATTTTGCATGTGATTTCACACAGGCCAATACTGACAGTGCAGAGGCCACTGGGGCTGGAGACACATCTGCCCTGGTTGACCAGTGATAAAAGTCTACTCCAAAACACATAAAGAATCACAAAAATAAAAACACCTTGCCTTTTCCTCAACTGATAGTCAAAGAATATTGTTTTGTTTACATGACAAAAGCTGCCGTTCATAAATAGGGAAATGCAAATTAAAATAAGGATGAGCTGGGCACACTAGCCCATACCCATAATCCCAGCCCTTTGGGAGGCAAGTCAGGAGGATTACTTGAGACCAGGACTTTGAGACCATCCTGGGCGACATAGTGAGACCCTGTTTCTACAAAATATAAAAACAAATCCAGGCATCATGCTGTGCACCTGTAGTCCCGGCCACTTGGGAGGCTGAGGCAGGAGAATTGCTTGATCCCAGGAGTTCAAGACCAGACTGGGCAACATAGCAAGACCCTATCTCAAAAAATTAAAGAAAATAAAGATGAAGTGCCATTTTGTGTGTACCCTACTTCGGTTTTGGTTTGTGTTATTTTTAACAAAACAGAAATTATAAAAACCTGATGTTATAAAGTGGCAAGGACATATGCACCCTTTGCTGTTGCTAATAGTACTGTAAAGGAATACAGTGAGGTCTAGCAGATGTGATTGGAGCCAATGAGAAGATGCGTTTTGACTGAGTAATTTTATTTCTGGGATTTTTACCCTTGACAATAATTCAAGAGAAAAAAGAGCCACATGCACAAAGCTGTTTATACCAGGATTACTTATAATAGCAAAATGAAGATAAGTAGCCTAAAATGCCCAACATTGGGGAATGGCCTAGCAAACTTAGCAGGTAAGTACAGCAGTTGCAAAGCATCTTCATATTACCTCCCCCATGCTTCTATCCTCCCTGCACCGTGCAATTCCAAGTCACACTTGTGAATTAGGTAACCTGTCCACTCCTCTGAAGTTTCCTTACCCTGTCTCTTGTCCCACTCGCCAGCAAGTCCCTGGAAAGTGCTCTGTGTGGCCTGCTCATTCTGGTCTGCCTGCCACCTCCCTCAGGCTATGGTACAGAGAAAGGCTCCAAATGAGATCCTGACATTCAAAATGTGGGCCATGGACCTGCAGCATCACCATCACCCTAGAGTTACCATTTCAGTGTCCACATTTTAACAAGATCCCTGAGGGATTCACTTAAGTTTTACGAAGCCCTGTATGCTGAGTATATAGCTACTCTTAAAATATAAATTCCTTGATTTCCGGGCAAGATGGCTGACCTGAGATACCAGCTGCCAGAGCATCTCAGTAAGAAGGAGAAGTTTTAGATGAAACAGAAAAAACAAAGACAGACAAACATAGATCAGATGCGGGTCTGAAGAAAGGGTGCCAGAGCCTTCAGGAGACTCTGTGGGAAGAAGCCATGGTGCAGAACAAGAAGGAGCAAGGTATCAGCAAAGATCAACCCCAAGAGGCTCGGAGTCCCGTGAGAAGGGTAGGTGGAGCAGTTTGTTTCTCCCTACCTTGCATCTCTGACAGGTGGGGGGTTCCCAAGCTGCTGGAGAGACTTTCTGCCCACAGGAGCCCAGGGGCTGCTGCCGCCAGTGAGCTAGGAACTTCTTGTGGACAGGGCACCAGGCTCCTAGCACCCCCTGGGGCACTTCCTGCCCTCCCACAGACCTGAGCTGGGCTGGCAGGTGCCATATTGCTTCTCCACCCACCATGTACCTTTGTCTTCCCCAGGAGCCTTCAATTCCTCAGGTTTTGTCCTGCTCATTCCCACACAGACATTTCCCAACTCTGGCCCAGACCACAGGAGCCACAGGGGTCCACTGGGTCCCACGTGATCTGTGTGACTCCGGAGCCTGGGCATTCTGGGCTGACTGCCTCCTAGAGAGACAGTTGGAGATGACCAGAGTGCTAGCATTACTACATCCAGACTCTTTTCCTTCCCTTCCCCTCCCCCACCTGTGACTGCTGAGAGAGACAATTGAGCCACCACACTGAGGCTTCCAGAGAGTGGAGCTCAGGCCTTTCCTCTTGGGGTCCTGCAGCAGACTGAGGGGTGCTCAGACTGTGAGCTCCCTGCTTGCTGGCCCTCCCTGGTGCTGCTTGCCTGGCGATTCCATCAGAGCAGAGCACACCCGGAGGTGGGGGGACATCGATCCTCCTTCGGCACCCCATGGGCGACTTGGGACCAGTACGCTTCTCCCTGGCATGGTCAGGGATTTTCTTGGTCTCAAGAGGTGAGGGAGCCCGCATGGGCTGATCTGGGTGGAGAATGCAGTGTGGGTCCTCACTGGCATGCTTGTGGAGCACCCCTTCCCCCACAGGAGGACTGCACTCAGCCCAGGCCAGGGTCCTGGGTGGGAAACCTCTCAGTCCATAGCACATTAGTCGGGGAGCTCAGCTGGCTTGAGCTCCTGCCTACAGGCAGACACCAGGGTTAAACTGTGAAGCAGAGGGATGAGAGAGGAGTGAGGCTCACCACAGACTGCCAATTTGTGAATCTGAGATGAACCTGCCTCCACAAGCAAACTTTCTGGTTGGGTGGGACCAATTCAGCCTCTCCCTGGATTCTCTGCCCAGAAGCTAAGAACAGACCTTTGACCCCTGCCAAAACAGCTACCTTGCTAGCTTTTGTGGAGCCTAAGGGCAAGCTCACCCATCCCAGCCACATCCCCCACCTTCCTCAGCTGTGGCAAAGAATAAGGACTCACCTGGAAGTTCCAGGGCCCCACCCACCACCTGGGGCATTTGAGTGCTTCTCCCGAGGGACTAGAGTCAGTCATAGGACCCAGAAACAACATTGCAGCTTGTTCCTTCCAGCAAGTGCCTCCTACCAACAGGGAGGTCAATTTGTACACCCTTTACAGCATTCACTGACTCAATTTTACAGGGTGTGTGGGGGTCCTAGGAGTGTCCATTGGGGGAAGTGCCTGCCCCTCCCCATAGAAAAACTGTACTACTGGATAAGGGTAGAAAGGACCCAGCCCAGAGCCTTAGCATATAAGTGTTTAGCCCTCTCCCCTGTGAACAGCTCTCCCAGTTTGGAGAGCTTGCCCTGACCCTCCTGTCAACAGCTCCCCCTAGTGTCCATAAAAGCAACTTCTGAGCCCCATAGAGGCTTTGCAAAGCCTTTCAGGCTCACACAACTTAGCCATGAACTGCCTTGCTCCTCCCCCCACCTCAGTGGTGATGGAGATCAAGAAAACCCCTGGGAGGTACAGGGTCCCTCCTAAAGCTTGGAGCACTCATGTACTTGACCTGGGGGCCCACAGTCTACCACAGACACAAAAGAACATCTCAGCAGCTGTCTCTGTCACACAAACATCAACCAATGAGAGGGAGAACAATGATATAGCTCATCATAGCACCTTCCAACTCAGACAAACAGGGTATGGCTGATTCACACAAGTACCACCCATCATCTCTAAGAGTAAGCTGGGGGACCTAACTCACTACACACTGTTGGGAAGAGGTGAAGACAGCAAGTCAGAGGTAACCCAAGAGGTACACCAAACCTTCTAGAACACCCCATAGGCAACTCAGGGCCAGCACTCCTCTGTCTAGCATGCTCAATGATCAATCTTCAGGGACTGGAAGACAGGCCCATAACCGGGCCTACCACCCCCAGGTGTCAAGAGGCCAGATGAAAAAGAATCAGCAAAATAACCCTGTAAAAATCAGAACAAAAGGACACACCCAAAATAAAACAATAACTCCCTACCAATGGATACCAACCAAAATGAAAAGATTGAAATGACAAATGAAGAATTCCAAATATGGATTGTAAGGAAGCTCAATGAAATACAAGAAAAAATAGAAACTCAACACATAGAAACCACAAAAATAATGCTGGAAATTAATGAAAGATTAACTAAGGAAACTGAATTATTAGGAAAAAAAAAACAACTGGAAATGAAAAATTCACTCAAGGAAATACATAACACAGTGGAAAGCCTTAAGAATAGGCTAGATCAGGCAGAAGAAAGAATCTCAGAGCTTGAAGACAACACCTTTGTGTTAAACAAGTCAGTCAAAGAGAAAGGTCTGAGAAATAAGAGGAATGAACAAAACCTACAAGAAATATGGGATTATGTAAAGAGGCCTAACATAAGAATCATAGACATACCTGAGAGAGAAGAAGGAAATACACTATGGTTGAAAACCTATTTGAGGAAATAATTGAGGAAAATTTCCCTGGCCTTGCCAGAAATCTAGATATCCAGGTACAAGAATCTCAAAGGTTTCCTTCTTGTAAGGGCTTAAAAAAAAGGAGGAGGAGGAGAAAATAAGAAGGAGGAGAAGGAGGAGGAGGTGAAGGCAAAGGAGAAGGAGAAGGAAAGAAGCTCAAAGGACCCCTTGGAGATTCATTGCAAAGAGGCAATCACCATGACACATAATCATCAGACTGTCCAAATTAAACACAAAAGAGGAATTCCTACGAGCCATAAGGTGAAAGTGGCAGGTAACTTACAAAGGAAAACCCATCAGGCTAATTGCAGGCTCCTCAGCTGAGACCTTACAAGCCAGAAGGGATTGGGGCCCCATTCTCAGTCTTCTCAAACAGAATAATGGCCAGCCTAGAATTTTTTATCTTGCAAAATTAAGTTTCTTATATGAGGGAAAAATAAAGACTTTCTCAGACAAGCAAACTGAGGGAATTTGTCTAGACCAGACCTACTCTGCAGGAGTCACTCAGAACTGCATTATACGCAGATCAGCATGATAGACACCCACCACCCACCAATGTAAAATCACCCAAAAGCTAAAGGTCAGAGCCCAGATGCCACAATGGCTCAAGAGGTAAAATAAAGCAATAAAGTTCTACTCAACAGGATGAATAAAAATCCACCCCATTTATCAGTCCTTTCGATAGATGTAAATGGCTTGAACTCCCCACTCAAGAGACATAGGCTGGTTGAATAGATTAAAAAAAAAAAAATACAAGCCACGTATCTGCTATCTCAGAAACACATCTAACCCATAAGGACTTATTCAGACTGAAGATAAAGGAATAGAAAACAATATTCCATGCAAATGGAAACCAAAAGAAAGCTGGTGTAGTCATTCTCATATCAGATAACATAGACTTCAAATCAGCAGAACTAAAGAAAGACAAAGTTGGTCATTATATATTGGTGAAGGGAACAATTCAATAAGAAGACATAATAATCCTAAATATTTATACACCTAAAACTGGTGTGCCCAGATTCATAAAGCAAACTCTACTTGATCTAAACAAAATGATAAGCAGCATCATAATAGCCAGGGACTTCAACACCCCACTGGCAGAATGGGGCAGATCCTCCAAGCAGAAAATAAGCACAGAAATGATGGACTTAACCACTTCGGTACCGCACTCACCGGCCACGAAACCTTGCCCACAGCCAGCACTCATAGTCCGCACGATAGCTTGTGCTGTGCATTGACGATGAATCCGTTTTGCTCTTGTGTGATGAGGAAAGGTTTAAAGCACTGAAAGCTTGTTTTACTTTATAGGCAGCTTTAGGAAAATAACTATAATAACTCCTACTAAGGACTTGTTAAAAGGTCACAGATTCATAGTAACTTATTAGCTGAATGTACACACTGCAACTGCAGAGATAAAAGCAAAAGATTTTGGCTGTCGACTAAAGTCGACGCTTGGCTGTGCGCCTTCATATCACGGCTGTCGGCTAAATTCGATGCTCACATTCATCTGTGGCTGTAGACTATAGTCGATGCTAGGCTGTGCGCATTCATCTGTGGCTGATGGCTATAGTCGACGCTGGTACCAAAGTGGTTAAAGAGGTGAAAGACTTCTATAGGGCGAACTATGAAACACTGAGGAAGGAAATTGCAGAGTATGTGAACAGATGGGAAAACATATCATGCTCATGGATTGGCAGAGTCAACATTGTTAAAATGTCTGTACTACCCAAAGTGATTTACAGATTCAACACAATTCCCATTAAAATACCAACAACATTTTTTGTAGATCTGAGAAAATAATTCTATGCTTTGTATGGAACCAGAAAAGATCCTGAATAGCCAAAACGACCTTAAGCAAAAAGAACAAATTGGGAAGCATCAATTTACCAGACTTCAAGCTATACTACAAGGATACAGTAACCAAAACAGCATGGTATTGGCACAAGAACAGAGACATAGACCAAAGGAATAGAACAGAGAACCCAGATATAAAACCATCCTCTTACTGCCATCTGACCTTTGACAAAGCACACAAAAGCATACAATGGGAAAAAGAATCCCTATTCAATAAATGGTGCTGGGAAAATTGGATAGCCACAGGTAGAAGACTTAAACAGGATCCGCACCTCTCTTCACTCACAAAAGTTAATTCACGATGGATAACATCTCAGGTAAATTTAACATCCTGGTAAATCTCAGGCATGAAACTATAAGAACTCTAAAAGAAGAGGTTGGAAAAACGTATAGATATCAGCCTAGGCAAAGAATTTATGAAGAAGACCCCAAAAGCAATCACAGCAACAGCAAAAATAAATAAATGGGGCCTGATTACATTAAAAAGCTTCTGCACAGCCAAGGAAACAATAAATAGAGCAAATAGACAACCTATGAAATGGGAGAAAATATTTGCACGCTATACATCTGATAAAGGGCTAATAACCAGAATCTACAAAGCACTCAAGCAAATCAGGAAGAAAACATCAAACAACCCCATTAAAAAGTCAGCAAAAGATATGAACAGAAACTTTTCAAAAGAAGATAGTCTAATGGCCAAGGAACACGAAAAAATGCTCAATGTCTCTAATCATCAGGGAAATGTAAATCAAAACCACAAAGATATCACTTAACTCCAGTCAGAATGGCTTTTATCAAAATGTCCCAAAACAACAGATGCTGGTGTGGATGCAAAGAGAAAGGAACATTTATACACTGTTGATGGGACTGCAAACTAGTTCAGCCTCTATGGAAAGCAGTATGGAGATACCTCAGAGAACTAAAAGTAGACCTACCCTTCGATCCAGCAATCCTACTACTGGGTATTTACCCAAAGGAAAAAAAAAAGAGATTTTATTTTAAAAAGCCACTTGCACTTGAATGTTTATAGCAGCACAATTCACAATTGCAAAGATGTGCAAACAACCCAAGTGCCCACCAATACATCAGTGGTTTAATAAAATGTGGTATATATGCACCATGGAATATTACTCAGCCATTAAAAAAATGGTGAACTAATACCTTTTATAACAACCTTGATGGATCTGGAAACATCTTCCTAAGTGAAGTATCGCAAGACTGGAAAAACAAACACCACAGGTACTCACTATTAAATTGGAACTAAATGACCAAAAAGAAAAAAAGAAAAAGAAGCTTTGTCTAAAGGCTTGGAATGTTAAGACAAGGAAGTCTGTTAATCAGGGACAAGCCAGGGGACAGACTCAGTGATTTGTTATGCAAATTGGGACCTACAGGTCTGTCTTGCATGGTCTTAGACCTATCGATGAGTTACAGAGGAAATCTACAAGAAGGGAGGGTGCATGATGAGGTGTGTCTGGCCTCCCTTCTTATGGCCAGTGACTCAGTTGTAGGGTATCCCTTTGGCCAAGAGCAGGTCCATTCAGTGGGGGGAATGGACCGAGAGCCGGTAATTTTAAGATTTATTTTAGTTCACAATTCCTCTTTATGGCCGAGATCTGCCAGAGACAGCATCTATGGCCAAACTCTTGTTTTGTTCCATCTGTTGTCAGTGTGGTGTGGCTGTCTGTCTTGGGTCTATCCAGGGCCTCGGTGAGACCCTTGTGGCCAAGAGGACAGAAGAGCCAAAAGGGTTTACAGTCAATTAAATGTTTTAGGCTAGATGAGACTGGAGGCGGACAGGTACTCATTAACCCTTTAAAACCTTTTAGGCAACATAAGAGTAAAAACTAAAATGTCAAAGGCAAGGTTTCAAAAGTAATTTATCGGCCAGGCGCGGTGGCTCACGCCTGTCATCCTAGCACTCTGGGAGGCCGAGGTGGGAGGATCGCTCAAGGTCAGGAGTTCAAAACCAGCCGGAGCAAGAGTGAGACCCCCGTCTCTACTAAAAAAATAGAAAGAAATTAATTGGCCAACTAAAAATATATAGAAAAAATTATCCGGGCATGGTGGTGCATGCCTGTAGTCCCAGCTGCTTAGGAGGCTGAGGCAGGAGGATCGCTTGAACCCAGGAGTTTGAGGTTGTTGTGAGCTAGGCTGACGCCACAGCACTCTAGCCCAGGCAACAGAGTGAGACTGTCTCAAAAAAAAAGTAATTTATCTGTAAGTGTTGAGCTACTGTATTTTGGGGTTTAGTTGTAGACTTGTAGTAAACATAAGCATTGTTAAGCATTTGAGCTAAGAATTTAGATACTTTTGTGATGTCACAATATTTTAGTCTCTTTAGTAATTTGTCTTAAGGTGGCTGATAAATATTTTGTTGTATCTCCTTTTGTATAAACCCCATAACTGAGAACAATTATGCTCAGGAAGCTCTAAGTGTATGGGAAGCAGGAATTTTTTTTGGTTGGGATGGATATTTGTGTCATGTGGCCGGAAAGGCAAAGTCTCTCATTTGGTATTTGTTTAGGCTTCTGTGTGTCCATTCTTGATGTGGAGGGTCTGAACTGATTTTATCCCTCCAAATAAATCGACGCTACAATCTCACGTGTGTCCTGCTTTTCTGCAACAGTCCCTGGGCCTAGAGGGAGGATGTTTGTAGTTTTAGTGGCTGGGTGTTGGCAGTGAATAATAGCAGGTTGGGCATGGCAGGATTTAATAGTTTTAAATCCTGGAGATATCAAGTAAACTTGCTATTTACTTAATACCTGTCATGACTCTGGAAAACAAAGCAAGAGAATCAATGATGTTTTAAATGAAAAGTCATTAAAAATTTTAAAAATATATAAATTCTCATCATTAGTTAAGTATTTCTAGTTAGGACATGCACTTTATTTTTCTCCCTCACCGTGGGAGGCTCGCACTTATCTTCTCTTGGACTCCCGCATTTGCACGAGAAATGGAGAAATCAAGTGGCAGCTGGCGGACTCCAAGGACAGCATGATGCCATGGCAACCACTTCCATCAATAACTTAATTTCATCTCTGCTTGTATATCTTTCTCTCCCCAGTTCTAAAGCTGGAAATTTTTTAATTTGGAAAGAACATAAGTGGCTTGTGGTTGCTATGCAACAGTTCCTGCATACTTCCTAGCGGGCTTTAATATCATAAAAGAAACTGTTAGGAAGTCATAGAATTTTAGAATTCAAGTGGCTCTGGACAGCATTCAGCACAGCCCCTCGCTTGGGCGAGGAGACCCCTGGCACCTGGGGAGGTTTAGTTCCCCTTCTGCCACGCAGCAAGCCTGCCACCCTGCATCCAACTCACACCAAGGCAGGCTGCTCGGTCTTGGCGGACCCGAGGGTTTGGGGCAGGATTTGGAGGTGGAAGGCAGGCAGAAAGAGCCTTTAGGAGAATTGCTTTAGTTGTCTTTCTACGCCCCCAGCCCCGAACCCAGTATATTAGTCAACTCAACCTGCTGTAATAAAATACCACAGACTGGGCAGCCTAAACAATAGGAATATATTTTTTCACAGTCCTGAGAAGTCTAAGGTCAAAATGTCAGCAGAGTTGGTTTCTCCCAAGGCCTCTCTCCTTGGCTTGTAGATGGCCATCTTCTGTCTGTGTGCTCACATGGTCATCCCTTTGTGTGCGTGAGTGTGTGTGTGTGTGTGTGTGTGTGTGTCCTATCTCCTCTTCTTATAAGGACAACAGTCATATTGATTAAACCCCACCCTAAGGCCCTCATTTTCACTTAATGACCTCTTTAAAGACTGTTTCCAAATGCAGAGACATTTGGGGGGACACAGCCCATGACACCCAGCCACACTGGGTCCCCTGGGGAGGCTGACCGGGCCATAGCCATTGCTATGTTTGCAGCACACCAGTCAACACCCACTGTCGTTCTGTGCAGGCTGGAGAACCTCTGGTGGGCACCGAGCCTGTCGCAATTTCATAGATTCCAGATTCTCCACTTCTGAAGTACGTAGTCAGGTCCACTCAGCCACGTGGGCCTTGAGTCAGTAGTGATGGCAAGGCAACCTCGCTGGCTGCTGTTTCATGATGCCATTGAACACTGTGCTGCAACTCTGAGGAACAAGTCTGTTTTCATCTCTTCTGTGCCTTTTCCTTAGAAACCCCACACTGCGCTTCCTGTGAGGAAAGAGCCGGGCATCAGGAGAGACGCTAGCATTTCCCAAGCAGCAATGTGCCGGGCGTCTCGGTCTTATTTAACCCTCAGTGTCCTGCAGGAGTCCCTCTGCACTGGAGCTCAGCCGAGCACAAACTGAGTCCCTGCGCTCACGGGGCACGTCCTGGTGAGGGGAGACAGGCCAGTGGGCAGGGGCTGAGTATTGAGGAAAAATAAAACAGGGTGAGGAAAGAGTGTGGAGGCTGGGGGGTACTGGTCCCCTGGGTGCAGGGAGAGAGGGTTCCTCTGACAAGGACTAATTGGAGCAGCACTCTCAGGGAAGAGCCTCCCACGGAGGGAAGGGCAAGAAAGTAAGGGTGTCTGGAGAGCAGTCAGCAGGGATCTGCCGCATGAAGGGTCCCACCTCACGCTGGGAGAGGGCCGGCCCTTGCCCTTGGCTCCTGGGGGCTGATCACTAAGCCCTTGAGGTGGCAAGAGTGTCTTTGCCTACCTGGTGGCCTACCTGGTGGTCATTCATTGAGGATAGGCTAGCTGCATGATTTAAGGTGGGGACAACCACAGCAGATAGTATCTAATATTTAGGGTGGGGCTGACCTCACCAGAAGGATCGACAGTGCGATTCAGAGCGGGGGCCGTCCTGGAGACTGAGCTCCTCCACAGAGGCCATCAGTCATGCCCGCGTAACAAGCACAATAACAACTCTGAGTGTCGAGGCCCTGCTGAACCGCTGTGCGCGTGGCCACACGTGCATGCTGGGGGGGCAGCACTGTCCAGGGTGCCACAGGGAGAAGACTGGGTGCTCCTCTCCCTGGAATAATCTCTAACAGCTTTCATCAAGTTCTTCGAGGAAATTTCCACAACTAAGGGCGGTCTTGAGGGCCCCCAAGCTTGTAGTTGGTGTCAGAAGTGAAGGCGACCTTGTGTGGACTGTTCTTTCTAAACTTCATGTCTAAACTACTGTCCTGGCCAAACTCTTGCCAGGACAGTAGGAGGAGATGGGGGTGGGGTGGGGACCAAATCATCCGAGCCCATTGGAAGAAGTCTAGCTCTGACTCCAAAGGCTTGTACCTGGAGGCTTTTGAGGAGGTACAGCTCGGGCTTATCTTCTAAAAGCATCAGTCTGTGAAGAATAGAGTTAACGAGGCCAGGCACTGTGGCTCACGCCTGTAATCCTAGCACTCTGGGAGGCCGAGGTGGGCGGATCGCTCAAGGTCAGGAGTTCGAAACCAGCCTGAACAAGAGCAAGACCCCATCTCTACTAAAAATAGAAAGAAATTAATCGGCCAACTAAAAATACATAGAAAAAATTAGCCGGGCATGGTGGCGCATGCCTGTAGTCCCAGCTACTCGGGAGGCTGAGGCAGAAGGATCACTCCAGCCCAGGAGTTTGAGGTTGCTGTGAGCTAGGCTGACGCCACGGCACTCTAGCCCAGGGAACAGAGTGAGACTCTGTCTCAAAAAAACAAAACAAACAAACAATAAAGAATAGAGTTAACGAGGCAAAGTTTGAAGTGAGAGGTGGGAGTGGCTCAGGCCTGGGTGCTGGTGATAGGCTTGCCGAGGGCTCAGGGTGGGGCGTGAGGGGGAGAGGGGACTGGAGGAGGACTCTGGGGCTCTAGCCTGTGCCAGAAGGATGGCTGTACCCTTTACCGAGATGGTGGAGACCGAGGCTTGGTGTGGAATGTGTTGAGTTTGAAGTGTCTCATGGCTCTCAGATGAGATTTGGAGTGGGCAGTTGGACGAATATGCCTGGAGTTCAGGGGAGGGTTTGTGCTGAGTTACACGCTTGGTGGGTGCCAGGCTCCACATGGTCTTCTGCAGCCCATGAGGTTGGCGGAGACAGATCGCCTATCAGGAGGGGTAGGGGAAGGGAGGAGACCTAAGAACTGACCCTTGGGGCCTCCAGCATCAGGAGAGATGGGGAAGGCATGGCCAGTGAGGAAGAGAGAGTGGAGCCCCAGAATCAAAGTGAAGAAAGAGTTTAAAGGGAGTGACCAGCCGTATGAAATGCTGGTTGAACCATCAGTAAGATGTGGGCTGAGCCCAGATGTGAAAGTTTGGCAAGGTGGAGTTAGGTGGTTGTCATGGAAACCAGAGAATGGGAGGTGGGGATGGCAGGAGCCCAGGCAGAGCCCCCTGAGTAATCTTGCCCTGAAGAGTTACCAGGGCATTGCCAAAGGGGCACGCAGAGCCTACTGTCTTGATGGGTCAACCAGGAAAGGGGCACAGGACTAAGGGTATCGAGCCCCCCTTGTTATTGGTAGCAGGCAGGGCAGGGAGGCAGCTGGTGGTAGGTTTAGTGGTGAGACAGGGAGGGGTTCCCTCCTGCCTAGGTCTGTGTTCTTGGTAAAGTTGGACACAATGTTAGCAGAGGGGGAAGAGGCGGAAAATCATCTTCCAGGATGGTGGAAACCAGAATGGACTTGGGAGGTGGAGCAGGTGGAGGGTTGCCAGGAGGATGAAGCTCTCCTGGAAACTGGTGTCCCCAAGTTAAGCAGCAGCTGCACTGGTGCAGTTCCTAGTGACGGGAAAGCTTTTCTCCAGGAGGGCTTCTGCAGGGCAAGTGTGTGGTGTGGGCAAGAGAGGAAGGGAGCACAGGAGTGCAGCCCCCAGGGCTGGGCTCGCTGCCGTGTGGAGTTGGGACACTACCGGGAGTGAGCCTGGATCTCAGAGGTGGTGTCCCAGAGTGGGCTGTCAGAAACTGGGGCCATGGACAGTGTGCAATGGGTGGGAGACTGCAGGTCTGGCCCACAGCGCTGTGTGAGATAACTTTTCAGGCAATGCCCAGGATTTTATTAATATAAATAAAACAGAAAAGGATAGAAAATGTTAGGGCATTGCACAAAATCAGAGTTTGTGTTAAATCATGAAATTATCTTTCATATATATAATGGATCACAGTGTAAACCTTTAAAACTATTTTTAATTATGGTAAATTATAATAACATAAAGGTTATTTTAACAACTTGAAGTGTGTCATTTAGTGGGATTTAAGTACATTTACATTGTTATGCAACCATCCTCACTACCAATTTCCAAAATTTTGTATCACCCCAAACAGAAATGTGGTACCCATATGATGTAATGGGTAACATGGGTCATGGTTAAAAACACTTGGGGCCAGTAAGTACACAAACAGATGCTCAGCATCACTAATAACTAGGCAGGAAATGCAAATCAAAACCACCAAGAGCCACAGCCTCACATTCATCAGGATTGCCACTGTTAAAAACAGAAAATAACAAGTGTTGGCGAGGATGTGGAGAAATTGGACCCCTTATGCACTGTTGGTGAGAATGTAAGATGGTGCAGCCACTTTGGAAAGCAATATGTAGTTTGCTTTTAAAATTAAACCTAGAATTACCATATGCTCCCAGCAATTTCACCTCTGGGTATAGACCCAAAAGAATTGAAAGCAAAGTCTCAAAGAGGTATTTGTACACCCATGTTTACAGTAGCATTATTCACAATAGCTAAAACATAGAAGTAGCGACTCAGGTGTCCATTGTGGGATGGATGGAAAAACAAAATGTGGTGTCTACATACAATGAAATATTTTTCAGCCTTCAAAAGAAAGGAGGCCGGGCGTGGTGGCTCACGCCTGTAATCCTAGCACTTTGGGAGGCTGAGGTGGGCGGATCACTCAAGGTCAAGAGTTCGAAACCAGCCTGAGCGAGACCCAGTCTCTACTAAAAACAGAAAGAAATTAATTGGCCAACTAAAAATATATACAGAAAAAATTAGCCGGGCATGGTGGCACATGCCTGTAGTCCCAGCTACTCGGGAGGCTGAGGCAGTAGGATCGCTTGAGCCCAGGAGTTTGAGGTTGCTGTGAGCTAGGCTGACGCCACGGCATTCTGGCCCAGGCAACACAGTGAGACTCCGTCTCAAAAAAAAAAAAAAAAAAAAAAAAGAAAGGAAATTCTGACACATGCTCCAACATGGATGAACCTCAAGGACATTGTGCTCAGTGAAATAAGCCACGAAAGTCACAGTAAGCCACAAAAACGCAAATACTGTATGATTCCACTTATGTAAGGTTCCTAGAGTACTCAAATTCATAGAGATAGGAAGTAGAATGGTGTTTGCCATGGGATAAGGGTGAGGGGAACCAGGAGTTATTGTCTAATGGGTACAGAGTTTCAGTTTTGCAGATGAGAAAGAATTCTGGGCTGAGTGGGTGGTTACACCTGTAATCCTAGCACTCTGAGAGGCCCAGGTGGGAGGATCCTTGAGCCCAGGAGTTCCAAACCAGCCTGAGCAACATAGTGAGACCTTGTCTCTACACAAAATAGAAAAATTAGCCAGGCATGGTGGCACGTGCCTGTAATGCCAGCTACTCAGGAGGCTAAAGATTGCCTGAGCCCAGGAGTTGGAGGTTGCAGCGAGCTATATATAACACCACTGCACTCTAACCTGGGCAACAGAGCGCGACTCTGTCTCTAAAAAACAAATAAAAAGTATAAATAAATGAAAGAAAGAAAAGAAAAAGATCATGACATCCACTTTGCAGCCAGCTGTCTGTGGAGGCAGGGAGTTGGAGGCATCTCGGAAGGATGGCTGAGTAAATGTGTGAGAGGCGAATCCAGCCGCAAGCTAAGTACTGAGTCAGGTGCACCCAGCGACACTGAGAGATCGTTACAAATGCAGCGGGTTGCGGAAGAGACGACACGGTCAGGAGGACGCAAACACGAATAACAACATTACGAATAACAACGTTACGTACATCAAAACAACAGTGTGGTTTTTTAAAACTGTGTAATTTAAATGCCCATCTATAGAGAAAGGACGTGGGACCAAGCACAGAATGACACTGGGGAGGGAGGGGGCCTGGGGGAATGAGGCGCGGACGCCGAGAGGCCGGGGGCTGTCTCCGGACCCCGCAGTCCGTCAGGCCC
>VBSM01003193.1:1612657-1641444 GCA_008086735.1 Cheirogaleus medius | reverse complement strand
CCCCTCCCCCTCCGCTGCCTCCTCCACCCCCCCTCCAGCCCTTCTTTCAGAAAGCCTTGCCCCACTCTGGCCACCAGGCTACGTGCCCCTCTCCACTGCTGCACCTATAGCTTCCTGCTGGGACAAGCTTTCCTGTGTCTACTCTACCTGGGGCTGTGGCTCCGGTGGGCAGGACTCATCTTAGTCATCTGTGACCCCAGCCCTGAGCACTAGGCCACACACTCAGTCCCTCCCTCTCAACCCACAAAGGGACCGTGGCTCTCGCTGTTCCTGTCTTTAGTCTTGATTTACACAGAATTCCTGGAAGCGTATTTCGCGCCTCTCCATGCCTCCTCGGTCGCCCCACACTTGGTCGATGTTCAGTGGACAGACTTGCATTCACATTGCTCTACGACTTTAATGATGAATGCAGAGTAAACCTGCCCTGCCCCAGTGGGCTCGGCATGGGACAGACCCTCTGGCGCTGGGTCAGCGAGTGGCTCAGGGAACATCTGGGTGTAGATGATACTAGTGACTTGAGGTTTTTTGCCAAGATTGTAATGAAGTCGGAAAATGAGACAGATTCTGTCCTGAAATCTCCTTTCTCTCTACTCTTTTTTAAGGAGCACGCCTTCGAGAGCAGTCAGAAGTATAAGGAAGGGAAGTTTATCATTGAGCTTGCTCACATGATCAAGGACAATGGTTGGGAGTAAAGTGAGAACTTTCCATTCTCTTTCGAATCCTATTTTGTGAGAGAAACTGAGTGCGACAGAAACAGGAACATTCTGGATGGCAGCGTCTCTTGAACTTTAACCCCACAGGCCAGCTGTGCACAGGGCTAGACTCTCGCAGGCCTCTCGGCCGCTTCCTTGGGTGGGGCCCCGGTCTCTGTCCTATTTACGCACGCGCTTGTTTCTGAGATCTTCCAAGGACCTTGACCTTTTTCTAGCTTCTCAAAGCTCTAGAGAAAGACTTAACCAACTGATGACTGACCCGCCTAGTCAATATCTTCTTTTAGTCTGGGCCTTCAGCGCAGTGTGGCCATGTTCTTTTATGTTCCATAGAAAACCAAGCCAAGTCTCTAAAGACCACAGGGACAGGGTCTCTTTAGAGAGCAAGCCTCACCTCTCGCTTTTTAGGGTAAAGGTATTGTAGCCAACACCCCCCCCTTTTCTTCTAATTCACAAAACTACACATCAGTTATTCTTCTTGCAGATGAACTGTTAAGGAATAGTGTTCGTTTAAGATTATTTCAGGTGCAGCCAACAAATTTACATACCAAGAGTGTTTTGAACAGTCCCCTGTTCAAAGACGGGGGACAGCACTGATAACATTTTAGATTAAGCTATAGATAGAGAAGCGTCTAGGGGAACATCTTGTTTATTTAAGCCAATTGAGCTAATCCTTAGAGAAGACTGTCCCAGGGGCCCGTGGAGGCAACAGCCTTGCAGGGTCTCCGTGGTGGCAGCTGGGCCATGTAGTTCCAGAGTCTCACACTGGACAGAGGAGAAGTTGGATGCCATTTTCTACCCTGCTGTACTTGAAGAAAAGAACAATTTTTGCATATGAAAGAGGCAGAAGCAACAGGAAAAACTTCAAAACCTGAGATTTGCCCAATTGTTTTAAATTTTTTTCAGAGTTAAAGTTGCAAGACAGGTTTTAACTTAGTAAATGAAGATGTTTGGTGTGCTGAAGAGTCGCCCCTCCCTGCCTGGTGCTGTCCTGTGAGCTGACGGCACGTGTGCGATCTCCTGTGTTTTGCCACCCGTCCCCCACCTCCATGGGGCATGTTCCACGAGGGCTTGTGGCCCATTTGCAGAGAATGGAGGCCAAAAACTCCCAGATGAGGTTTGGGTTTCAACATTGGGTAACCTGACTCGGGGCTGAGAGGTGGGCAGAGAGCGGGGGAGGCGCAGGGGCAGGAGATGGGAGAGCCACCAGCTGCTTGGCCCTCAGCCTGGCAGATGGCTCTGAAACCGCCTCTGACCAGGCTTGCCTGGGGGCAGCAAGTGCAAGCAGGTGAGGACAGTGAGGAAATGACCTCCAGCCCAGCTCCAGGCCCCACCCCGACTCCAGCCCTCGCCTCCACCCGGACCTGTGGCCAGTGCGGCGCTGCGCTGCTACCCGGCTGACCCGCCACTTGCCCTAGAGTGTCCCTCTGGGCACCACCTCTGCCAAGACTCCAGGCCTTGGGATGTGGGAAATGCTGGTGCCCTGGGCGCTGTGGCCAGCTGGGCTCATCGCTGAGACACATCCACTCGGCAGCAGCAGCTCCTTTAAGCACGTCTCCAACTTAGCTAGCAGAGGAGGGGACCTGCGTACCGCTCTGCAAGAGTCTGCACTTGACAGTGCCCAGCGAGCCGCTGCCTGGTGGAGCCGGCCCGGCGCATCCCCAGGCTCCTGAACTAAGAGCACGGTGTCACCGGCACTGCAGGGCTCCTGCCGCCATGCTCTGAAACCTGAAGAGGCTTCGCTCATGTGCTGGCACATGAAGTAGCGACACCTGTGGCTTCAGCCTGTAAGTGTGGACCTGCGGAGCGCTGAGCCCTTCCTGCTGGAGGGACAGGCCCCGTGGTGGGAACCTGTAGCACACACTCCCTGCTGGTCTTCGTTCCTCTCGGGGGACCCTGGCCTCGGAGGCCTCGGGGTGAGGTGAAGTGGCTGGGGGGCTCATGCTGTCCCCACCCTGCCAGGCCATGCGGGGACAGCCCCGTTCCTGAGTGTTCATAAGACACTTCACTTAAGTTGGAATCTTTTAAAATCCTTTTGACCAATTTTTGTATATACTAAACTATATTTAAAGCTTTTATATGTTCTGGGCAAGTTTACTGCTCCTTCATTTTGAGCACTTTGGTCTTTGTATTGTCTTTGGTGATGGCATTGATTGCAGATTTTTTACTAGTTCTCTTATGACTTATTTTGTATTTCTTTTTTGTAATCGATACCAACAAAACTTTTATCACTTTTT
Source organism: Cheirogaleus medius (assembly GCA_008086735.1). Taxonomy (NCBI): domain Eukaryota; kingdom Metazoa; phylum Chordata; class Mammalia; order Primates; family Cheirogaleidae; genus Cheirogaleus; species Cheirogaleus medius. Next base: position 1,638,497 of record VBSM01003193.1, on the reverse strand, counting down.
TGTTGGTGTTCTGCAAAATACAAGCTCCTTTTTAAACCAAATGAACTGACCGTGAGCTGGCTTCAGGGGAAGTGATATTCACAAGACCATAACCAGATGTGCTGCAATGTTCCACCCTCTTAAATTCCTAAACAGTATCACCCATGACTTAAATATTTAAATTATTTAAAATAATTTTTCCTTGAAAACAGTGGGAGGTGATGTCAGGATTATAAATGCATTTAGCTTACACTAGTGTCGCTGGCACAGTGCATTTGCTTTCGAAATGTGGTTTAGTTGTCATTTTATATATGTACATGTACACACATAGTATTTTTATACCTTAAGGATTACTCTTGATGGCATCTGTCAGATATTAGAAAGGATCAGAAATGAGAATTTTCCCAAAAGTCCTTTAATTAACATGTAATTACCTCATTGGGTAATTATAAAAGCCAAGTGATTTTAATATCTAGAAAACTACAATTTAAGCTCTAAAACAACCTACAGAAATGTAAGCCCTCATCTGTCAAAGGCCCTCAGCTTGCGGGGCTGCAGCCTCTGCCCTGGGGTGAGCACATGGCCCTGAGGCGGCCTCTCAGGCTACGGGGTGAGGCCGGCCAAACGGGTGGCCTGGGGGACCACGGAGCTTGTGCGCAGGCCATCCTCAGTGCGCCTCCAGCCCTGGTCCCGTGTCTGTGTGAGGTTTACAAATAAAGCTTCCGATGTCCAATGTCTTGTTTTAACTCGTGCCCATGGTTGAGCTACGCCCTGATGCGGATGGACCAGCCCTGGCTTCCTGCAGGGCACTGGGAGAAGGTGGCCTTAGGGTCCCCAGGCACCTCCCCATGCTTCTCTGCTCGATGCATGGCCATCGGGGCTTGTGCATGGGGACAGAGAAAGGTGGGCCAGGCTGTCTCCACAGGGCACACAAGGTGGGTGCAGGTCCTCACCACAGCCAGCAGCAAAGGCCATCCTGGGCAGGCGCAGTTTGGCAAGTAAGCCATTCGCGAGCCTGAGTTCCCATCTGCCTGTGCCAGCCTGGCACGGAGGGTGTCGAGGGTCCTGGGAGGTCACTGCAGAGGCACCTTGTTCCCAGTACCAGGAAAGCCAGTGACTGCATGATGCAGGGTGACAAGGGGCCCACATGCCTGGTGCAGGTCACTGGGCAGCACGTGGACAGAGGCAGCGTGGGAGCCCGTCCAGGGAGACAAAGGCTGTGCCTGCAGCTTCAGCATCAGAAATGGGAGAAGGAAGAGCCACGGTACATTCTGGAAGTCAGAGCTGACAAGAGTTGCTGATGGAGTCAAGGTTTTGGGTGAGGGAAAGGAGAAAACCAAAAACCACACGTAAGTCAGGATTTAGTGTCAGGAACAGGAAGAGGGTGGTGGCCCGAGGAGAGCAGCGTGTGTCGGAGACAGGGCCTGTGTCTCCCTGGCCTCCAGAAAGCTTAGGCGGCAGGGCCTGAGACCCAGAGAACGGGGGCCGGACTGGCACAGGCTCTGAAGATGGGACAAAAGGCCAGCGAGGACGAGTGAGCAGAAAGTTTTTGGAAACATTTAGCAGAAAAAGGGGGGGCAAGGGAGGGATCTCTAAGGTAGAACATGCTGCTGCCGCTGCCCAGAAGCCAGGAGAGGCCGGGACTAGGAGCAGAGTCCTCAAGCACAAGGACAGGCAGCCCTGGGACGGGAGCCAGGCTGGCAGAGCAGGCCCGTGGGAACATGTCCAGTCCCCCCAGAGCCCAGGCAAGGGGTGGCGGGAGAGGTTTTCGAAAGCAACACCAGTGCTCTAGTCCAGGGTCCTCACACTTCACCAGCCTTCAGAAGCCCCTGAGGGTTTGTCAAAGCAGACGGAGGAGTCCACCCCCAGAGGTTCCGGGGCAGAAGGCCTGGGGCCTGAGAACTTCTGTCTCTAGCAAGGTCCCAGGTGATAGCGCCGAGTGTATAAACAGGCCGTCCCTGAGAAGATGACAGGGAAAGAAAGCCAGTGGGAGCCAGCTGCGGTGGCTCACACCTGTGGTCCACCTATTCGGGAGGCTGAGGCAGGAGGATCACTTGGGCCCAGGAGTCCAGCTTGGGCGACACAGACTCTGTCTCTATAAAAAATAATTTTTAACAAAAAGGAAAACCAGAGTGGGGGACACAGTCCTCCCTCGCCCAGGCCTACCCACCCGAGGCCTGGGCCTCGGACCGGGTCTAGCACAGGTTCCGTGCCTGGATGTCTGGGAAGTGGGCTCGAGAGGGGCTGAGGCCTCGGAAATGGCCAGGCCACCCGGCACCAGGTGAGGGATGGGGAGGCCATGGGCTCCCGGGGCCAGGAAAGGGGACCCAGGCAACAGGCAAGAGCTTTATTGGATGGCATCCTGGGAAGGCAGAAAACTCAGGGACAGAGAGACAGCCCCACATATCTACCGGGACCCACAGTGGCCAGCCTGCTGCTACCAGGAGCTGAAGTCCCCAAAACCTCGGCTGGGCTTTTTCTTGGCCACGGGGACCGCTGTGCTGGTGGACGGTTCTTCCTCCGCCGCTCGTTTCCTGGGAAGCGAAGAACCAGACTCCAGCACTGTGCAGGGCCAGGCCCGCGCTGTCCTGACATGTCCGCTCTCCACACGGCCTGCCGTGCACAGGCCTGGTCCCCAGACAGCTGCTGCTCCCACATGCCCCAGAGCCCCATCGCTGCCGCCTGCTCACAGGCCCCCGGCCCGGCCTCGCGGGCGCAGCCCCCCTGGCTGCAGCAGCCCCACGGCAGAGCTCACGCCTGCCCGAGCCCGGGGCTTGCCGTTTTCTCGCCATGGCCAGATCTGCCCCACGGGCCCCAGCCAGCCTCAGGGAGCACCATGGGAACCGGGGCCCAGCCCTGCCCACTCACGTGGCTGCCAGGTTGATGTACTTGCCCACCCCCTGGCGGAATGTCTGGGGGCCCTGGCTCCCCGCCTGGGGCTGGCTGGTCTTCACTTTGGTCTCCGGAGCCACCTCCAGCTGCGTCTTCTTCCTCTCCTCAGCGATCTGCAGTGGGACAGGGCTGGGGCTGACCCATGGCGCCTGGGCTAGGGCTGTGAGGAAGGAGGACGTGCCTGGGCCCCTCCCCCGTGGCGGCATCGTGCCAGCCTCACCTGAGCATCAGCCTCCTCATAGGGGTCCACGAACACAGTGGTAGTGTCGATGCGGATCTCCTCCTAGTGGCAGAGGGGCGCTCAGTGCAGCAAGCCATTGCTCCTGCCTGCCCCGCACCCAAAGGTACAGTGGCCTCCCCACATCGCCCTGGGCACATACCTTGGGGCGGTCAGTTTTGGGGTCACTCTCCACGTTCTCCATGGCTGTCAGTGTGTCAAAGCCCCCAACAACCCTGCAGCAGCAGGACAGAGGTGGGTCTCCACATGCCCAGCACAGGGCACCCCCTGGCCGAGTCCTCAGGGCACGCCAGGAAGGGAGGAGCCAGGAAGGAGGGCCCCGGGAAAATCTAGCCGGTTTTGTAAATAAAGTTGCATTTGGACAGAACCACACACGTTTCCTTCCGTGTTGCCTGTGTTGAGCTGCTACTGTAGAGCAGGGTAGTTGTCACAGACCATGTGGCCCACAAAGTTGGAAATACCGCCGGGGCCCCTACAGGAAACATCTGCCAACCCCTGGACTAGAGGATGAGGAGAGAGACCGACATGGCCAGACTTCGGGCTCGGGTCGGGTGGGAACACGTCCCCTCCTCTCCTGAGCCCAACATGCCTGGAGAGCCAGACGCTCCCACCCAACAGAAGCTCCCGAGTCCCTACTCTGGAGCCTCAAGCCCAGCAGTGACAGCAAGGGCACTCCAGGCACAAGGCAGTGGGTGGGCCCAGGTGGGGAAAGGACCGGCCTGCCCGCAGGTGCTTCTCCTACCGTCCAAAGATGGTGTGCTTCTTGTCCAGGTATGCACAGGAGCGAAACGTGATGAAGCTAGGAAGGAGGGTGGGGGTTAGGGGAACGTGGTGGGTTCCCACCTGTCCTGCCTCGGTCCCAGCCACTGCTGGGCACGTACCAGGAGCCGCCCACCCTCCAGAGACGCACATGTGAGAGGAGCCCCCACCGCCACCGCTGGGGCAGGCTGTGAGCCAAGGCTACCCAGGTCACCCCCGACCTCGGGCTCCCCAGGAGAGAGCCCAGAGCACCACCACCCGCCGGGTGGACCCTGTGCCTAGAGCGGTAGGTAGCAGTTGCATGGGAGGTGGCTGAGACGGGGGCAGAGGGACAACCAGAGCCAGCCCTGCCCTGCCAGGGCCCTGCTGAAGGACCAAGGACTCCGAACCAGGAGACAGGAGGCGATGGAGCAGAGCGGGCGTGCAGGGGCTGGAGAGCCTGGGCAATAGGAGGAAACGCAAAGGACATGATCCCACCTAGCTCTGTCAGCCGTCTCAATTCCACTCCATTTAATGCCAAATCAGATGGCATGACAGCACTGCACTGCGCGCCCGAGGGACGCCACAGCCTGCTCCCAACAGCCCCAGTGACTAACACACACACCAGGGCAGCGGAGAGGACACCACCTTTTGCTGAAAAGCTTGACTATCTAGAAAACCCAAGAAATTCTTTTTTTGTTGTTGTTGGAGACAGAGTCTCGCTATTGCCGGGGCTAGAGTGCCGTGGCGTCAGCCTAGCTCACAGCAACCTCAAACTCCTGGGCTCAAGCAATCCTCCTGCCTCAGCCTCCCGAGTAGCTGGGACTACAGGCATGCGCCACCATGCCCGGCTTATTTTTTCTATATATTTTTAGTTGTCCAGCTAATTTCTTTCTATTTTTAGTAGAGACAGGGTCTCGATCTTGCTTAGGCTGGTTTCGAACTCCTGACCTCGAGCTATCCTCCTGCCTCAGCCTCCCAGAGTGCTAAGAGTACAGGCGTGAGCCACCGTGCCCGGCCCCCAAGAAACTCTTAATAAAAACTACTTAAATTATAAGAGAATTTAATAAATTGGCTAGTTATAAAATAAACTAGTTTTTTCTCTACATGAGCAATAATCAATAGCTGAAAAACAATTCCATTCATAAAAGTACCAAAAAGTATAAAATTCTTAAGGGGCAGCTTAACCACTTCGGTACCAGCGTCGACTATAGTCGACAGCCACAGATGAACGCGCACAGCGACTTTAGCCGACAGCCGTGATATGACTTTTCTAATTTTTCATTTATCAAAATAAAATTGTGAACATTTAAAAATAACGTAATGAAAACATATATGCATATGTTCCCTATTCTGATTTACATTACAAGGGAAGCTGCCTGTAAAGTAAAACGAGCTTTCAGCGCTTTAAAGCTTTCCTCATCACACAAGAGCAGAACAGATTCGTCAACGCACAGCACACACTGCCGTGCAGACTGCGAGTGCCGCCGTGGGCGAGGCTTCGCGGCCGGTGAGCGCCGTACCAAAGTGGTTAAGGCAAGGGACATAGTTGTGACGACAACTACGAAACGGCATTAAAGTCAGAATCACGTCCGAAGGGCGAGTCAAGCTGCACTGTCGGACGGGGACGGTGGGACGTGCACGTCTGCTCTTCCACGACACGGGGCCGCCTTCCAGCGCTGCTGCCAGCACTGCCTGCCCGCTGCTCTCCCCGCGTGCGTTGGGTCACACGCTCTGCCGAGCGCTGTGTCTGTCCGGATGCCCCTTCCTGTCCAGCCCGCACCCTGCATGCTCCAAACAGCCACCTGGTGTGCACCGGTGTCAGAGGCTGATCTCCCGGCGCTGCCCTGGCCACACGCACACCCCTGGTTCCTGTGAGTGGCGGTTTCTGTTCTCTCCAGGGCACACGCTGCCGTGTGCGGCTCTCCCTGCCCACTGGCTCTGGGGGTCCCCTTTTGACGCAGTTGCACATGCTCCACCTGGGGGTGCCACACTGCCCAGACCGGGTTCAGGACCAGCACAACCCTTAGGGAGTGGCTAAGAGGGTCAGCCTGCAGGGAGCTTGGGTCGCTCCCCAGGCCTCTGCCCAGCCCGCAGACTCACAACTGAGACTTGTTGCTGTTGGGCCCTGAGTTGGCCATGCTGAGGATGCCCCGGCCCGTGTGCGAGAGGTTGGGCCGGAACTCGTCCTTGAAGGGCTTCCCCCAGTACGACTCCCCACCTGGAGAAGAAGGTGCACAGCTGGCAGCAAGAACCCAGGGCCCAGCTGGGCCAGACCCGAACACTCTGGGTCCTGAGGGGCATCAGGCCTTGCTGGGCCACCTGGAGCCCCTGTGCCCACACGCAGGCTGCTGCCCACTCACCCTCACCCCTTGGGGGCCCTGCCCAGGACAGGATTAGAGGGTCAAGGCCACAGTCAGCACCACTCAAGCTGCAGGGCGGGGCAGGTGCCAAGCAGCTGCCAGGCTGGGCTTAGAGAGGCCTCGGCAGGGAGAGCCGGCCAGGGGCTAAAATAACCATCCCCGGGAGTCCAGGGAGGAGGCGACACACTCCTGTCCCATTCATCCGTGGGCCCCATGACCACCTCGAAACGGGAGAACCGATGGCCCGAGGGGCACAGCGCCGGGGCTGCGGGCGATCTGTGCGATCCCTCAGATTCCGCAACTGCGCTCGCCACACCGTCCCGCCGCCGGCCCCTTTTGCCCCACGGAACAGCCAAGGATCCCAGGGAGGGGTGGCACCTACCTGTGCCTGTGCCCGTGGGGTCCCCACCTTGGATCTGTGAGAAGAATGGAAGCCAGTGAGCCCGTCGTGCCCCGAGACCCACGGCCCACCCCACCACCCGAGTCCCCACCTGGCACACTTGCTCCACGGGGGCTCTGGGCTCTCGGTGAGGACGAGGGGCCCTCCCACCCCTCTCTGAGGGAACCAGTTCTGCCTGGGCTGGGGACTCAGGCAGCCCATGGGTTCCTGGACAGATTCACCTATCGGACTTGCCCTGGTCACCGTGGCCTGGCCCGGGTGCCTGGGACAGGCCCCTCCAGCTCCCTGACATCCCACCAAGCACGTCTGTGCAGCCAATGACTCGAGTCACTCACCACAAAGTTCCTAATGGATCTGTGAAAGATGGTGCCGTCATAGTAATGCTTCTTGCAAAGCCTGATGAAGTTTTCGCAGGTTTTTGGTACCTGCAAAACAGCCCCGATACTTCTGTGAGGCACGTAGCGGCCAAGGGCAGGCCACAAAAGCCATTTGGAGCATTTAACACATGGCAGACATGGTCAGCTGCCCTGCACATGGGGCAAAGAAGGACTCGAGCAGCCGTGGGACCCAGAGCAGGCACAGGGGACAGGCAAGGGCAGGGCAGCAGACAGAGCCAGCCCCTTTGCTGCCAACAGGCCCCCTGGGGCAGACACAGGCACTATGGCTCCCTCTTGGGGACAGGCTACTAGTGGCAGCTCCATGCTGAAGACTCGGCTGCCAAATGACCCCAGAAAAAGCCCCGGGCGGGTGGGGGGCTGCCACACCCACCAGGTCGCAGTGCAGCTCCAGGTTGAGGTCGCCCCTGTTGGTGTGCAGCCGCACGTAGCCCTTCTTCTTCACAAACTGGTAGCGCAGCACGTCCTCGTCGATGGCAGCTGCGAGCAGAGGCCTGAGCTCAGGGCCTGCCCTCACCCTGCGGCAGCCCCGCCGGGCCAGGCAGCACCAGCCCTGGATGCACGGGCTTCGAGGCGCCCAGCGCTGGGGAGAGCAAGGGAGCAGGGGCCTTACAGGCTCACCTGGGCCTGGTGGGGCAGCAGTTAAAGGTGCCAGAAACGTCTGGACGTGGGCTGGCGGGGCAGCCTGGGAGTGGAAGAATCTGGGGCTCAGGTGACAGTGGGGGCCACTGACAAGCAGAGGCCACAGGGGGATGGCGTCTAGGTGCCCATGGAGCCACAGGGACATGAAACCATGAGGCGGGGACAAGGCCACAGAGAAGAGAGAAGCGCCTGGCCTGGGCCTGGCACACACTGCAGCCCCCTGACCCCAACATAAAACCCACTTTCCAAGAGGGCCAGAGTCCACCTGCCCACTCCTGAGTGGCACCACCGAGAACTGCTGAGGAAGGTGGGCAGGGGGAGTTGCACGCTGTGACCGGAGAGGCAGAGGCAGCTACCTGCTTCGTGCGTGGTCTCTGGAACCATCGCGGTGGAGGTGAAGGAGGCGCTGACCTTCCCCGTGGAGTAGTGGGCCTGCCAGAACACCACGCAACCTCAGTAGTGCCCTGGGAGGCCGGCGGGTGGGGACATGGGTGCCCGCTTCAAATCTAGCCACACACAGTCTCTGCACCAGGGCCTCTCCTCCAGGAAGGCCTCCCTGACCCCCAATCCTGGGCCCAGTGGACAGCAGGGCCAGCATCGGCCTCCACTCAGGGCCCAGGCCAGGAGTCAAGGATGGGGACCCAGTGACAGCAGGGGGAGGGAGGCCACGGCTGGCCTGAGCCAGGGCCCTGGCCTCTACTGGGCTCCGATTCTCATGACCTTACGTGAAACCCTGGAACAAAATACTACACAGAAGCAGCCACCTCACCATTAGGAGTGTGCATGACTCCTCCTTTCTTTATAAAGGTTATAAATTTCTACAGTAAACACATTATCTCTTTGATCAGGAGAGAAAAAACCCCAATAAATATTTTTTATCATAGAGAAAAAAGAGGGGTTTCTCCCCATCAGGAGAAAATACACCGAAGTGCTAAGGGCGGTCATGTTAGAACAGTGAGACCACAGTCAACAAACTTTCTTTTCTAAATTTCCCAAATTTTCCAGAATTTAGATAATTCTTTAAAGGGGAGAACGTCAGAGACATCCACCTGGCCGCTGTACCTCCCCCAGCTACATTCCCCAGGCTCTGCCTGAACAGGGGTGAAAAGCAAACACGATGGCCCCAGACACAGGCCTGGGCACAGCAGTCATGGGCAAAATGAACCGCAAGCACCAGTGGTCCCCAAATTGCCCCAACTCTGGCGAGGCAGATCTTCGCAGCTGAGGCCACCTCCCCTGTGAGGCCCCGTTCACCCATCAGCTGGTTCTTTACCGCCCAGCATGGATGTTGGCCCCACCCCTGCCACCTTGGCCACCCCAAGACCCGGGGACACTACAGCCCTGGGGGTTCCCTGGCGCCCCGCAAGCACCTCCCTAGGACTACTCAAAGAGGCTGGAGACAGGCAGGAGGATGGAGCTCGGCCGAGCGCCCTCAACACTCACAGCATTCAGCTTGTCCACCTTCTTCTTCTCCGGGACCCTCATGGTGGCTGCCAGAACCTCGTCCCCTTTGAACTCCTTGTAGAGCTCCTGCAGGATCTCCCGCGTCTCCACGTTCGTGTTTTTCAAATAATAAGACGGGTCCTGTTTGGCCTTCTCTTCATCTGCAAAACAGAACACGCCTTGGGCGCCGAGCCCCTAGCAATGCCCAAGATGTGTGTGGCGGGGACACAAATCCAGAGCAGACAGCAGCAGCGGGAACCACAGGCAGGTCCCCGAGCTGCTGCCACCGTATCACCTCACAGTGATGCCGGCGCCCAGCCCCCGCGCAGTTACCAGAGGTCTAGGGGAAGGCTTCAGGTCAATTTGTATTTTCTTCTTTATATTTATCTGTATGTTCCAATCTTTTTATAGCATGTTTTGCTTTTGTAATTTTAAAAGCTATTTTTTAAAATAATAGAAGTGCTTGGGGTCTGTGAAACACCACTGGATGTGCAGCGCCCCATCGGTGCCCACCCAGGAGGGCGTGCGCTGCCTGCAGGGCGGGGGCACAGCCCACCCTGTGGAGGGGAGGGGGCAGCACCCCCAGTCCACAGAGCACAGGCTTGGCTGGACCCCAGACACCACGCGCCTCTGGGCCTCCGGAGCTCGGATCTCCCCGAAGTAGTTCATACAACGATCGACAAGTGCCTGGGACGCTGTTCTGCAGAGCTGAGGCCAACTGAGCCCCGAGCGTGACTCGCTGGTTGCTCCAAAGCTGCGTACGGCCACGAGTGAGTCCAAAAAACACGAGGACCCCCTTCACCCCGAGATCTGCTCTTTGACAGTGTGGGCCAATCCACGGGGAGCACAAGGACCAGGGCCCAGCTGGCCACGGGACACAGGCCGCATGCAGCCCAGAGCCTCCACGCCAGCGGCAGCCCCATGCCTGCACCTGGACAGAGCAGTGGCCAACGGGAACCCAGGGAGGCGCACGGCCACGGCCGAGGGGGAGAAGGTGAGGAGACGTCCCGGCGGGGCAGCAAGGCCCACCCGCCTGTGTTTCCAGCCTGCAGTGGGCTCGGGTCCTCTGGCGCTGAACAGCGTTCAAAAAACGCAGGCCTGTCTGGGCTTGCGCTCCGCGCCCACAGAGGCCGGGGGCTTTGCCCAGGACGCACTACCCCTGCTTCCCCCAAACCCCTCACCCAGCCCAGCCCCTGGTGGAACATACCTGGGTCTGTTATTTTCATGTTATTCTTAACATGAAAGAAGTTGGAGACATTGAACTTGTCCAAATTGGTGGGGTCCTGTGCCAAAAAGACAACGCCCAGCGCAGTGAGCCCAGCACTGGAGCCGGCCCCAGCTGCAGCCCAACAGCAGCCAGCACGGCCAAGGTGGGCGGGTGCCAGGATAGGGACACAGCGGCGTTGCCCTGAGGCTGGGGCGTCCAGCAGGGAATGGGGGAGGGGGGTGGGGAGCTCTGCCCCGTGCAGGGTGACAGGCAGCGGCAGGGTGGAGACAGGGGGCACAGAATTGCTAGCTGTTCACCAAACTGTATGCCATCCTTGTTAGGAAGGCACAGACGGGAATGTGGACAGCCATGGGGCCGCCCTCTGATTAGAATGGGACAAGCCACAGAGGAGGTGGCTACACGTGGCCTGGCCCTACTTTCCTAAGTCAGTGTTTTCCATCGACTCACCAGGGTTCTCTGACGCCTGCAGGGAGGCCTGTGCCCGACTCTGGGGCTCAGAGCACACGCCAGTTCCCGCCCTCGAGGCACTGGAACCAGGCCTGCAGAGTGGCCACTGTGCCCCAGATGGCTTTGGGGGCAGAGAGGAGGGACCCTGACACCAGACTAGGGGGATCATGGGAGAAGACGTGAGAGCCAGGTTGAGGAAGTGGCCATGCAGAGGCCTGGGGTGGCTACAGGTGGGGGCCTTTGGGGTGCTGAGGGCAGGGTCGACAGAGGGGAGACCGCCACGCCTGGGGAGCCACACAGAGGTTGGGGGCCCCTCCTGGCAGCAGACTCACCTGCAGGGTGATGATGTCCTGTCGGGAGAAGGGCTCGTCACTCAGCAGGTCTCGGAAGTTCTTGGCCTTGATGTTCAGCTGCTCCACTGCCTGAGGCCGGAAAGACATGGCATCTCGGCGCCTGCCCCAACCCCTGGCACTGCGGCCCCAGGTAGGAGGCCTGGAGCCACCCTGGCACCATCAAGAGATGAGGAACCCCAGAGACAGCTGTGCACACCCCACACAGCGGCCGCTGCCATGAAGGCAGAACCCATTGGGCCCCAGATGGTAGCGCCAATTCAGCCTCTCAGCGGCCTCCCCGGGGGAGGCTCATCATGGTGCCTCACGGATCAGCAAACAGGCCACTGCCCACTGGCCACCGCCTTCCCTGAGCACCTCCGAAGTACCAGGCATGGTGCTGGGCCCAGGCAGCCAGCCATGAGAACATGAAAGAATGCAAATAAACTGCTGAGTGCAGAGTCCGGGAACAGGGTAGGTGTTCAGTAAGTCTCTTCGACAACAGCAGTTACTGTTATTAATAATTTCTTAATTTCTAAAGTTGTTACCAATTTTCTGAGACAAAAATTTCTCAGTGACCACTAGATGGCATTAAGGTTCATTTGTAGACAGTATGGTCCTTACTCATGATACTAAAAATGTGGTGAAGAGTAATTTCATAAGTATTGCTCTAAGTCGTGATTTCATCAGTTATGATTATGCATTATTTTATGTAGGACATGAGATGTGCCCTTGTGGGGCACCATCAGCAAGGGCTGAGCCAGTCCATGTGTGCGTCACGCAGGAAGTGGCCCCAGACCCCTCAGCACCGGCAACCATTGGTGTAGGAACAGAAACGGCGCGAGAACAGGCTGCTCCTGCAGTGCCGGGCCTGCCTCTGCCCCTCCCCCAACCTACTCCGGGCAGAACTCCTCCCACGAGCCCAGGACCCACTCCTTCCTGGGGACAGGTGGCTCTGCCCAGAGCCAGGACCCAGCACCCCCCTCACAGCCCTGGGGGCCTGTCCTCTGCAGGGCCTGGTCTTTGACAAAGACATGGGAGGACCTCGGGGGGGATAATGGCCTCTGTCCAGCAGCCAGGACCACCTGGACTCCAGGTTCAGAGGTGGCAGGAAGGTCCCACCCCCATCTGAACGTGGGAAGGCTGCCCAGCAAGAGCTCTGGCAGGACACCCTGCGCCAGTGGCTGCGAACCCAAAAGGACAGGCTGTGCCCAGCCCACCTCAACACTCAGCCCAGCCGGCACAGCCAGGAGCACACACCTGAGGCCCCCACGCCATGTCCCCATGTCCCAGAGCGAGGACCCACCTCGTAGGCATAGACGTTGCCGGTCGTCCTGATAGTCACGATGTGGGTGTTGTTGGTGAACACGGTGAACAGCACTGGGCAGTGGTAGTTCCCTAGAGAGAAGGCACAGGGAGGCTGGTCACCCTGCATGTGGGCTGTGACATCCCAGTGAGGACCGCTGGGGACCAGGGCAGCAGAGAACTCGGCCCCAGGTCAGAGGATGGAGGAGGCAGAGCTAGAGGGACAGCTGTTGTTCCCTTCCCACCATACCAATAAAAAACTCCTATTCATCCTGCAAGACCCAACCCCAGCACCAACCACCTTCCTCGGATCCTCCATGGCCCCCAGTCCACCCCCGGTGACCACCGACCTCCTCCTCCTCCTCTTGAAGTTGGCTCACGGCAGGAAATAGCTCATCCTCCCAGGGACCCAGCCCCTCACCACCTGTCCCCTCGCCTGGTAACTACAGCAAACACCTGACCAGCTCCCCGCCCAGTAAGTCCCCACTCTGTGGCCAGGGGCCCTGTCAAATAAGCCCCAAGAAAGAAACTGCAAACAGAAAAAAGTGGGAGCTAGGGGGGCAAGGGCAATATACATAATCATAATATTTGTACTCCTATAATATGCTGAAATAAAAAAAAATAGCAAAAAATAAATAAAAAATTTAAAAAAAAGAAAAAAGTGGGAGGAAAACATCTAAATTAAGAGACTCAGAGACATCAACCACACACATTTGTGTGGACTTTTTAAACATCCTAATTTGAAAATTATAAAAAAATAATTAGGAGACAATTATGGAAACGTGACACTGGCTGGACATTCAACGAGATTAAGGAACTGTAAATTTTTCTGGGCTGAGAGTGGGATTGTGACTGTTTGTCTTACATCCTTATGTCTAAGCGCTACCCAGTGAGGTATTCAGGCCTGGGATTGGCTTCATCCACCAGCACAGAGAGAACTCTGCCAGCGGGAGGTGGCGGCGACTATGGGGGTGACAAGCCGGGGCAGGCTCACCACACCAGCACTCTCCGCTTTCATACGTCTGAAATTCCAATTAACAACAAAACAAAGCAAAAAGACTTCTAGATCAAAGTTATTGAAAAACAAAAAATAGAGAAAAGTTAGACCAGATCTCGCTCCTTCCTCGGCGGTTCCCATCTTAGAGCAGATGCGCAAATCCTCCATGACCACCCAGGCCCCGCAGGAAGGCTGTGCACGCCGTCCCCAGCCCTGACCTCTCCCACTGCATCCCCTACTCCTTCCCCAGCTCACACTGCTCCCCCTCAAGCGTGTGCCCACACCAGGGCCTTTGCACTGGCTGTGCCCTCGGCTAGACTGCTCCCGGATCCCACAGGCTCCTCCACCCAAACCATGTCCCCGTGCAGCCCTCTCTGCCCTCCCTGCCATACTTCTGTCCACGGCAGAGGCAGCATCTGACACACTCTCCTGGGCTGTTTTCTGGCTTTCTCCCCACCAGAATGTAGGCTCCCTCATTCAGGGACAGAATGGCCTGGTTTTTCTCCAAACGCGGCAGGCACTCAACAGGTACTTGCCAAGTGAGAGGTGCACACTGTGGCCCACCCTGAACCAGCGATCGAAGAGGGGGAGGCACTCCCTGCCCTCCCCGACTGCCAAGGATGTGGCGCTGCTGTCACTGAGGACCGCTCATTCATTCACTTGTGAAACTGGCACCGACTGCAGGCCGGGCTCTGGGTCAACAAGGCAGGCCCAGCCTCGTGTGGTTCAGGATCCCCTGGAACACACACGCCCAGGGCACAGGGACAACCACCTACACCATGGCATCTGCATGGGCACAAGGCCTGGGCCAACCCACTAAGAACCCAGAGAACTAGGTCTGTGCCCAGGCAGGGGCCAGGCAGGAGGGTCACCTCAGCTTGAGTGTCTGGCCCTGAGAACAGCGGAGGGAGAGCAGGGGACATAGAGTGGGAGGAACCAGCGCTGGGCAGGGCCTCATGAGCAGTAGCAAAGGGCGGCCCAGCCCAAGAGCTGCCTGGCAAATCCCTCTGGACCAACCGCCCCCACTCCCTGGCCACACCTTGTCCCCCAGCCTGAGCAGCTTCGGCCTGCAGCGAGGCTCAGACCACAGCCTCAGATACGGCCTGGGCACCACAGAGTCCGGCTATGCCCATAGAAGCCACTGGCAGCTCACAACGGCCCAGCCGCCTGTGTGGGAACCAATGCCCACACCCAAGGCTGCGCCCCCATGCACCCCTTTGCACTGGCTGTGCCCTCGGCTAGACTGTGCTCCCCAGCACCCCCAGCTCAAAGCAACCTGGGCCTTTGAGGAGAAATCGCCTGGTGCCTTTCAGAAAGCAAAAGCAAGTGCCTAGCTTGATAAGAAGGGAATGACAGATTCTGCAGAGACCTGGGAGAGCTGGGGCCCTGGGTCCGCGGGCCAAGCCCTGGGCTGGCCCTGATGGCTCTACTCACCCTCGCTATTCTTGGCAAAGTTCAGCTTGATCAGGGACCTCCCGTCCAGTTTCTAGAAGCACAATAAGTAATTAATAACAAACAAGTGACTGATATAAAGAGATGCCAGGCCAGGAGGGAAGTCAGAGACACACTGGAATGGCTGTGTCTGGACATTTTATGGTGAGCACAGATTACTTCTGAAATTAAAAAATGAATGTATTTCTTCAGCTATTGGGAGGCTATGCAGGTGTCCACTTATTTTGTCATATAAATATTTAAGAAAAACAAGACATTAAAAGTGGAGGGACCCTGAAATATTCTGAAAGAAAAAAAAAGATACAAAAAAAAAGTGGAAGGAAAAGAATAAATACACCCAAATGCTAAATGTGGCTGTGATGGGAAGGTGGGATCCTCTATTTTTCTTTTTCCTTTTTCTTTTTTTTTAGAGACAGGGTTCCTAGAGATGGGTTGCTATATTGCCCCAGCTGGAGTACAGTGGCTATTCACAGGCACGATCCTAGTGCACTACAGGCTTGAACTTGTTGGCTCAAGGGATCCTCTTGCCCCAGCCTCCTGAGTAGCTGGGACAATAGGCACATGCCACCATGCTCGACTAATTTTTCTATTTTTCTGTAGAGACAAGGTCTCGCTATGTTGCCCAGGCCGGCCTCAAGCGATCCTCCCGCTTTGGCCTCCCAGAGCGCTGAGACTCCAGTCAGGCCTGCATGGTCATCACGCTGTCCTCTCAGCCTCACACGCTGCCCCTGATGACCCAGAGGAGTCACCCTGTCCTGTACGGTCAGGAAGTCCCTCCTACCTCTGTGGTCTGTATCTGCTAACGAGGCTTCTGACACCAAACACGTGGAGGTTTCCTCACCACACCCAATTCTCTGAATTTCCAGACGCCAACTGGGTGTCCAGCCATTTGATTCAATCCTGACATGAACTCCCTGTTGTCAGCATAGACCTCACAGGCTGCGGGCACAGGCACAGACCGTCCACCGAAGACATGGCCGCAGGTCCAGGCCTCCCACGCTTCTGCCTGGTGGGCTGTAAATCGGGACTCCTGAAGCCTTCTCCCTCACCTTCTCCTCAGGTCCAGCAATTTCCGAGACTGGCTCACGGAACTCGGAAAACCCTTCACTCCGCCAGATAAGGAGGTACGAGGGGCAAGATACAGAAAGGTCCCAAGCGCAGGAGCGTCTGTCCCTGTGGAGTGCTCACCAGCACAGCAGCTCTCTGAACCCTTTGCTTAGGGTTAAGGCGGCTCCACTTCACAGGTACAATTAATTAACTCACTGGCCATTAGTGACGAACTCGATCTCCCCTGCCTGAGGTCTGGGTGGAGCTGAAAGTCCAACCCTCTAAATCACAAACTGGTTCCCCTGGGGAGCTGAGCTACCACCTCCTCCTCCTAAACTCAGGTTGGGCTGAAAGGGGTTCGTTAGGAATAACAAAAGACTCAGCTTGCCCCATCACCCAGGAATTCCAAGGGTTTTAGCATCTCTAGGCCAGGAACCAGGAACAAGAGCAAACACACACTTCTCACTACAGCACAACGCACACTCCCTCCATCCTGCCCCAGGGCTCTGCCAACCTGCAGCAGTTATCACAGAACGGGCCACACTTTCTGCACTGACACGTTCAGATCTCCAGAGGCACTGTGGGGTGCCCAAACCATGGAACAGAAGGGTTCCCACACTAGGAACGCATCTGTGGCCCAAGAAATGACATATACACGTACAAATGTGTGTACAAGCAGGGAACATTTCCAGGAATGAATAGGTAATGGGGGGGGCTGAACCTCCTCACTGTGCCCCATGAATGGCTCTCTAACACAGTCGTGATGCACGAAAACCTCTAGAATAAAAGAGGACAGCGTCCACCAGAATCACTGAAACTCCTGCCCGGCCACCCACCTCTCCATTGCTGGGGTTGGTCCCGTACTTCTTAAGCCATGGAACGATGTTCCTGAAGAGAAGAGAGAACAGAAAGCATCACCGCAGTGGTCGGGCGCCGCTTGGTTAACAACACCG
Organism: Cheirogaleus medius; assembly: GCA_008086735.1. Lineage (NCBI taxonomy): Eukaryota > Metazoa > Chordata > Mammalia > Primates > Cheirogaleidae > Cheirogaleus > Cheirogaleus medius. Next base: position 1,621,649 of record VBSM01003193.1, on the reverse strand, counting down.
TGGTCCTGGAGGCGGCTTCTGGGTTAGAGGGTTTGCTTCCCTTCAGGAGGGGAAGAGTCCCAACAAAGGAAAGGGAAATGTTTGTGGATACATAGGTTTCAATATATGTTCCAGTTTTTACTGCAGTTATGTATCAACAACAAAAACTGTAACAAGGTAAAAAGGTGTAAATAAATGTTAATAGGTCTGTACAATGAAATACTGGGCCAGCGTCAAGAATTATACTTTCAGGCTGGGTACAGTGGCTCACGCCTGTAATCCCAGCACTCTGGGAGGCCAAGGCAGGAGGATCGCTTGAGGTCAGGAGTTCCAGACCAGCCTGAGCAAGAGCAAGACCCTGTTTCTACTAAAAATAGAAAGAAATTAGTTGGGTGTGGTGGCACACACCTGTAGTCCCAGCTACTCGGGAAGCTGAGGCAGGAGAATCACTTGAGCCCAGGAGTCTGAGGTTGCTGTAAGTTAGGCTGATGCCACGGCATTCTAGTCTGGGCAACAGAGCAAGACTCTGTCTCAAAAAAATAAATAAATAAAATGGACAAGAAAAAAAATCATACTTTCAGAGAATTCTGAATCACCTGGGGGGAAAATCTCTCATAACCGAGTGAAAAATGAATCCACACAGTGTTATCTTTGTTGTTGTTGTTTAAGAGACAGGGTCTTGCTCTGTCACCCAGGCTGGAGTACAGTGGCACAATCATAGCTCACTGCAGCCTCCAACTCCTGGGCTCAAGTGATCTTCCTGCCTCAGCCTCCCAAGTGGCTGGGACTATAAGCGCCACCATGCCCAGCTCATTTTTTATTTTTATTTTTGGTAGAGAAGGGTCTCCATATGTTGCCCAGGCTGGACTCGAAACTTCTGGCTTCAAAGGATCCTTCCACATCAGCCTCTCAAAGTGCTGGGATTACAGGCATGAGCCACCGTGCCCAGCCAAGTGTTACCTGTTAATACTTTACAACCACATTACTACAAATAAACCCACAGAAAAAATGAGTCTCAAAATTTATGGTTGTCAACCTGGATAATGGGATTATGCTATAATTTCCCTTTTTCTTTGACATATTTTCTAAATTTTCTATAGTGAGTCTGAAACATGAAAAAATTGTAGAAGCTGGCTCATGTTGGGAAGCAAAACTGGGCATAATGCTTCAAAACGGAGCACTAGAAAAGTATGCACCTTAACTATGGCTCTGCTGCCATAAAGTGGAAAATACCTGAGCCAGTAACATTCCAGAACAGGCACGGGTATGCCAGTGAGAACAGCAGGACCCCGCATGGGGGTCAGGGTGTGGTCAACCCCATTCCAGGCAGTGACAACAGCACTTGGCCAACTAGAGCTACCTGCCTAGGGGCCGTGGCAGCACTGCTGCCACGTCCCTGAGGACCTGGCTGTTCCTTCTCAGTCCCAAAGAGGCCACCTAGGGCTCCTGAGGCTGCTGGGACCAGGGGTCTGTCAATGCCTGGCTTGGTGCTGCCTGGAGCCACTAACCCAACATCCCCATCCTTAGTGGCTGTCTACAGTCTCACCATGTTTGTTAGATCAAAATTCAAGGAAAAACTCACAGCAAGTCAAAGACGATGCCTTCAGGGGTGCAGACTGGGTAGATGAAGGGCTGTAGGGAGAGACTGAAAAAGGACAGAGTCACTCCTGGTCAGCAGCCAGCCACAGCTGGTCAGGCCATGGGCTGGCTGGGCCTGGCATAGTGACCTCCCAGGACGCTGCCCCAGGAGCCCTCTCTGGGCAACCTGGCCAGCTCCCTCCCTCCCAACCTTCCACCCTAAATGCAGCAGTGGTGGTGCTGCCGCCAGTGAGCGACAGGATCCAGCACCAGGGCAAGTTCTTAAACATCATGACAGCAATGAATACTCATCTTCTCCCAACAAAATCACAACGGCCACATTTTCAAAGCACATTTTTACCTATAAATCCCAGGTAGTTAAAAAATGATCATAATGCAGACCAGAGACCTGCTGGAGGAACTGGAACCAAGGATGGAAGCATCCATCACATCAGTTCATACTGGATCTGAACATGACCACACTCCCACGAGGCACATGACAAAACCTAGTGGGGTGGGGCAAACCCTGGCCAGTGATGCCTGGGCCTCATTTGTTCACCCTCCCCAGGCAGGTGATGGTGAGCAGAAAAGCCCCCACTAACCACATGGGCAGATGCAGGGAGGGCCAGTTGTTGGGCTGCAGCAGCTGTGCCCACCCACCAACCCCAGCCTCCTGCACTGTGCACGATGCCTCTGCCCCTTTCCTGCTGCACTGTGGTATCCAGCTGACCTGCCTCAACTGGGGTGCCAGGATCACAGCAGAACTTTGTCAGCTAAGGCCCACCCTGATCTACAGAATCAGAAGTTGGGGTGTTGGGGAGGATGCTGCGTAGACATGCATGTGTCCAGGGCAGAGGTGACCATGGCTTAGACTTGGGGAAACTCAGGCCCAAGAGGTGCCCACTCCCACAGCCCCCCTCGCCCTGGAAGGAGCAATGTGCTCGGGTTCATCGGGTCTGGTCCTGCTTCTCCAACAGGTCCTTTTGTTCATACAGGTACCAATGTGGGCTGAAGAAGCATTTGAGTGGTTCTACATCTGGGTCCCTCCCCACCCAAACAGTGACCTGAGTTCCCAGGTAAGGGGCAAAGGGCCTCCCGGCATCATTACTTTTGTTGCTGTTGCTACTGAATCTGGAACAAGAGTAAAGTGTTAAAGGCGTGGACTCAGAGTCCCACCACTGGGTTCAAGACTCCACAGCACCACTTCCCAGATGTGACCCCGAGGTGAGGTACTTCACTCTTCTAGGCGTCAGTTCTCTCAACTGTAAAACAGGCTTAACACCAGGGTCTATCCCCCTTGGAAGGTAAGAATGAAGTTAAAAGACAACATACATCAACACAAACACGATAAGCAGAAAACACCCACTAGCTATCATCATTGGTGGGTCCACCTTCTCCCTGTTCAGGGAAGAGCCAGGTGGGGGACACAGATAGAACCTCAAATAAATCCCCAAGGGACAGATTCACTATTAGAAAGTATCAGAGAACAACCACAAGGGAAAGACAAACTTGCAAAACCTTTACCTGCAGTGGTCAAAAGGTAAACGACGAAAATTTGTTTGTGGGAGATCTGTTTAAAATAAAATAAAAAACAGAAATCTTACTCTGTAAAATATTTCATCCATTTCATCAGTAACAATTCAATTACATTTTATGAAAAAGTTCATGTGAATTACCTAGTAATTGCTGTGAATTAAAAACCTTTTCTTAGGTATAACCAAAACACAAGAGGTACATCAAAAAAGAACTGAGACAAAAAACTACATACTTTTCTACTCCCAATAAACTATGACAATGCTCTTTTTAACTGTGGCCTTGATAGCTTTGATAGCTAAAAAGATCATTCCTCATATTCTTTATTAACTTGATAGAGAAAAAAATGTTATATTAACCTACATTCTAAAAACTCACCAAGGTGAAACATGTTCTCTTTTATTGAATATATTTCCTCTTTTGTGAACTATGTCTCCCCATCTGTCTCCCATAGTTTCTGTGTTCTTGTTAATCGTCCATTTTTACAGCTCATTGTGTAATGAAGACATCATTCCTTAATGCCACCAACCCCAAGGAGGAACAGAAGGATTTCACGCCTTACCTGGCTTCTTGCCACCATAGAAGTGAGTGTATTCGGCACAGGTAATGTACCTGACGGGAAGAGAGGGAGACAGAATGCTACTACCACCCCCTTCATAAAGAGGACTGAGTCTAGAAATGAGTAACCAACGATGTGATCTTTGCTCATTCAACGAATGCTATGAAACACCTACTGTGTGTCAGGCACACAGCGATAAATACAACAGACATGGGGATACACAAACAAGTCAACAAATACACACAGTCCTGCTTTGCTCTGAAGGAAACAGAATTTATCGGAAGACCTGACAATGAGAAGGCGCCGTGGGAAGAGCTTTCCAGGCAGAGGGAGCAGCATACACAGCACTTAGCAAAGCCCTGAGGCAGGAAAAGGTGTGTTCCAGAAGAAGGGGTCTGTCGCTGGAGAAGAATGTGCACAGGGCTTGTGGCAGATGAAGACAGAGACATGGGCAGTGGCTGGATCACAGGGGCCTCACAGGCCATGGTAAACACTCCAGATTTGCCCTAAGTGGGATGGAAAGCTGTTGGAAGGTTCTGAGCAGAGCCCTGATGTGATCTAACTTAAGTCTCAAAGCATCAGTCTGGCCACTGTGTGTAGGGGCACCACACCACACAGGATGGGACTACCAAGGTCCAGGAAAGAGGTGGCATAAACTCCACCTAAGGGGGAATGGGGACAAAGTGAGAAATGTCAGTTCCTGAAAGAGCCAGCAGGACTTCCTGATGGACAGGAAGAGGTAGGTGAGAGGCACCAAGGCCAGCTCCCTGACTTCTGACCTGGGCAAACTCAGGACCAGCAGGTGTGACTGCTGCAATAGGAAGGCTGGGGGAGGAGCAGGTGCAGGGGCTGAAAATCAAGAGTTCCATCTGGGGCATCAGTCCTCCAAGTGGAGGTATGAGTAAGCAGCTGACTATTGCAAGACTGGAGAGGTCTGCTTACGGATGACTGGGAGAGATCTCCCACAGAGAACATTTACGGAGGAGAAACCTATGAGGTCCGGGAGAAGGGAGGAGGGTCCAGCAAAGGAAAGTGGGAAAAGACAGGCCACTGAACTAGACGGAAAACAAAGAGCACGTGGGATCCCAGAGTCCAAAGAAGGGCTTCAGAAGAGGGGTGGCAATCGCGCTGCATGCTGTTGAGAAGCTCAACAAAATAAGAACTGAATACGTGATGTAGCAACACGTATGTCACTGGGATCCCGACAAGAGCCGTTCTGGGGGCAAAAGTCTGAGTGGAGTGGTTTCAAGAGACAGCAGAAAACAGCAAATAGTGACAGGTCTTTCTCTGGTTAGGACGAGAATCTCAGAAACACGGTGGCAGCTGAAGACTGCAGAATGTGTACAGGCTGACAGGCGTAACCCAGCACACGGGGACGCCGGGGGTACAGAGGAGAGACTACTAATTCGGGAACAAAGCTCGCGCGTGGACAGGGCAGCCCGGGGCAAAAGCAGAGAGGTAAGGGAAGACAGAGCTCGCGGGACGCCGAGGCCGGCGGAAGCCACACTCGGGAGACCGCAGCTGACCGTGTCCGAGCCGGGATCCCGGAGACCGCGGCGGCTGGGGGGTCAGCACCCTGCCTGGGGAGCGGGGGAAGGCTTCCGTGAGGAAGCGACATTTGGGACGGGCTCCGGGGACTAGCCGGGAGGGAAGAGGAGCGGCGCGAAGTGCGAGACAGACGGGAACTGACGCAGAGCGGGGCTCCGCTCCCGGCCGCGGCTCAACTTACATCTTGTCCTTCTGGTGCTGTCGCTTCCCCATGGTGGCGACGGCGGGGGGGCCAGCGAACACAGAAAAGCGACGACAGACAACTTAGACCCAGGAGCCTTAACCGGGTCCCCGACTACTTCCGGGTTCCGCGGCCCCGCCCCGGAAGCGAGCCCCTGGCGGGCCAAGAACTGCTGCCCTGGCGCCAAGTGCGCATGCTCTGAGGGGCCCGCGGCCGGGTTCCCAGTCCAGGGCTGGGTACTCTTGCTCGCTCTTGCGCCTTCTGGGGCCTGGCTGCTTCCCCCTCGAAGCCCCATCTTCTTGAGGGGCCTCTCTCTGGACCTCCTCGTTTACCCACCCAGTCATGGCTCGGCGCCATCCCCGCTCAGACCCACTCTGGCTTCTCGGGTCCTTCTAAAATGTCCTGGAACCCTGAGTCCCAGCAGCCTCTGTTCCGTCCCACTCTCCTTAAGGTACCAACACCCACCCAGTCGCTCAAAGCCAGTGGTTCTTGCCCTTTCTCATGACAGGATGCTTCCCATCATCCAGGTTTCAACTTAAGTGTCGCCTCCTCAGAGAGACCTTCCCTGCCCACCCACTCCACACATCTCCCAGAGGGTTTGGTGCACATACGGGTTTACCACCGCCTTCCCACACACAGGAGGATGGGACGTAAGCTCCTTAAGGGCAGGCACTGCCACTGCTTGGCTCATCATCTCCAGTCCCAAGCGAGGTGCGGGACATACACCAGGGCTCAGGGAATGTCTGCAGCTGTCCAGGAGTCATCAGGCATTTAGTGAGGTCTCACATTTCACATGCAGGTTAATTTCGAAGTCAGCGTGTGGGGCAACAATGAGAGTCACATATCTTGAAAATTCCTTGGGGAGGTGCCAAGCTGGAAACTGACAGGCCAGTTCATTTTTCCTCCGGAGAGGAACAGATCACTGTTTCTAAACCTGTGCATCAGATGACACCCGTGTGTTTAGGGGCCAGGTGTAGGAAAAATACACTACACTTGGAACTCACTTGGGTCCAGAGAGGCCTGAGGGCTCCACAGAGTCACTGAAAGGAAGGGAGCACTCCCCCACCCCTTTTCTCTTTCAAAGTGCACATGACTGAATTGTCATGGTAGAGTGCAACTGAGGGGACCTCAGTGGTGCCAAAGGACCCTGACCACCTCTTTGGGCCAGAGGGAGCTCAGGGGATTGCACAACCCTAGGGTTCCCAGTACAGGGAAGGCACCTCTGCAGGAACTTTATTCATCCCTTGGGCCACAGTCTGTAGGGAAGAGGTCATGGGCTCCTCTTGTGGGTCACAGACTCTGTGCTGCCAGGGTCGTTCTCTGAGTCGTCTTTGGGTCTGGGCACAGGATGGAATTTCAGTAGGACAGGCGGGGAGAAGATGGAGGCCTTCACAGCAGGGGCTGGAGTCTCATCAGCGTTGGGGGAGCTACTACAGGCCGAGTTCCTGCACAGGAGACATCCAAGACATACCCATGAGGTAGGGTACCAACACACAGGGCCACAATAGGTACAAGTGACAAAACCCCAGGCTGTAGGATGGCTCCCAATACATTGCTACTTCCAGAAATGTCTCCCATGGATGTGTGTTCAAGGCTGTTCATTGCAGCAATATCTGTTATTGCAAAAACCTGAAAACCATCCAAACATCCATGAGATTACAGCTAAATGAACCACAGTATAGCCATGCACTGGAGTATTCTTTAGCTCGTTAAAGAAATGAGGGAGATATCCCAACAAGCAATGATGTCAAGGGCAAGGGGCAAAAAAAGAGAAAAAGATGTCCCAATGGTTTATTAATGGCAAAAAGCTAGCTGCTGAGAAGTACATGCAATATGCTCTTAACTTGGGTTAAAAAATTAACCAGTGTATTTGTATTGGACAAATACAGACACAAAACATTCAGAAAGGTACACATGAAACTCTTAGCAGTGGACTCATATTTTATATATTCACTTCTGTATTGTGAACTTTTTTCCATGGAATATGTTCTGCTTTTGTAAACTTGTTAAAACCAATTAAAAATAACCCACTTTTGGTGATAGTATCATGAGAGTACAGCTCACTCTGAAAGCAAAATTAACTTAGAGCTTAAAAATTGTCCCCACCAGGGAAATATTTCAAAAAGCAAGAATGATGTTTCACCCATACAATGGAGTATTTTGCATCTATTTATTTATTTATTTATTTTTAAGACAGAGTCTCACTCTGTTGCCCCAGCTAGAGTGCTGTGGCGTCAGCCCAGCTCAAAGCAACCTCAAACTCCTGGGCTCAAGCAATCCTTCTGCCTCAGCCTCCCGAGTAGCTGGGACTACAGGCATGCACCACCATGCCCGGCTAATTTTTTCTATATATATTTTTAGTTGGCCAATTAATTTCTTTCTATTTTTAGTAGAGACGGGGTCTCGATCTTGCTCAGGCTGGTTTTGAACTTCTGACCTTGAGCAATCCTCCTGCCTCGGCCTCCCAGAGTGCTAGGATTACAGGCGTGAGCCACTGCACCCGGCCTTCGTCTATTATTATTGGTGAATTTGAAGATAGTTTTAGTGACATGGGAAGAAACTCACATGCTAGAGTTGGCTACAGAACTGCCTAACAGGACACTCCCAATCCCACTTATGTACCGAACTACAACATGTGCATATACATGTGTCCACAGGAAAAAAGCCTACATTGACATACAGATAAATGCTAACAGTGGTTATTTCTGGTGGTGAGAATGTGAGTGATTTGGCCTGTCTTTTCTGTATAGGTTTCAGTTGTCTATGGTAAACATACTGCTTTTATTTATTTATTTATTTATTTTGAGACAGAGTCTCACTGTGTTGCCCCAGCTAGAGTGCCGTGGCGTCAGCCTAGCTCACAGCAACCTCAAACTCCTGGGCTCAAGCAATCCTCCTGCCTCAGCCTCCCAAGTAGCTGGGACTACAGGCATGCACCACTATGCCCAGCTAATTTTTTTTCTATTTTTAGTTGTTTGGCTAATTTCTTTCTATTTATAGTAGAGACGGGGTTTCACTCTCGCTCAGGCTGGTCTCGAACTCCTGAGCTCAAGCAATCCTCCAGCCTCGGCCTCCCAGAGTGCTAGGATTACAGGCGTGAGCCACCGCGCCGGGCCCATACTGCTTTTAGAATCTGAAAAAAGATGGTCTTCTTGTTAGCTGTACCCTTTCCTTTGTAATCTCACTTCAGGGCATTCATCTGAAATTCAGGAGCAGCTTTGCACATAATGGTGTTAATCCCAGCACTCGCTGTACTATGGGAAAACTGGAAGCACCTGCTGTGTCTCCCAGTGGAATTAAGCACTCATGGTGCCACATATGCAAGTTGGTTGAAGCTTGTAGTCAAACCTGCCAGGGTGCAGTCAACTCCCCAACGCCTTAATGTTAACTGACAACCGCAAGATTTAAAAAAGAAAAAGAAGAAGACATTGTCTAATTGAATCACAACTTGATAAAAACTATCCCTAGAAAAAGCTAGAAAATATCTAAACGCCCTAATGATGACCATAGCCCCACCCTGTAGCTCCACTGTTCTGTAAGGACATAGGGACGCTCAATAAAGCTTTACTTTTAAATTTTACCTTGTAACAACATTGCAAAAACTCCTTCTCTGT
>VBSM01003193.1:1583390-1593672 GCA_008086735.1 Cheirogaleus medius | reverse complement strand
AGGCAATGGAGATGTCTCTTGGACATGTCAGCAGGCGGCTCAAACTTAACAAGTCCAAAGCAGAATTCGTGGTCTCTACCCTCGAACTGCTCCTTCTCCAAGCTTCCGAATTGCAGTAAATGGCACCTCCATTCACCAGTTGCTCAGGCCCAAAACTCAGGATTCTTCTTTAATTCTGCTTTACCTTGATCCTCACATCTAATTCAACAGGTTTTTTGTTTTGTTTTGTTTTGGGTTTTTTGGCAGCATTAGGATTTATTAGACTGTGCCTTAATACAGGTGCTGGGGCTTGCCCATGGTGCTCTTGATGTACAAAGCCCGGACGTTCTGCCAATTCTTCTTGAGCAATGACACCAAAAAGTTAACAGCCAGGTGGATATTGTACACCAGCTCATCGTCTGTCATCTTCACATGCCCTACGGCCACAGCCAGACATAGAACCTTCTTCATCTGGAACTTGATTGTGGACTTCAGCTCATCAACTTTGGCCACCATGTTTTCGTTGTGTGTCAGCAGGGAAGGAAACTTGCCAGCCTTATTCAGGCCTGGGCCAAGGATTCGCGGGATCTGCTTGATAAGAGACTCTGAGGCCAAAAAGGCAGCTTCTTATTTCTGTTGAGTTTCTTCAGCGACTCGATGTCCATGTGGGGGATGTCCACAGCCTTGGCCTCATCGCAGTGCTGCTGGTCCCCCAGGACACACACGGAGAACTTGGGGCAGGGGGTGGACTTAAGCCTGACGGTGCCAGAGAAGCGTTTGTCCTTCTGAGGATCGTAGTTCTTCAGGCTGATCTGCAGCTCCACCGTCTCCAAAAACTTGCGTTGCTTGCGCTGGTTCCCGTGCAGGACTTCCCGCACCACCTCGTACAGGGTGTCGCGAGAGACTTTGCTGCTCATGGTAGCTCGCGCCGCGGTAACCGGAAAAGAGCAATTCAACAGGTTTTGATGGCTCTCGGTCCAAAATGGATTTAGAGACAGTCCTCCTGAGTCCCTTGTCACCACCCTGATCTACGCCCCTCCATCTCCCACACCCCTCCATCTCCGCTCCAGATATCTACCACTGCCTCCTCCTGACGGGTCTCCTGCTTCCACTGCACTGGCTTCTCCAAGGCATTCTCCACACAGGGAAGTGGCAAAAGCATAGATCAGATCATGCCAGTTGCACGGTAAAAGCCTCCAACAGTTTGCCAGTTGCACTCAGGACCAGAAGATGGTGAGGACAAGGCAGGCAATCTCCCTGACAGGCAAGATTCTAAGTAGGCTGAGCTCCTGGAACCAGAGTGGGGGTAGCCAATGTGGTCTCTCTTGACTCTCATGGGGCTTAGTAGCCTCTCGTAACGGTTCCTGCCTCCCCCTGCAGGCCACCTTCTCCAGCTCACTCTGTGGGCAGATTGTGGCATCTCCAACCAGAATCTTCAGGTTCAGATTCTCAAGGGAGAGTCTGGTCAGCTCAACTTGGCTGCAAGGACTGCTCAAGGTGCAGTCAGCTGTGGAGAGGAGAAAGGGGGGTAGTAGTCTCCAAACACGGCCACTAACCATGCCTCCCATCCCTGTAAGCAAAAGAGCTGGAGTCTACTTCCCCTCCCCTTGAATCTGGCAAGTCTTGTGACTTGCTTTGACCACTAGAACACTGAAGAAGTAAGTGCTTTGGGGGACTTCTGAGTACCAGCCATAGGAACTCAGGAGGGTTCTGCTTCCTTCCCTTAGGAGGCTACTGGCGGCACCATGCAGTAATGGTGCACAGGCCAGACCACTGCATGGTGAGAGGGCACAGGGAGAGGGACCCTGGAGGGCGAAAGGCCATCTGGAATATTCCAGCCACAGCCCAGCTCCCAGCTAAAAGCAGTCACATGCCCAGCTGAGCCTGTCAACCCCGTGTCATGATAAATAATCATTTTGTTTGAAGTCACGTAGGTCTTGGAGTGGTTTGTACACAACGATAGATGCCTGAAACAGCAGCTAAGGACACTGTTTCTAGCATAATACCAGTAGTTTCCAAAGGTGCTGTTCCCACCCCAGGGATGTGTGCCTCTGAGGCTGGGTGGGGATACGTTCTCATTTCTCTTGATGACTTGGCAGCAGGACCTGGGAAACAGGTGGGGATCATGGCGGGTGCTATCTCTCGGAGCCTGAGGGCTCTCCTCTTGACTCCATTCTACCGACAGGATATCTTGCTTCTCTGCACAGGGGTGGACAATGGCTGCTCCACACCATCCACGTGTGTCTCCAGCAATCAGTGCAAACCACCAGCATCTCTCAGTCCATGCCAATTGCAGGCTCCTGGGAAAGAGCCAACTGGCCTAGCTTGGAATAGGGATGTGCCAATGGGGCCAATCAACTGTGGCCAAGTGGTATGACAGTAAGGTACAAAAATGGAGCTATTATGGCCTCACACTGTGGTGGTGGCAGTGGCAGGTGGCCTCAGGGAATGGGAATCAAGTTGAGTGTGTGCCCTAAAAGATCTTTGTCACAAGAGCTCTTTGGAAAAATAGGTTCCTCCTATGCCCCTTAGGACTCTGGTCCCTCTGAATAGCAGATGAGCAAATGCTCCTTCTTGAATTGCAGGTATAGCTCTGGCTCCAGAGGCTACAGTTGCTGTGTCCTCACACGTGGGCCACTGGTCATGGCCACACCTGTCAGGTACTTATAGTCAAGCTTGCATGAGCAGGCCTGGCCTCTGTGCATCAGGGTAGTGTCCACGGATTGAGAGAGAGACCCACCAGGCTCTCCGCAAGGGAGCCTGCACCAGGAAGGCAGAGTTGGAGCACCTTCACGTGCTTTCTTGTCCTCCACTGAGACTGGGCCACAGAGGCAGAGAGGGAGAGGCTGAGCTGCTCTCTTGGTGAAGGTGCCTAGGGCAACAATAGACTGGCTGCCCTCGGAAGACAGAGGGAAGGGGGGCACTGTGCTGTTGGCACAGGATGGCCACAAGCCCCTGGAGACTCTTGGAGACCCTTCAATCAGAGCACAAGCTGTGTCCACAGACCTTTCTAGAGAGAGCTGCCCTGCCCAGAGCCGCTGCTGGGAAGTTAGTCACGGGGCCAGCCCGGGCAGCCAATCCACAGCCTGACCATCCAGCAGCCACCACAGGGCCTGGCATGGAGACTCCAGATTCTCACAAGTTGGAGCTGGGAATACAAATGAGGAAGACAGGGAGTCAGGAGTGCACCAGGAGAGGGCGGATGCACAGCTCCTGCGTCAGGTGAAGATGTGGCATGTTGAAGCGAGAAAGGAGCCACCCCAGGCAGAGAAAGAGCTCCCTGGAAGCAGGAACAGGGGCCATGAGTGAGGGGTGACGAGGAGTCCTCAGAGGCTCAAAGAGCCAGGAAGCTACAGACTGGAGTTGGGAAGAGCCACAGCAAAGTAGGCGGCACGTGGCAAGGGGGCTGGTCTTTCAAGAGGAGCAGCCACCAGGCAGAGCACTGGCAGCCATCAGGAAGGCTGGCTGCGGCCTGCTGGCCCCACTGAAGGTGCTACCCAAGGGCAGGTGTGCAGGTGCATAGAAAAGGAGGCTGAACTCTCGGGCCATGAAAACCGTGCTCTGTCAACACAGGCTTTATTTCTATTTCATACATTGGCTTCCCTGAGGGTCTCAGCAAAGCTCGCTGTGGGCGTTCAGCCACTCCTGACCCCTGCTCAGGGCAGGGGCTGTCAAGTGGGCAGTAACTCTATGATGGAGCAGGAGGAGGAGTGGGGGATCAAGTGCTCAGTGTGGATTGCAGGGACCTCACGGGGGGTCACTGTGGCCCACATTCACAGAGTGGCTGACCAAGGCCTCCACACCAGGCTGAGGGAGGCTCTGGGACCCACTTTCATCCTTGGAGGCTGAAGGCTCATCCTCGACCTCAACCCTGTCACTGCACTCGCTGTCTTCGGTGGTCGGTGTTTCCTTGGACTTGGGGGGACTGGAGCCCACACCAGTGCCAGAGGAGACTGAGAGTTTGGGCTCCAATGGGCTCCCGAGTGTCTGGTCTGCAGCTGTCACTGGCTTCTCAGAACGGAGCAGCTGGCTGGCTGGCAAGTCAGCAAAGAGCGTGTGGCAGGGCTCCATGGCCTGGAGCTGGTCCTGGTCGGTGTCAGTGGGCTGTGTGGAGGGGGGCCTCGTGGAGAGGGGCCGCGTGGAGGGGGGCTGTGTGGAGGGGGGCCGCGTGGAGGGGGACTCGGGGCTGCGCCGGGAGGCATGCCAGGCCCTCTCGGCCTTCTCCAGCTTGCGCCGCAGGCAGGTCCAGTTGATCTTTGAGGACAGGTGGATGTGAGAGCCCTTCACCTTCTTGAAGCCCAAGAGAAGGTCCATGAGCATCTCAGTGATGGGGAAGGAGATAAAACCCAGCTGCTTATTGAGGTTGTTCTCGAACTTGTACTTGCAGATGAGCAGCGAGACCGCCTGCTGGGTCAGGAAGTTGACGAGCTCCTCGTACCAGGGGTTGCTGAGGTGGGACGTGTTGGACTTGGACGGGATGGAGGGCAGCGGCTGCTTCTTCGAGAACTTGCTGCCAGGGTTCTGTGTGGCAGCCAGGGAGGGAAAAGGACACATGTCACACCTCATTGGCTCTATACCTCCTCCCGCCCTATGATGCCCCTCACACCCTCCTTGGCAGCCCTGCCAACCCTGGGGTCACAAACACGGTTGCCAGCTTATCACACTGGCACAGTCTTGTCACATATGCTATTCTGTCACACTCAACAGCCAACCCTCATGCTCACCTCGTCACACCTGCTACACCTCTCAGGCTAGGGGCGAGGTGGGGGACCTCAGTCACCAGGCCAGCCGAACCTGAGCCTTGACCACCTGGGCTCCTGCCCAGGCCCGTGCTCAGAGGGACACATGCCTGGGCCTTGCTGGGGGAGGGAAAGGATGAGGACTGCCAGAGACCTGCCAGGGTGAGGCCATCTGCATCTTCTATGTATCCTCCCTGGGCAGCTTCCTAGGCAGGGTAAAGGGACTGGAGAGTCCTGCCCTGGGCAGCTGGACCACAGGGAGCTGGGCCTAGGATGTGGGGTCCCACGCTGGGCTAAGGCTGCTGTCCATGAGGGACAGGACCCTCCCCATGTGGGAGAGCCTCTGAGATTCCCATACAAATGTTAAAAAGATACCCAGGATAAAAAATAGTCTTTATTCATCTTTGACAACACCTGGTAGTAGCTCAGCCAGGATTCCTGGTCCCTCATTAACTTGTCTCCTGACCAAGAGGTTTCCACAGTGCAGGGAAGGAGACCTGGGCCTTGGGCATTTGCTGGGGACAGTGGCTACTAGGAGTGGTGGGTAAAGTACTTCGGTGAACTCATGCCAGTGACACCCAGCTCCACTCTCGAGGTCGTCACCTCTGGACACGATGAGTTGGGGGAGGAGGAGAAGCTTCTCACGAAGGAGGTGAATGGGGAGAGTGTGGGGAGGAGGCAGGAGTACGATGGGCGGTGGGTGGAGGCATGCGGAGGTGCCACCTGGCCCCTGAGGTGGCCCTGGCTGGAGGCCACCTCCACCACAACCCCAGGAGCGGGCAAGGTGAGGTGCAAGCCCCGCCAGGGCCTGGCCCTCTGGCTGGAGCTCAGAGACACAGGTGGTTTCTTTAACTTGGGATCTGAGTCAGGTGCCTCCTGCCTGGGATGAAGGGAGGGGCTGGGGACATTGGGCTTTTCTGTGGGTGTCACCTTGAGCCTGAATTTGGTGGCGATCTGGGCACTAGGCGTGGAGGGGGAGCCCTGTCTGCTGTTGATTTTTCTGCAAAACATCCTGGAGCTGGAGTCTGTGGTGGGGAGGGAATCACAGGGCTCCTCCCTGTCGGGTGCAGTGAACTTGGAGCCTGGCAACAGCAGGTCGAAGTTAACCGGCAGCCCTGAAGTGGACTCGAAGTTGGCAGGGAAGAGAGGGCAGCCGTCACGGCGGCAGGCGCCACTGAGCTTGTCCACAGCCTGGCTGACCACGCCCTGCAGGGCAGGGAAGAGGTGGTGCTCGGCCAGGAAGTCCAGGGTGCGATGGGGCTCACGGAGTGAACAGTAGCCAGGCAGGTTGAAGGATGCCGGCTGGTTCAGTAGCGACTTCATCTCCTTGTTGAACTCCTGCTTGAGGAAGATCAGGTCGCGCTCTCCAGGCCCCAGCTCTGACGCTTCTGGTGTGCCTGAACTTGAGTCCAGCAGCCCTGAGAACCAGGACAGGGGCTGCTCCTGGGTCCACTGGCTGCTGGTCTGGCTGCCCAGTGAGTCCCACAGCAGGGAGTCCTTCTGGGAACAGGACTGACTCAGGCCTTTCTGCAAAGAGAGGGCCACTCTGAGAAGTGTCCAGGAGCAGCCAAGCCAGGCCTGACCCTGGCCCTGGACAGGAGTCCATCCTACCCAGCCCCAGCCTTGGCTCCAGATCTCACCCCTTTGTTCTCCAGCCGTAGCAGCCGCTTGAGGTTCTTCTCCAGCAGGAGTTCGTCAGTCACAGGTGGCAGTGAGCCTAAGCCGCGAGCTCCCAGGTCACTGTGCCAGCTGTGGGAGCCCAGCCGGCCAGCTGTGCGGCTGCTATGGGAGTTAGACATGGAACTCGAGCAGGAAGGGTAGTTGTTGGGGCGTCCAGTGCACAGGCTGGGCCGAGCACGGTGCCGGTGCACAGTTCTGAGGCTGGGCCGGGCACGTGCTCGCCGCCTGTCACTTGGCATCTCCACTGGGTCCTGTACCTCCACCAGCGGCACCCCAGCCTCCGTCTTCACAGCAGTCATGCGCTCAGTCGCCTCCTCCACCACCGTCTGCAGGCTTTCCAGCACCTGGCCCTCGGTCAGGAAATCCAGGAAGCTGCCAAAGGGCTGAGGGCCTGTTCTGTTTTGGCGGTGGCACCGGAGTGCTGAGCTGCCATACATAGATGGTGGGTGTGGCTCACGGCCCAGCTTGGAGGTTGGCCCCATTTCCGGGAACAGTGGCTTCTTGGGTGGCTGCACCTGAGCAGACAGACAATCACGGTGGACAGGGATGCCCTGCAGGTAGAGGGGCCCTGAGGTACCCTAGGATGCCACTAGGAGCTGGGTGTGGAGTGAACAGTAGAAGGAATTGCATTTTGGAGTTAGGCAGCCCTGGGTTTGCCACCTTCAGGCTATGTGGCAGTGTGCACAATGGCCCCTCCTGAGATCTAATTTCCTCATCACAAGTGGGGATCTATTTAGGGTCACCCTGAAGCTTCCCTGACACCATGGATAGGGAGTTTGAAAGCCCATTTCTGCCCTCACACATGGCATGAATTGGCAAGCATGAAAGCCCCCTGAGTCTCTCCAGTCCTTCATCTGTCCATGCGGCAGGCCAGCCCTGTCTCCACCGCTGGGCTGGAGAGAACACCTGAGGTCCTGAGCCCTGCGCTACCCATGGCTGCTTCTCCGACTTGAGCCATAGGCCCTTAACCAGCTCCATGCTGCTACTCTGGGTTCCCAGGCTGCCCAAGCACCTCCTGGGTCGCTGGAAGTCAGGGGGACACAGGGAATGAAACTGAGAGTGCTCAGGGCCCAGCAGGGGGTCATAGGAAACGTCAAGGCAATGAGGACTTCACTGAGAGGCCCAGTGAAGAGGTCACTGGGAAATAAAAAAGGGAGGCTGTGGTCTGGGGCGCCAGGATTGGTGGGGAACACGTTGGGGGTTCCAGGGTCAGAGCGCTGCTGGGCACACTTACCCGTGCCACATACGTGGAGTGGCCGGCCTCGTCGTCGGCCAAGTATCCCGAGTGGTGGCGGCAGCTGGCCATCGTGCAGGGGTCCCGACCCGCGGCCCACCTCCTCTCTCTTCAATTCCACGGCACAGCCGCAGACTCCTCTCTGCGCAGGGTGGGGAGACGGCGTGAGGGTCTGTCCAGGCCTCCACGGGTCCATGTGTGTCAGTGGCCCCGGGACCCGTGGGTCCCTCGCTCCCCTCATCCCGCGTCCTTTATGCATCCGGCCCTTGCTCTGCGGGGAGCCCCCCAGGCAATTGCAGACCGTGGGATTCCAGAGACGCCGGAGTGGGGTCGCTGAGGACGCCTGCATGCCTTGTCCGACCGTATCTGGGTCTGGGTGTGTCCGACCCTCCCCCCTCCCAGACCCAAGGGCGCCCCGGCCTCCGCCTCGCTCACCAGCGCCCGCCCGCGCCGTCTGCGCCCGCGCGAGGGCGGCGGCACAGTGAGCTGGAACAGCGGGCGAGTGACGAGCTTGCTCATTTGCATACTGCCTCGTCGTTGGTTCGCTCCGAACTGCTCGCCCACTCGCTTCTCCGACACAATGGCTCGGGGCGGGGCCCGTATTGGCTCCTCCCCCACGCCGGTGGGCTCTGCCCCACCCACATTGGCCTGGAGCCCGGGCTGGGGACTGGGCCGGCCAGGCTCCGCCCTGCCGGGAGCAGCCACGGGTGGCGGCCCGGCTGTGTGACCCGCTCCTGCCCTGAGGGGAGCCTGAAAGCCAAAGCCATGGCCTCTACCACAGATACAAGCACCTTCCTCGGTTCCTCCCCGGTCGCTGATTCCTCCTTTCCAGGAGTGGACTACCCAAGGTCCGTCTTGAGACCTCTTTCGTCTGGCAACCTCCCTGAGGGCAACCTCCCAAGTCACAGACCTAGCTTCAATTCCTAGTTCTGCTATTTCCTGCCGGTGTCACTCAACCTCTCCGAGCTTGTCTCCACATCTACAAATGGGTTTGAGTGTCCTTCCACGTGGGCGTGTGGGGATTAAAATCTTCATACAACACAGCCGGTACCCCATTGGTACCTTACCTCCTCTCCCCACTTTTCCCCTCCGCCCAGTAAACTCATCACGCAACACAACATCCTACCATGTTATCACCTCCTTGGAAGCCTTCCCAGAAAGCCTCCCACCCTCAAGAGAATTCATAATAGACTCCATCCCAGATTCTGCCACACCATGTTGTTGCTTAGTTGTCTAGCAGATGTCACTTCTTTGGGGCAGGAACTGAGGCAGTCGCCCGCCCTTAATCGCCAGTATTGCCAATGGCTGGCATCCAGTAGGTGTTCAATAAATGTCAGTTTCCTCCTTCCAATCTGCAGACCCTCGAGGCCTCTAGCCTTTCCAAGATCAGCTTCCCAGTGGAGAATGGTTGAGGTCTGGCAATTCAACAATCACAGTGATTGAACATGACAGTGCTTCTGCCAAGAGCATGGCTGAAGGACTCTATGAAGCCTTCAATCCTTACAATGCCCCATGAGGTATTTGTTATTCCCAAGCTCTGCTCTGCCCTCTCTGCCCCTAAACTAGGGGGCAGCCAAAGTCCAGAAAACTACAGCAGGCCTGGGTGCAGGCCCAGAGCTTAAGGTTCAGTCCCAGCTCTGCTACTCCTGGCAGGACCACACTTCCTCTCTCTGAATCCCAATTTCCTTATCTGTAAAACAGACATGACATTGCCAATCTCATAGGCTGGACAAAAATACCACACTTTCCATAGGGAAAATCAAGACAGCCACATGACAATGAAAATTCCATCTGTCAACATGTTGACTATTTTTATCCTCATGGGCAAGGAACGCTTTTGTGGACCAAAGAGAAAAAAGTTAAGCTATGAATGTAAAAGTTGTAGCCTGGCACACAGCTTGAAATGGAAAAGGGGCTAATGCTTTCTCAAATGAAGGCATTGATGTATATGTTTTCTTTCATTTTCTTATAGTCTAGAGCTCAAGGGGAAAAAAATAATCAACAAATGAAGAAAAAGCCGCCCCTTAAAAAAAATCAGCAAAAGACCAAAAAGGGGCTTGGCGCGGTGGTTCACGCCTGTAATCCTAGCATTCTGGGAGGCCGAGGCAGGCGGATTGCTCAAGGTCAGGAGTTCAAAACCAGCCTGAGCAAGAGCGAGACCCCGTCTCTACTATAAATGGAAAGAAACTAATTGGCCAACTAAAAGTATATAGAAATAATTAGCCGGGCATGGTGGCGCATGCCTGTAGTCCCAGCTACTCGGGAGGCTGAGGCGGGAGGATCGCTTGAGCCCAGGAGTTTGAGGTTGCTGTGAGCTAGGCTGATGCCACAGCACTCTAGCCTGGACAACACAGTGAGACTCTGTCTCAAAAAAAGAAAAAAAAGACCAAAAAGCAATTTGGAAAAGAATAAAAATAGCTAATGATATGAAACAGTTCATAGGCACTGCTATAAAAAAAAGAAACTACAAAAGAGTAAGATAATATTGATGTGATCATCTTTATCTTCTCAAAACAACAAGAACATTTGGGTTGGGGAGAAGAGGAATTGGGTATGTTTATTTGCTTGGAGAAAACATTGGAAGGACACAACCCAGAAGTTAACAGTGGTGATCTCTGGGAGGGTATGAGAGGTTTTTTTCTCCTTTTTT
>VBSM01003193.1:1558324-1571033 GCA_008086735.1 Cheirogaleus medius | reverse complement strand
AAAAAAAAAATACAGAAAGTAAAGCTTGACACTTAACTACAGCAAGTAAAGCTGACACCATCTTCTTGGCTGTTGAAGCTGAGTAAAAAGACCTGAGAAATGCTGCTCTAAGGAATCTTTAGGTCAGAGCAAGGGAAGCCCAGCGGACACCAACGGAGGGGAAGAGCTTTGTTGAAGAGAGGCTCGAGATGGGCCTTGAAGGAAGGGGGAAAAGAGAACTACTAGAAAGAAGAGAACAGGTGTCTGTGTGTGGGAAACATGGGCAGACACGGGACAGAAATCACTGGGAGCATGAGGGAAGCAGCAAGGAAGTGGGTTTGGCTGGTGTGTTTACTAACGCTGGGGCACTGGCATCAGGACCGGGCTCTCAGCCAGGGCATCCGTCCAAGGGCCCAGGGGGCTGTTCAGTACTCACAGGCACAGAGGCAGGGGGTGGGGGAGAAAGAAGGAGAGACTAACTGTGCCTAGGCCCCACCAGGGACCTACTTCATGCATCAGCCCCCAGGGCGGGATGGGCATCTTGTCCGGTTAATGCTCATGTGACTTCGATATGTATCACTGCTTAAGAACCACCACATTCGTGTCACCCAGTCCTTTAGCTAGAAACAAGCTCCTGAAAGGGCTAAAACCTCCCACTGAGCTAGGCACATGGAAGCAATGGAAGAAATCTCTCTGACCGCAGAAAGTCAGAGGTCACAGAAACCCAGAAGTTGTTCTGAAACTTTTTTATAGCCGGGCATGGTGGCACATGCCTGGCGCATGCCAGCTGCTGGGGAGGCTGAGGCAGAAGGATTGCTTGAGCCCAGGAGTTTGAGGTTGCTGTGAGCTAGGCTGACGCCACGGCACTCTAGCCCGGGCAACAGAGTGAGACTCTGTCTCAAAAAAAAAAAAAAAAAAAAGTGAATGCTTGAGCCAGGCGTGGTGGCTCATGTCTGTAGTCCCAGCTGTTCAGGAGGCTAAGGCAAGAAGACTGCTCGAGCCCGGGAGTTCGAGTCCAGCCTGGGCAACATAGAAAGACTCCATCTCTAAAAAATAAAATACCTAAAAAGTGAATGCTTACTGTGGCTTATACTGCTTATTTTACTGTTATCTATTCTGATGATTCCTATAGGCAATAAAATCAGAATATTCCAATTCCCAACCATTTTCTTCAACATTAATTTTATGTGAGATACATAGCAATGATGTTTTGATTTAGCAGGTGGTTGCTTTCAATGGTTGCCAAATCGCCAGTGGACTAGAAAGAGCTTATGGAGCCAGACAGACTTGGGCTCAAAACCTGCCCTGCCCTTCCCTTCACACCAGAAAGCCCGAGTCTACTATCTCACCTGAAAAATGGTGAGAAACCCACTTCACAAGGCTCTACTGAGAATTACATGAAATTGTATATAGTGCTTAATACTTAGCGTACCTAGTAGTTATTCAAGTAGTGTTAATTTCACTCCCTTCCATGATTGTATCACATTTCTTAAAATCCAAGACAGTGTCAAGGCACCAGCATACACTCTCTATTCTACATAACATGACTTGGATATGATATAGTATTGACAGCCTATGACCAGAACTCACAGAGTCTTAAATTAGAAATGAATTATGTTCATGGTTGTTAGCACAGTGTTTTCACAAATGACCTGAGGTCTTGCTAGCAGCAAGCACATTACCACCACACTCTTCTCAAAGGCATCAGTTTAGAGTGTCATCACCTTTGAAATTCAAACAAAGAAAAGAAACAGAGATATGCTAGGGAAGAGGCAGTCCTGGCATGAGAAGTGGCCATTCACAACATTCTGCACTGTTTATAATTCCCAGCACACAGGACACAATCAGAGCTTCACCACACCCCTGAGATGGGTCAGTCAGGCATATTAGACCCATTTTACAGATGGTAAAGCCAAGGCTCAGAGAGGCCCAAGTCACAGAACTTGTAGAGCGCAGGCCCAGGACTAGAACCAGAGCTGGAACCACACTATTGTAAACATCTCAGCTACCCAAAGCAGTGGGTTAGAGTGGTCAACACTTCCATCAGAAACAGGTAGAGCAGCTGGGACCCTAGGAGGGCTCAGCTTGCTCTGGAATAGTACTTCCCAATATTCGCTACAACAAAAGCATGAACATACACAGTATTTTCCCCAGCCCTTCACAGCCAGCCAGTAAGTGTCTGCATCGTGCAAAGAATGTTTCTAGGCTCATCCTGTCCAAGCAAAACAAAACCTAGCAGATGGAGCTGGATGTCTGAGCAAAGTTACACAAACCTGCCTTAAATCTATCAAATACCAGCTACACAACTGGTAGGACATTAGTAACTTGAATGAGCTACCCCCTGCTTTTGTGTAACTCTATCAAAATGACTAATTTTAACACACATGTAGACTTTCCAAGTTTGCACAAGGCAACTGCTAGCAATGACACTAAATCCTGACTTTGAATATAATTCAATATGCTGCAAATCTAAACATAAGGCTTCAGAGCCCTTGAAAGTCATTCTCCTGTTTCAATACCCAGCAAACGGGGCGTGCCCCATGCCAACACACCACCCCTTCCACAGGTCAGCAGTATTTATCACAACTAATACACTAAGCTGTTATCATAATTCTATGAAGTCGTTTCATTTTCCTCTTTGTACAATACTGAGGCTCAGACAGACAACATGAACGAGTTGAAGGCAGAAATCAACATCTAAACTCAGATCCCTGTTACTCCACTGCAGCACGCCACCTCTACACAGGTGGGTCTCTTCTCAGGAGGTCATTCTAAGAGGACATGACTGAAGAGAGCACTCGAACACAGGCTTCAAGGAACATACTGCCCACAGCTCCCCAGGCTCCCAGTGGAGTGTGGCCAAGGCCCCAGCTGAGCAGGCTTTCACATAGGCAGCGTCTGGCCATTGGGCCTCGCTCCCGGAACGTGTTTCCGTCTCCCTCCGAACACGGGTGTGCCTGGCATTCCTGACCTACATTACACACTCTAGTGTCCAGGGGCCCCCACCAGTCTGAGAGCTCCTCAAAGGCTGGGACATCAACCTCTTCAAGTCTGTCCACAACACACAAATTGACACAAAGCCTGACAAAGGACAAGGGGGCACAATGGGAACTGCCCGTGTAAAACACATGGAGGATCCTTCTGGAAGCTTAGGTTTCTGTGTGCTGAGTTTTCTTAACAATAGGTCCACTGGTATGAAGCAGACATTTTGCAAATCACCTTAGAACACACACAGTGGCCCACACCTGTAATTTCTGCGCTTCGGGAGGCTGAAGCAGGAGGACTGCTTGAGGCCAGGAGATCAAGACCAGCCTGGGCAACATAGTGAGACCTTGTCTCTACAGAAAAATTAGCTGGGCATAGTGGCACACACCTGTAGTTCCAGCTACTAAGAAGGTTGAGGCTGGAGAATCACTCGAACCCAGGAGTTTGAGGCTGTAGTGAGCTACAAGCAGGCCACTGCACTCCAGCCTGAGTGACAAAGCAAGACTGTCTCTTAAAAAAGGGGGAAAAAAATGGAAAAAGGGCTCAAAGGTTGTTCAACTTCTGAGATATACCCTCTCCCCCACCCACGACAGAGTCAGGCTGTGGCCCCTCTCAGAAAGAGACGGAGCACCACCATGAGTCCCGACTTTGACACCAGTGACTGCTTGTGGTTGCAAACATGCCAGCAACACTAGGGGCTATCAAAATAGAATCTCACCCTCTGATGAACTACGCTAGGAAAGTGGAGGCAGAATTGGACAAGAAAGTGAAGTACAGAAAACTATAATCAACTCGGGCTTGGAACTGTCAGAAACCAGAACAAACAAAACGCAAACAACCCCCTAACCTGAAATGAATCATCCTCTCCACCCCAGCCCTCCCTCAAAACCCAAAGCAGCCCTGGAAAAAGCAGGAGCAGGGCCAGAGAGCAGGAGACCTGGGCGGTGGGCTCGGCTCTGCTGCTGGCCTCGGCCTCCTCACCCGTAAAGTGAGGCCACTGGCATCTGCCCTCCAAGGCCCCTCGAGACTGCAATTCTAAAGAGACTGTGTGTGGCAAGGGCCAGCAGGAGAAACTGAATGGCCACCAGAAGCAATTTTCTTAGCTTTCTGCTTCAAGGCTGAAAGAGAAGACAAGAAGCAATGGTATTATTTCTGAGACTGCAACTACATGTTAGAGAGTTGCCTTCAAACCCCCACCCACTGCTTGGCACCTGTCACAGCCTTCCAAAGCACCTGTGCGCATCTTTGGACACAATGACTGTCACTGCATTGGATGTCTACATAGGACAGGAAGAGAAAATACATAGGATAAGATTCCGAGACAAATTTTGAGTTCAAGAACTATTCAATTTTGTTGGGAAGAGTAAATATTTTTAAACAAAGAAATGTTCACACAGCTAAGTAACCCTTTCACCAACCCTACAAAACAGGTTACCTGGAGGTAGGACAGCACCACAGATGACAAGGGGCTCTGCCTCAGTGGTGAGGCCATGTCCAGGCAGGCCTACCCCTAGCTGGCCCCAACCCACCTTTGCAGCACCATCTCCTGCCAGGCTGGTGGCCTCACTGCCCTGGATCATGTCTTGCTCACTCCCAATAATATCTACAAGTAGCACACAGTATATGCCTAGCACTCTTCTAAGCACTTTGTATATATTAATTCATTAAACCTTCACAAACAGATGAAGTAACTAAGGCACAGAGAGGTTAAGTAACTTGCCCAGGATCACTCAGCCAAGACATGGTAGGCCCAGGATGCAAACTCCAGAGCCTGAGCTCTCACCATTATGCTATAGTCTCCCTCTCAATAACTCTGCTCTATGCGAAAGCCCCTTTCCTCTCCCTTTTTTTATTGGTGGGGGGGAGTTAGGTTTATCTATGTCCTCCAAGCACATACAGGATGAAGCTGGTCAGAGACATGTGCAGACAAAACCTCTCACAAGTGGAGTGTCATTTCTCCTGGATGCTGTAGTTAAGGACACGTATGTATATGTATATGTGTGTGTGTGTGTGTGTGTATGTATGTATATATATATCTGACCCCTCAACCTAAAGGCTATGGCATCTCTCTGCCACCTGTCCTTAAGTCCATCAGCATTGCCCTTACTGACATCCCCTCACAGAGAGGCAGCTCTTCCAGCAGCTGGCAGGAGAACCTGCCCTGCCAAGGCGGGCCCTGCAGAGGGAGGGCTCCTAGTTCTGGAGGAACCAGGTGCACTGGACATGCCAAAATAGGGTAAAACCAGGACAGCCTCCCAGTGCTTCTGAAAAGCACCTCAGGGGCTGGCCTAACTAAAACCCACAGCAGGGACAACACAAGGTCAGAAGCAGGCAGCCGGCATGAAGGAGTAGGTAGACTGTCTTTGGGGCTCCTCAGGGCATCTCTCATAGCCACTGCCCACAGCCATTCTAGAGGAGGAAAGAGACTCAACCTCCCTGGCCACCAGGTCCCTTTCTTCTTCAACTGCTGAAACCCTACTCATTCTTAAAGGGCCAGGCTAAGTTCTACTTCCTCCTCAATGTCAAGGGGTCTTTCCCTCCTCTCCACACCACTATTCAGTTGGCATACATCCAGCACACAGTGGATGTCCCACTCTATGCACTCCTCAAGGGCAGAGCCCAGGCGAGCTGAGTCTCAAGGGATAAGAAGTTACCCTGGTGCAGAGAAGAGACAGGGACGCCAATCAAGAAATAGAGTGTGTAAGGCATGCTGTGTTTAGGGGATTCCACAGGCAAGTGGGGAGAGACCAGGCTGGCAAGACCAGACCTTGAAGGAACATGCTAAGGAATGTGGACTATTTAATCGGTAGTCCCAGCCTCATTCTCACCCAACTGAATTCAGTTCCAATCTCTGAGAGCAGGGCCTGGCCATGTGCATTTCTC
Source organism: Cheirogaleus medius (assembly GCA_008086735.1). Taxonomy (NCBI): domain Eukaryota; kingdom Metazoa; phylum Chordata; class Mammalia; order Primates; family Cheirogaleidae; genus Cheirogaleus; species Cheirogaleus medius. Next base: position 1,565,186 of record VBSM01003193.1, on the reverse strand, counting down.
TAAAGCTCCGCATACCACACTCTACTTTGATGCACTGCTGGTTAGGAATCATGTGGGACAGAAGACAGACTGACTGTAGGGAGCACAAACATACCCTTGAGGAATCCAAAGCAGGTGTCTCCCACAGATGGCAATGGCCTGAACTAAGGCAGTGGCAGTGTAGATGGAAGAAAGAGACCAAAGATCGAAGGTGTGGATCAGCAGAACCTGGCAGGTGGCTTGACACAGGAGGAAAGGTTGAGACGGGCTACCCCCAGGGTTTTTCCTTGGGAGTCTGAGTAAAAAAGTGGACCATTAACTAAGCAAGAAAGACAGGAGTAAGAGAAGTGTGGAGCCAGAAAGAAAGAGAGAGTCACAGGATGAGCCTGGACTTACATGCCTACTGGTCAAGTCCAGGCTCAGGAGGGATTTCCCTGTGGTTCTCTATGCTTTAATTCCTAACTTACTATTGTGGCAGAGAAAATGGAAAATGTCTCTTGAACATTTAGTGATAAATGTTCCAATAAAATGAGAATACTTTCAAGTGACCTAGTATAGTAAACCACTAAAGCAACAACTTTCTAATTTAGAGTTTTAACAAGATTAGAAAAGGCCCCAGTACCCTGAGACAAGTGTTTCTGTTCTAGCATATATCTTAAAAGGTCCCAAATGTTGGAATAATTGAGTATACTCTCTTTCCCAGTGCCTGTCCCAATTCTCTTTTATTGTAATAGAGAAATGTTTACAAAGAACATCATTAAGGGAGGCTGAAACAGTCCCAACTTACTGGAATGCATGAATTTAGGATAAAAGATGCAACGCTATTCTCAATTTGCAAAACCCCAGTGGAGTCAGGACATTTACACTGGCATAACATCATGTATAAAACTCCCCTCGCCTCCCTCACACATGCAACACCACCAGACACAGTCACTGCTCTATCATATTAATTACCCAACCTCAGAGAATCTAAACCTATACTAAAGAGCAAACTAGTTCATTGCTTAGTACAATGAATTCCAAGGAATGAACTGTTATTTCATGACCCCTCCTGCTTGCTCACATGTGATTATGGACTGAGATAAAGTATACCAATATGGGGTTCTGAGAGAACATCATTTAAATAGCATTAAAAGGAAGCTATAAATCTAAATTCCTTATATCAACAGTTGTGCCAAAATAACTAATAAAATGTCCACACGCACACCCTCTAAATCCGCAAATTTCCCCTCTGAGAAAAAAGCCCTTCTGGGAAAATACTCAACAGAAGGGCACCTGAGGAAGATGTGTGCAGTGTGGGATGCAGAGAAACAATCAGGGTGCAATCAGTTTCCCGAAGCCACACTTACAGGTTTCCCTTTTGGCTTTTGTAGCAAAATTCCCCATCCTAATTGAAGCAATGGTTACAATCTGGTTGTTGCCATCAATGCTGAATTAGCCCACTTACAAATTAAAATGTATTTAATGTTTTATTAACATTGTATTTCCTAAACAGGATTCTGAAAAAGATTAATCACTCCGGCAAATTTTTTGAAATCAAAGATTTTATCATACTCAGTTTGCCTAAAATAACTTCTCAGCCTGGTATATGCAAATCACTCTAATAATAGTATTTTACACTATCTGCAGACAGCCTATTGTTAACCAAGAAATCTTTGCTGCCAAGTGTCCCAGAAAAAGATTTTTAAAGGATATTTAAAATTCTTTAAAATGTAATTAACTTGATCATTCTGTTTGCTTGCTTTGCCTAAGACACACTGTTCCAGGCACTAAATCCCAATTTTTCATCATCGAAAATCACTTATTATTTCCTGTTTTGAAAGACTCTGTTGATCAATCTGTATCAATAATTTTTCTTCCTTTTTATTTTTTTATTTTTTTTTTCCTTTTTTATTTTTTTAAACTAACGAGGCTTAAACATTGACTCTCAGAGCCAATGATCAACACCATATAATCAGCGTTCCCCTACTGAATTAAAAGAATTTCCCTCCACAACTTAAGAAACTGAATACACTCCTTGGAGTCTGAAATGATGGTAGCCTTGGAGTAAGAAATGAAGGTAGGGTGACAAGAGGCATGGACTTCGAGACTTGGAGCAGGGGGATTTACCATCTTATCTCTCTCCACCATGGTCTACTATTCCATCTTAATAACTCTCTTAACCTACCTAAACTTCACAATTTCCTTATTTGTAAAAAATAAAGGCAATAATCCACTAATTTTGAGCGTTGAAAAGATAAGAGCTTATGCAAATAACCTAGCATCTTACAAGTACTTAATGTTACATATTTTTTCTGAGCTCCAATTTTTGGAAAACACAAAAATAATTTAAAAACCATAGTAAGTTCCCTCTCAAACCCCTGAGAGTCTGGGGATTCCAAATTGGGTCAACTTGGTGAGGCTAGGGGTATAACAGGATGAATTAGGTCAAGATCCCTGCCCTTCAGGATCTCAGAACCCAGTGTAGAAAAAACAAGTGTGTAACACAAATCAGATTGTGACAACTGCTCAACGAGAAATATAAGGGAAGTGCTGTGTTCACATAAACGAGGAAACAACTCATTCTGAAGGGCGTCTGGGGTGGTGAGGTGCGCCAGCGTTCACAGAGTAGTTGGCATTGGAGTTGAACCAGGACTTCCCTGGAATAGAGGAGAAGTGAGGAAAAGGCAGCCTTTCTCAGGTAGAATAAACAGCAAGTGTAAAGGGACACCACATAGCAAGTAAGCAGGAGGCTTTGCTCTGGAGTCAAGACAGAACTTTGTTAGATCACAGCTCACTCTCTCCCTAGCTAGTAACCCAGGGCAAGCCAACAAATCTCTCTGCATTCCCTTTTCTCATCTACAAAATGGGAATAATGCCTACTTAACAGGGATTAAATATGATCATGAATATCAAGTGCAGAGTTGCACAGAGTAAAAGCTGGAAAAATGGTAGCTTCTGCAATTAGGTGCCAACAATAGCGGGAAACCAAAGGGTAAGGGGTGAGGCTGAACAAACTGTTTTCAGCCAGTCTAAAAAAGGTCTTGCATGCCAAGTAAGAGGTTAAGATTAACTCTTGAGGACAATAAAACCATAGAGGTTTTTAACAGAAGTGAAAAAATTAAATATTTGCTTTAGAACAACTCTGGTGTCCATAAAGGGAAGTCAGGAAAGGGGAGCACTCATGAGGGCCCTGAGAGATAAGGGTGTGGATTCAAGTAATTTCAGTAAGATTAGAAAGCAAGGCATGCACTAAAGAAATCTTTCTGAAGTTCAATCTGCAAGGCTTAATGGGCAACTGCATTTGGGGAATAAGGAAATAAATAAATAAATAAATAAAGCCCTCTCATTTGAGTCACTGGATGAATGGTGGTATCACTGGCAGAAGAGATGAAGAGAGGTCTAGCATTTGCTGACTGTTCTTTTGTGCCCATTTCCACTCCAGTTTCGTAAAGTTTAATGTCCTCTCTAGCCCTTAGTGAACAAAAGAAAGGAAACATTCCCGGAGAGGGAGGGCACAGAGGCTGTGACTTCAAGTCCAATGTCTAATTCTAGCAAGCACTGCTCTGTGCAGGACGAACCTCCACTCTTTATCTCCCCTCAGGAAAACAGCTCCTGGACCTTTTTTATTTCCGGCCGGGCGCAGCCCGGTAGCACTACCCCGCCGCCGACTCACAAACGTTGGCGGGGTCGACTACGGAGGACGTTGGCAAATCCACTGGCGAAAGAATTAAGCCAATTTAGCATCTGTGTTCCTCACCAAAGGAGCCAATTAGCGAGAAAGCACCGTGCTGAATTCAAGATCCAAAGTACCAAGGCATTTTTATAAACTTTGGCCGGTTTTGACTCGAACGACTTAAGCCAACCCCCATCCCCTCAAAAAAATAGTACTTTGCTTCATCACGGAAAGGAGATTTGGACGACTAAGTGGTGGATAGGGACGAAGAACCGTGATCCGGGCCTAACTCACGTCTTCCTGGAGTTGGAACTTGCCCGCTGTGTGACTCTGCAGTCACAACGCGACAGTTTGCTAGGATCCAGAGCAATTTCAAACGACCCACGAACAAACTAACCTAACTTTGGTCGCCCGATCTCCTCGTTCCTTTCCTAACCCGAGCCTCCCAGCCTCCCAGCCTCCCGAGCTGCGGAGTGGCAAGAGCCGAGCTCCAAGCCCGGCGCGCCGCAGCCCAGGGCGGGGCGGCTCCGCGGCGCGGGCTCCCGTCCGGGGCTCCGGCGCTCGGGCCTTCCCTCAGGCGCCCAGTTTGGGGCCTCCAGGCCGAGCCGCCACATCACCGGCGCCCTCGGCCCGAGGCACGGCGGCCGCAAGGGAGGGATGCGGCCGGGCTCCGGCCGGGCTCCGGGCGGAGGGCGGCGTGAACGCCCCGGGCCGGGCGGAGGGGCCGGCGGCGGCTCTCAACGCGGCCTGGCGCTCACACCCAGGTTGCGGCCTAGGCGGCCCCGTTAGCTCCCTCAGCCCGCGCGCGGCCCGTGGGGGCGGCGAGGCTACGCAGGGCGGGTGGCCAGGCGACGTCGCCCCGAGGAGCCCCGGCCCGCCGCCGTGGCCCGGGGCCAGGGACGCCGCCCCCCGCCCGGCCGGCGCCGGAGAATGGCTTTTACCTTCATCAGCCTCCTGCTGGCCGCCATCTTGGATCTGGTGCTGCTGCCTTCCCAGAATGCATTGCGGCGGCCTGGCGGCTGGAGCCCCCGCACTTCCTGGAGCGGGGGCGGGGCGAAGGGGCGGGGCGCACGGGCCTTGCGAAGCGCCCACTGTGTGCCTGTCACAGTGCTAGGGAGGCATGGGTGAAAGGTGAACCCGGCCGGCAGGGACCCAGCCTTTAGGGAGAGTCCAATCGGGTGGCACTTACAATCAGTGCCTGGCACATAGTAGGTGCACTATAAATATGGATTGCTTAAAATAGTTAAATAACCAAGATTATTTCAGGCACTGCTAAGCGCTATGAAGAAAAGAAAACGGTGATGGGAAAGTGACTGTGGGGACCTACTTTTCATTGGGAGATCAGGGAGGCCTCATTGAAGACATGATATAAATAATAATAGCACACTGGAACCTACTAAGTGCAAGACCCTCTTTCATGCTTTATTTTCTTTACTCCTCGAAACTGCCCTATAAGATGGTTACAACTGATATCGTCATTTTGCAGGAAATGGAAGCAGTGACTTGGCCAAGGTCACACAGCCAGCTAGGCTGCTGCTCTAGGCTGGGCTGCTGGCTCCTGGGCCAATGCTGGGACCTGTAGAATGGGAAGGCTGGAGGAGAGTATGTTAAGCAGAGGAAATAGCACTGACAAGGACCATGAGGCTGTCTGGGTGGCCAGATGGAGTAAGAAAGATTACAGGGAGGGAGGGAAGCAGGAGACAGACCATGGAGGGCCCTGTAGAAACTGGAAGGGTTGGCTTCTATTCCATGTATTGTGAGAGGCCTCTGATAGATGTGAGTATCGACTGCATAGCTAGATGTATGTTTTGAAGATTACTCTTCCCAGAGAATGGGGAATGGAGGTGGGTAGGGGGACAAGAAGCCAAGAAGGGGCTACTTGGAAGCCCGTTGGAGTCATCCAGGCAAAGAGGTGCTGGTGGTTTGGACCTCAGGAGGCAGAGCAGAGAGAAGGGCATAGCTCATAATGTATTTAGGCCTTGTTAAGGAGTTTTCCTCCATTTCTCAGTACACTGGGTTTCCCTTGAAAAGAGAGAAGGAAAGGGCAGTGAAGAGAATATAGCCTGGAATAAGGCTGGCCTCCCACACAGCATCTTGCGGGCGCAGGCTTGACACAGGGAAGGAAAGAGAAACTAGATGACACGCCCCATGTGATCAGGGACCCTGTCTTCCTCTTGCCTCTCCCAGGGCCAGCACACTGGGTGTTCAGTGAACATTGGAAGTCTGGAGACTCTGTGGTCTTGCTGTGTGCACACGGCCTGCCCTTAGTGGGTCCAGCTCAAAGAAAGAACACAACTTTATTGGAAACTGCTTCTGTTTGTGGAGGGCCACAAAGGGAAAGGGACCCATGCCTGGAGAAATTCCAAGCCAGTTGAGGAAGTACAATTCATACCTTTGACCTTGATGTGCTAAGCTGGGAATGAAGGGTGAGATCAGAAGAGGCTGAATGTTGAGGACTCACCTTTGCTGAGGAGTCCTCCTGCATCCTCGCCGCTGCTCTGCAAGATGGCCCCAGCACCCACTTTGCAGGTGTGGAGCTGAGGCTCTGAGCTGCAGAGTGCCCCTGCTACACAAGCGCACAAGAAGTGCACCCAGTCCCAGAGGAGAAGCTGCCTGGCCCTTGGGGCCCCCTCCTGCTCCAAAACCTTTAATGTTCCCTGTAGCAAGCCTGGCTTCTGGTCACACCGTCTCCCCTCCACTCAGCCAAACCGTATTCATTCAGACCTGGCTTTTCTGTGACACCTCCCCAAGCCCCTCATCAGAAGTGGCCTCCTCCTCCTTGGCCCCAGGCCCCCCTGCTCACACTTATCACATGCTGTTCCTTCCTGTAGTCAGCATGGGGGCCCAACTGCTCACCTACTAAGCCTCCGGCCCAGGTCCAGAGAGGGAGATACACAGGTAGCACCTGCTCCCAAGGAGCTCACAGCATCCTGGGGAGGCATCAAGGAAAATGCCAGAGGGTGGCGAGGGTTTGGTGAGGTGTGGGGTCTCCGAGGTAGGGCCCAACAGAGACTGAGGGAGGGGCCCGGGATGGCAGGAGTTCCCCAGTAGGCAAGAGGACAGGGAAAAGAAAGCTGGACGTGATAACTCACACCTGTAATCCTAGCACTCTGGGAGGCTGAGGCGGGCAGATCCTTTGAGCTCAGAAGTTTTAGACCATCCCGAGCAAGAGCCAGACCCCATCTCTACCAAAAATAGAAAAAATTAGCTGGGCATGGTGGCACGTGC
>VBSM01003193.1:1506855-1518825 GCA_008086735.1 Cheirogaleus medius | reverse complement strand
AAAAAAAAAAAAAAAAAAAAAGGTTTTTTTTGAGTATTACAGAAATGAACCTACAGACATTGTGGTTTTCCTATAATCTCACCTCTAGAGATAACCTCATTTAGCAGCTGGGTGTGCTGCCCCCAAGGAGTTTCTTTCCACAGGATGGACCTGCTGGGTCAGGTGGGGTCAGGGCTGCCTTGCATTAGTGGTTAGTGGTGGTGGACAGGGAAGGTGAAGCTGGGTGTGGCGGGGCCTAGCTCTATGGCCTGGCCTTCCCTTGAAAGGCTGTGGTGTCTGAGTGCTGCTCCAGCCCTTGTCTGGCCCTGGGCCTGCCCTCAGTGGCTCGGTGGGGCGTGGGGGACATGCCTCTCTGGAACCAGGAGGGGCAAAAGGAAGGCAGGTGGATGTTGGCCATTCCGTAAACAAGATTGTGTGTCTGAATGTCTCAGGCAGGGCCTGGGGAGGTAATCCAGAATCAGCTTGTTCCTTCAGCCACATGTTATAGAGAGCTGGCTGTCCCCCCAGTGGCTGGTTCCTGCCCTTCCCTGCTGGGGTCAGCTGGTGGGAGCTCTCCCACCCACAGGGGAAGCCTGGGAGCTGAGGGGTCCTAACTAGGGATGCAGTTTCTGTGCCACCCTTCCTGCCCCTCCCGAGCCCCTGAAGGCTCTGTCCCAGAGAGGGACCAGGTCGTAGCCTTAGAGGAGGACCCAGATGGCCCTGCTATCCCAGGACTGCTGCCCCACTGCCCCAGATCCTAGGCATCTGGAAGCCAGCACTCTGAGCAGGGTGGGCCAGGGCCAGGCATGCTGTCCTTGGGGCTGATAGGCACACTGCCTAGGCCTGCTACCAGGGGCCGCTGGGTGCCAGGCAATGTCCTCATCGCAGCCTACAATTAGCTCCTGCCAGGGTGGGCACTAGCCCCTGGACCCAGCTTCCTGGGCCAGCCCAGAGCCATGTTTCTGGTTACCTGGCACCTCCCCCAAGCTGGGGCCTCTCCAGGGTAGGTGCTTGCTGCTGTCCTGCCTGGTGGCGAGTGGGCAGGGCAGAGTTCTCTGGCTGTCGTCATTTGGGTTGGGAAGAGAGAGCAGTGCTCCATAGGGGTCCTGCAGCAGGGTGGCGTGGGGACCCCTCTCATGGGGTGAGAATCCATCACCACTTGCAGACACAGTGGCAGCCCAGACTCAGCCCAGCCTGGATGTGGCTGACAGGTAGGGTTCAGGGAAGCCAGCCCTGTCCTGCTGAGTGTCACGTCTGACCCAGCCCGGGGCCCACCCTCCTTGGCTGGGAGACTTTGGTGCTCGCCTGGGCTGGTGAAGTACCTGGCAGGCCAGGCAGTGGGTACCCACAGAAGGCGTTCCCAGCCCTGTGGCACTCAGGTGCCCCGGAGTTCTGCCACCTACTCCTTGCACTGTGTCCAGTGGCTGGCCTGACCTCCGGACAAGGGCAGGTGACCCTCTGGCAGGTGCTCTGAGAGGCTCTGGTTGAAAAGTGGGTGGGGTGGCACAGGGCTTCGTGGTGGGCATCTGGTTAGTTCCAGTGTGCTGTGCCACTGTGACTTCCTGGCCAGTCTTCTGGCTGCTCTTACCAGTGTTTCAGTGGCTTCTGGTCCCCTTCTAAAGCTGACAGAGCCGTCCCTGGCCGCAGCCTGATTTTAGCAGACGTGAGAGAGGGGCGTAGGCCCAGACCTCACTAAACGTGGATGCTTTTAGGCTTCTGTACCTACAGAGCTGGTTCTGCTGCTCTCTGGGCCTTTAGTGGGATCCTGGGCCAACTGTCTGCCCCTCCCCTCCGTCCCCCCTAAGAGGGGAGCTGCTCTAGGGGCTGGAGAGACAGCTGGCAGGCTGAAGCTGAGGCCTCCCAGCCACAGGCCGGCACCCCGGGTCTGGTCACATTCCTGAGGGACCTGCTGAGCCTCCCTGTCCCCGGGGTAGGGGGTGGGGTGGAGGAAGGGCAGGCAGGAATGGGCTCCTTGTTGCTGCAGGCCCCTTCCCCACCCCTGGCTCCATTCCAGGGGAGCTCAGGCTGGCCCATGTTGAGTGCAGGGACCTAGAAACCTCAGGACCCCCCTCCTGCAGGGCCCACAGCTGTGGGAGAGAGGGAGCCCGCCCTCATCTGGCGGCAGCTGCCAGTGGCTTTGGTGGGTTGGTATTGAAAGGCCAAGCCTGCAGCTTGGGCGAGCCCTTAGGCAGTGAAACCTCCGGAGAGGGGAGGCCACGTGGTCAGGCCAGGGCTGGGCTGGAGGGGGCTGGGCACTCTAGGTTGGGAGAGGCGAGAGCAGATCCTAGAGGGACAGAGGCAAAGGAGCTAGAAGCGGTTGAGACTGGTTCTTATAAATAGCCCTTGCACAAGTGGCTCCAATTTTGACCTTTTGTTATGTAAATTTGGCAAGTCTGGGAAGGGCTTTGCCCAGGCCTTCTGCCTCCGCCTGCCTGCCAGGAATTGTGTGCCTGCCACCAGCCCCTCCAGACATAGGTGGACCCTGGGGTGTCCTAAATCTCCTGTGTGTGCATGTTGAGGGGGGAGGTTTAGTAACCACCAAGTTCCCCAGGCCCGTTCCTGGGGTCCTCACTCTTCCTTCCCTTCCATCTTTGGGGCACTGTGGCCACTGTCTCTGCAGGGCTGTGCCTGGGTGTTTGGCCTTTCTGGGAATAAGGGCCCTCCTCCCCTTCCGCCCCTCACTGAGGCTTGTCTAGGTGACCACATCTGTCTTCTCCTCCCCAGGTGATCAGGCATTGATGCACCCCCAGGAAGGCCACGAGCTCAAGGAGGCCGCCCCCGCTGGCTGCTGCTCACATGGTGTCTGGGCCCCTGGCACTCCGGTAGGCCCAGGGGGAGGTGTGGGGGAGGGGGGACTGTCGTCTGTGCCTTCTCCCCTGGGCTTCCTATGTGGTGCACACAGCCCCACAGCCCTTGTCCTGGCCTGCGGTCCTTTGTGTGTACACTACGCTGGGCGGTATGGAGAGAGCCACTGCCCTTTGCCCATCCCCTTGCAAGGCTCTGAGCACCAGACGTCCTGGGCTCTGGCACAGCTGGCACTGGCATTTCTCTGGGGCTGGGTGTCTGGGGCCCACTGTGGAAGCCACACCTTGGACTTTTTGTCCCTGCCAGCCTGGCTATTGTAGGGGAGGGAGTGGAAGAAGATTGGTTCCCAAAGTCTCCAGCCTCTGAGCATCCCCACAGGTGCTGAGAGCTTGCATCTGCAGCCACGTGGCACCCTCGTGTGTTCACAGTAAGCTCTGAAACCTTTGGGGTGCCTGTGGTCATTAGGGTTTCCCTCTGTCTTTGCAAGCGGGGGCAGGTGTGGTGCTGGGGAGAGTGTTTCTGTCCTGGGAAGAGAGGGCAGGGTGGGTCCCCATGGGAGGCAGGGCTGGCTGCCCTGGGAGGGGCAGGAGAGGCAAAGGGCAGCTGAGCTATTTACAGAGACCCTGAACTGTGTAGGGCAGAGCTGCCCATGGTCCCTGCTGCTCAGCAGCTGGCAGCTATGAGTCAGTGAAGATAGTTCCTGTCTCCACTGGCCTCCTGCCCTGTGGAATCCTGTGGGGCCAGACTAGGCACAGTTGGCCACCTGGACACCACCTGCTTTCCCTAGCCCTGGACTCAGTGCCCTCCCCCGCTGAGCCGTTCTCTGAGGCTCTGGTAAGGGTGCAGGTGGAGCTGGATACTGTTTCCTATAGGGAGCTGGGCTTGGGGCTGAGGAGGCTCTGGGCATTGCTGGCCACAGTCCTTGCCTCTTCCCTTGTGTTTCTCTCCTCCCCTGGGGTCCATCAGGGCTGCCCTGCCCTTGCTCTCCCCACTGAGAATGAGTTTTCCCTGGTACTTGGCAGGGGCTGCTGCTCAGTGGGTGTGTGGGGTTTGGTCAGGAGGAGCCAGCCCTTGGAGTCCCACGTGCACTCTGCCATGCCAGTGAGTTTGCAGGGCTCCTGCGGAGACTAGTGCATCTGCGTGTTTATTACTTAATGATCTCAGCGTCTGTGCCAGTGTGTCTGGCAGAGGCCAGCTGGCCATCTTTCCCAGGTGTAGGAAGGACGGTATTGTCCTTCCTCAAAAGGACACAGGCCCAGGTGGTGCCAGGGGCTTGGCCAGGCCACCTTCCCCGCTGGCACCTGGAGGCCCAGGCTGGAGAGTTGCTCAGTGCTGGCCCAAAGGTGGAGCCCTTGGGTTTGGGTGGGCAGCGGTGAGGAGCAGGTATGGCGAGGTGGCAGGCAGACTGCAGAGTCTGCGAAGCAGCAGCACGACTTCTGGCAAATGCTAAAGCTTAGGCGGCCCCTCAGGTTGTCTGTGCGGCATGCCATTGCAGAGCAGAGGCTAGCAGATGTGATAGTTAGATTTGGGCCACACAGTATTTTAAATAGGAGTCTTCATTTAGCATTGGAGATTTCAAAAGAAAGTCTAGATTTATAGCTTGTCTTGAAAGCTGGGGAGATCGGCCCCGTGGGGCTGTGTGCCAGGCAGGAATGGTCAGCTCACCCAGGGAGCTCCTGCTCCCTGGATTTTATAGCCACCTATTGGTCATTTTTGGGTTCCCTGCTGGTCCCTGTGGGTGTGTGATCAATTTCCTTTAGTGTGAGACAGCAGCCTGGGCTGTGAGGTCAAGTGCAAATCCCAGTCTCTCTACTTGGCACCTTCCTGGCCTCTGGCCTCCGTTTTCTCACGTGTGCAAGTGGGGCACGAGGGCAGCTCAAGTCCTCGGTGAGGTGACACACGCACAGCATCTGCACACGGCAGGCAGTTTGAGTCCCTCCCTGTGCGCTGTGCTGAGGGGTGGAGCCGTGTGTGGGGATAAGGTGCCAGGTCAGTGCTGAGGCCCCTCTGCGTGCCACATGCCACATTGAGCCCCACCGTGTTCGGTCACCTAATATGTGTGTGCCTGTTTGCCCACAGGTGGTGCGCGTGGGCAGGGCGCGGGGACATGGGGCCTGACATGGAGCTGCCCAGCCACTCAAAGCAGCTCCTGCTGCAGCTGAACCAGCAGAGGACCAAGGGCTTCCTGTGTGACGTCATCATCATGGTGGAAAACTCCATCTTCCGGGCCCACAAGAACGTCCTAGCCGCCAGCAGCATCTACTTCAAGTCCCTGGTCCTGCATGACAACCTCATCAACCTGGACACAGACATGGTCAGCTCCACGGTGTTCCAGCAGATCCTGGACTTCATCTACACGGGCAAGCTGCTGCCCAGCGACCAGCCTGCCGAGCCCAACTTCAGCACCCTCCTCACTGCCGCCAGCTACCTCCAGCTGCCCGAGTTGGCAGCCCTTTGCCGCCGCAAACTCAAGCGGGCCGGTAAGCCCTTCGGCTCTGGGCGGGTCGGGGCTGCTGGCATGGGGCGGCCTCCCCGCAGCCAGCGGCTATCCACAGCCTCCGTCATCCAGGCTCGGTATCCCAGGCTCGTGGACGGGCGCAAGGGGGCCCACGCCCCCCAGGAGCTCCCCCAGGCCAAAGGTTCAGATGAGGAGTTCTTCCTGGGTGGCTCTAACCAGGAGAGCGTGCACGGCCTGGGCCTGGCTGTCTGCCCAGCTGGCGGGGAAGCAGGCCTCGGGGGCTGCAGCAGCAGCACCAATGGGAGCAGTGGGGGCTGTGAGCAGGAGCTGGGCCTGGACCTGTCCAAGAAAAGCCCACCCCTGCCTCCTGCCACCCCTGGGCCCCACCTCACCCCTGATGACCCAGCCCAGCTGAGTGACAGTCAGCACGGCTCGCCCCCCTCGGCCTCTGCCCCTCCCGCTGCCAACAGTGCCTCTTATGCCGAGCTGGGGGGCACCCCCGATGAGCCCATGGATCTGGAGGGGGCTGAGGACAGCCACCTTAGCCTTCCGGAGGGTCCTGGTGGGCAGCCTCGGAAGAGTCTCTGGCACTCAGCCCCTAAGAAGGAGTGGAGCAAGAAGGAGCCTGCGGCTGGCTCCCCCTTTGAGCGGAGAGAAGTGGGGCCCATGGGCCCCTGCCCAGGGGAGGAGGGTGAGGGGCTCGGGGACAGGGTTCCCAATGGCATCCTGGCCAGCGGGGGTGGCCCCAGTGGGCCCTATGGGGAACCCCCGTACCCCTGCAAGGAGGAGGAAGAGAACGGCAAGGATGGCAGCGAGGACAGTGGGCAGAGCGGGAATGAGGGGGGCAGCGGCCATGCCGGCGCCCACTACCTCTTCTGGCAGGAAGGCTACGAGACAGTACCCTATGGGGACAACCTGTACGTCTGCATCCCCTGCGCCAAGGGCTTCCCTAGTTCCGAGCAGCTCAACGCGCACGTGGAGACGCACACGGAGGAGGAGCTGTTCATCAAGGAGGAGGGCGCCTACGAGACTGGCAGCGGGGGTGCCGAGGAGGAAGCTGAGGACCTGTCGGCGCCCAGCACGGCTGAGCCCCGGCCCTTCAAGTGCTCGGTCTGTGAGAAGACCTACAAGGACCCAGCCACGATGCGGCAGCACGAGAAGACACACTGGCTGATGAGGCCCTTCCCCTGCAACATCTGCGGCAAGATGTTCACACAGCGCGGCACCATGACACGCCACATGCGGAGCCACCTGGACCTGAAGCCCTTCGCCTGCGACGAGTGTGGCATGCGCTTCACGCGCCAGTACCGCCTCACTGAGCACATGCGTGTGCACTCGGGCGAGAAGCCCTATGAGTGCCACCTCTGTGGGGGCAAGTTCACCCAGCAGCGCAACCTCATCAGCCACCTGCGCATGCACACCTCCCCCTCCTAGAAGCCAAAGACCCGCAGGCACCCTCTGCAGACTCGCCCCTCGGGAACCCACGGAAGGAGGCGCATGGAGGCGTGGCGGGAGGAGCAGGACCCCTGGGTCCAGCAGGGGCTTGGGCGGCCCCTCCAGCCAGGCCTGCCCACTCAGAGCTTTAATCGACAGTCTGTACCAAGTGAAGCCGAGAGGAGGGGAGCCAGCAGGCCCTGCCTGACTACCTCCACATCCCACACAGGGCCCTGCCTCCCGCAAGGGCCGCCGCAGGGCTTGTGGGCGTGGGTCACGTGTGTCTCTGGGACCTGGTCCCTTTGCTGCAGGCCGGTTTGGAGAAGGGGTAGTGGGGCCGTCCAAGCTGGCGAGGGGCAGGGCTGCCCGTGGCCGGGGCGGTGTCTGTGTGCGTGTGCGTGTGCTTGTGTCTGTGTGTGGGCGCGTGCGACCCTGGCTCTGCGGGAGCAGGTGCTGGGGGGCATATCCTACCCCCCTTGAGCCAGGGCGGTGCTGCTCGCTGGCGCTGGGACAGTCAGGGTGACCCCACCGCCTACCTCTCTACAACTAAAGAGCCCTCCGGGCCTGTGTTGCTGTTATTCCTACTGATCTGTTCCTTTCTTTTCTTTTTGATTTTTGTTTTTTAAGCCAAAACAAACAATAGTTTATTTTCTTCCTGGCTCCTCTGGGGCTTAGCCTGGGTCTGCAGACGGAATGTAACCGGGCAGCCGTGCCTCGTGCCTCCTGCGCGGCTCGGTCCTGGTGCTGCGGGGCGCTCGGCGAGCCGCCTCTCCAGGCTCCGGAGGCCCTTCTTGCCCAAAGGCTTCCCTGGTCCCCGAGCCCTGCCTCGGCTGCCTCAGGAGAGAGAGTGCTTTTCCTATGGTTTCCAAGGAATATTCTTTGTTTAGAGGTACTTGTTTTTTATTAAGAGGAAAACCAGTGTAACGTTTCTGTGACTGTTTGAACCGGAAGGTCTGCGGCTCCGGGGCGGGGAGGCTGGCTCGGGGCCGGGGCCGTCGGTACTGCCGTTTTCCATTTCCGCGTGCGTGTGCGTGTGTGTGGTGTCCGCCGTAGGCTCGGACAGATGTTTCGGTTTCCCTCCTTCCTCACCGAACAAGGTGGAGAGACGTCTGACCTGTTTTGCTACCTCTTGAATTCGTGACAACAATACGTTGGTGAGTGGCAGTTTTCCTCCCGTCCGCCTGCCCAGGAAGCCGTGTGTGGGAGCGGGCTGGGCTCGGGCTGGCCTGGGCGGCCCTCCTGGGCCCCAGCACCCTGACGGGCTCCTGCAGCTCACTTGTCCGTTATTCCTGTGAGCGTCTGGGCACAGGTGAGGGGTGTGAGCCCCCGACATGGGGCCAGGTGCCAGGCACTGAGGACAAGGAGGGGCAGCTGTTTGCCGCTCCCTGCCAGGGACAGGATGAGGCGGAAGTGAGCCCCCCCCATCCTGCCCACCCCCTCCATGCCTGTAAGAGGTTGAGCTTGGGAGGGCATCAGCCCCAGCCTGGCCAGTGAGAGGTGGGGAGGAGCCACCCAGGGCCACACACTATCTGGCAAACGGGGTTGGCACCTCTCTGAGCAGTCCTGGCCCTTGGCCACTCTGGCAAGAGGCTGGGCAACACCTGTGGGCTCAGGGTCCCACCCCTCGCTCCTCACCTTGGGCTCTCTCAGCCAGCCCCTCTCACCTCTGTGGGCCCTGATCCGGGCTCACAAGGCCAGACCGAAGTTGCCGTGCTTGGTCCTGCTGTCCTCGGCCAACTGGAGCCCCAGGGCTGAGCCAGCAGGCTGTGTCCTCTTCATTTTGCTTCATGTTTTATTTTGTTTTTCATTCTATTTTAAGTTTAGACCAAAAAATTCCAGAGTCATCCCCTAAGAGACCCCTCCCAAAGACCCTCCAGCTGAAAACAGAGCCTGAGTTCAGGGACCCGAGTGGTGAGCGGCGTGTTTTGGGAGTGAGGGAGCTCAGGCCACACTAGGGCTCCTGGCTGAGCTCCCTATGTGTGACCCCAGCCTCGAGGTGGCCCCTCTTCCCTTTAGGTAGGAAACGGAGAGCTGGACCCTGGGTCTCGAGTTCCAGCAAGTCAGGCTGGGGACCTGGCGGAGGAGACCCTGGGGCTGCACCCCCTCAGTGAGGGGGCAGGGTGCTCCAGGCCCCTGCGTCCTGACCCCACCCCACTCCGTCAGCACTTAAGCCACACGACACAAAGTCTGTACCGCACGGGAACTGTACACACGCCTGGCTGCGTGCGTGGCCTCCCGGGCCGTGGGCAGCCGCATCCGTGAGGTGACTCATGAAAGTAGGTGATTCCTTTGCAGAACTTCAGGGACTGGGAGCAAAGGCCCCCTCATTCAATGACGTTTGTGCGACATAGTATTGTACCCACCTTAGTATTGTATCGAGCCTTTTCTGTATTTTAATGAGAAAGCAAAACACTAGTTTCCTATTTAAGATTTTAAGGGTTTGTGGGGTGGGGTGGGGTTAACACAACACTTCGTTTTGTTTTCTTTTCCTTTGATTCCATGTCAAGCGTGTGCTTGCGAGTGTGTGTGTGATGTTAAGAGCCTCACGAGAAAATTGGACCCTCACAGTCCAAGGCGGCTTACAGTTCTCTGCTTTAGTCACTTAATTCCTGAATGTTTCGGAGAAACAGGAAACAGAAAATAGCAGATGTCATGTAGGAAAGAGGATAAACAAAGAAAGAAAAATGAAAAAAAAAAAAAAAAAAAAAAAAAAAAAAAAAAAAAAAAAAAAGCTCATACCCAAATTCACAAAACCTATTTTTTAAACCAAAGCACATTTTGAATGAGTATGGAACCTCAGTGGGCTCAGAAAAAGATACTAATATATTTACCTCATTGTTTACATAAGCTCTTACAGTCTCACCTCAGCAGCTGTGAGGCCAGTTCCAGGGAAGCCTCGCCTTCCGCTGGGCACCCTTCTCTGTCACCCTGGAGTGGCTCGCGGGCAGAGGCAGCCCTGGGGGCCGGGGAAGGGGCTGGAAGCCTCCCTGGGTTCACTTGAGCCCTTGTACCCATTCCCAGGGCCTCTCTAAGCCCAGCTGGCACCAAAGAGCGTGGACCCGTGCTGACCAGCCCCCAAGGCCTCCTGGCTGGACCGTGGAGGTCCTGGGCCGCTGGCGTACTGGAGGCGGCTGTCAGTTCTGGCCACAAGACCTGAGTCTGGGCTTGGGTCCCCTGCTGCTCTGCCCGTGACCCTCGGGGTGGGTTGATGTGAGGGTCCCACTCAAGCCAAAAAGCCGGGACCTTTGCACAGCTCAGGCGACTCTGGTGGGTCCCCACCCCTGGGAGACTCCCCATTCCAAACCCCACCCCAGGCAGCGGAAGGGGCTGACTGGGCCTGGTTCTTACTAACACAGACGGTGCAAACACTCTTAACAGTGTTGTTTTTGTATCAGTACGTTTGTGCAGTGATGAATGTATTTATTTCTCAGACTTGGGGCGAGCGAGCGGCAGGCCAGGCTCCGCCACCGCACGCTCCCACCCGACCGAGCCCTGGCAAGGGCTCCTCCAGGATTGCAAAAAAGGAAAAAAAGAAAAGGACGTTTAAGCAAATAAGAATCTCAGAGACTCACAGCATAGCCATACACCTCAGCCTGTGAGACGAACAATCCAGACCCACGCTGACCTCCCCGGCCTCACAGCTGTGTGTGTTTCCTGCTCATCTCACCACTTGGGGGCGCTGGGCTGCCCGCCTGCTCCCCGCCTGTCAGTACTCACTGGTCCTTGGCCGTGCGGGAGTGCGATCTGGGCTGGGCCGTGGGCAGGCGGACCCCACCTGCCCCCAGGCCATCCTGGGTGGGCGGGGCCTGAGCAGCCTTGGGGCAGGGCTCAGGGAGTGAGAGGCTGCATCCGTCCAGCCCCCAGGCTTGGGGGACAAAAGCCAAAGGCGCCAGGCCTTAGAAGAGCAGACAAGGGCTCTCTCTGCCATGCCATGCCCCCCAAAGGGACAAGGGTCCTCCTATTCCCCAGAATCATGTTGGGGAGACCTTGACCTGTGAATCAGATGCGGGGAGTTAGGGGATGGGGGAACCTAACTGGAGCCTCAGTCTGACATTCCAAGCTAGGGGTGGGTGTGTGGGAATTGAGGCTGCCCTGACCCCCTTCCTCAGAAGTCCCAGCTTCAGTTACCCCACTTTGATTTTATACTGGGAACCCCTTCCCCTACCTCACCTTGTTATTTATTGCTGTAATTCACTGACCTCAAAAATGCTGCATAACAGACCTCACTTGGGGCAGGGAGGATCCCCAGGGCTCCCCCCTCCACTTGGCGGGACCCCGTGGGGCCAGGTGCTGAGGGGAGCCTCTCTGTCCCCAGCCCACACTTGCTTCCCCCACTCCCGGGGGCCCAGGTTGGGCACTGGCTCATTCTTGCAAATACCTCGAGGGGGAGGGGGAGGAAGGGGTTATCGTTGTTTTGTTTAATTGGAACTAGAAGAGGGATCATGTCCTATTTTATGCCCTTCCCAGAAAGGGGGAGGGATACCAGGATCGCACTCCTGCACTGGCCACCGCCGCCGTCACTTGTCACACTGGGTTCACTTCCCTCGAGAGTTTGGATAAATTCAGGTCAGAGCTGCAGGCACGCAGCCATCCAGTGTCAGAAACGCGATTCACGGGTGACTGACCTCTCCGTTCAGAAGCGTGCAGTCTTAATGTACAGTGATGAGAAACTGTTATTTTATGATCTTTTCATTAAAAGCTTGGTTGAAAACTATCAAGGCCTCAGTGTTCTGCTTTGGCTGTTCTCTAGCAAAGTGATAAACGGCTTCCAGGTCGTCGGAGGGTGGGACCTAGGCGGGACACTTGGCTGCCACCTCCTAACTGTGCTCGGTGTCGGTGGGTCCCAGGCCAGGGAACCAGCACTTCGGTGTCAGCATCCTCTTGGGCAGCAGCCTGAGTTAGCTGAGGCCATCCAGGAATCAGTGATCCGTGGGTAGTCACGGTGGGCAAGGACCTGGTGACTGGGATGTTGGGGGCGTCTGCCTGGTGCCTGCGACCCCCGTTGGAGCAGCAGGGTTGGGGCTGAGCAAAGGCTGGGCAAGGCAAGGGCCCACTGCTGCTTCCTGCTGCCTGGCCTGAGGGAGGACAGGCAGGGGATTATGCACCTCACCAGGGGCCACGTGGGTGGGAAGTGGGAATCCCAGAATGAGTGAAGACCTTGGGAGCAGGAGCAGGGATGGGGTGACCTTGGGACTGCAGATGTCCACAGTGGCTCCCAGGCAACAGCAGGTCAGCCCGAGACCCTAGACTTGGGCATCGCTGCTCTAAATAGTGGTGCACTCTGTTCAATTGTT
>VBSM01003193.1:1495407-1506755 GCA_008086735.1 Cheirogaleus medius | reverse complement strand
GTAGTTCCACGGTTACAGAGAAGCGCCACATGTGGAGTTGTAGGTAGTATCGTTTCCAAGTAATGTGTCTTGTTTCTTTTTTCCCCTCAAGAGACAGGGTCTTGCTCTGTCACCTGGCTGGAGTACAGTGGTGCAATCATAGCTTGTTCAGAACGTGCCTCTTCCCAGCGGGTGTGGTGGCGCGCCTGGGCGCATTGATCGCGCCTGTGAATAGCCAATTCGCTCCAACCTGGGCGACAGAGGGAGACCCATCTCCAAGACAAAATACTGCCTTTTCCCAAAGCCATTGGAAGTGGGTTGCAGTAAAGGCCTTCTGTGTGGCGGAAAGCGGCACAGAGAAGGAGCAGGCAGTGAAAAGCTGCTGCGCTTCCTGTGGGGCCAGGAGCTGTGATGAGCATCGTATCTGGCTCTTCGTGCCCTGGTGTCCCCTCCCCAGCTCCCACAGCAAGGGGGGAGGCAAAAAAGCCACAGTTGGTGGGGATGTGAAATTGGAGGCTGTTTCCATCTTGCTGCGTGAGGAAGCGTCCCTGGGACTAAACATTCCGAGGAAGTTTCTGGCAGGACCTTCGCTAAGTGTCGCGGCGCGTGCGGAAGGACGCCTTTCCCACAGCGACCTGGGAAGAGCCAGGCCAAGTAATTCAAAGGTCCTAGGTGCTGTGCTGCAAAATGTCGCTGCTGGTGACTGCGGGCTGCTGCCCCCACCTCCGAGAGGCTCTTAGGCAGCGTCCAGCGTCTGCGATGGTCACCTTTCTAGGAGCTGAATAAGCGTGTGGACACGTGTGAGCCCTAAGTGTGTGGCCCTGCGGCCTTCGGGCCTGGGCCTCACCCAGCTCAGGCCGCCCCTGGCCTTTCCAAGGGGGATGTCACCGAGGGGAGGGGCTGGTGGGGACAGGGCTGGGAAGGCGGCAGGCGGCCTGCGGGCTCCTGGGAGACCAGACAGCTGGGCCAGGGTGTGGGCAGCCGAGGTCCTATCCCTGCCACTCTGCTTTTCCAACTGAGACCAACAGGTGGGGAGGGGAGGTCTTGGTGCCAGGAGGCTCACTCACCCTTGGGGACACGCTGAGCAGTCCCGTAGGAGGTGTGAGGTGAGATGCCAGAATTGTTGCCAGTGCCAGTGGCCATGCTGCATACAAGAGTCCTGCCCTGCCCAGACCCCCGCCCTGGGTGGGTGGCCGAGGAGGGGAGCTTGCCTACCCCCTGATGTTGCTAACCAGTGGATCTAGGAAAATGCCTGCCGCCAACAATTTGGGGATAAGCCTATTTCGTGTTCAGCTGGGTTTTGGCCACAGGTAACATAGCCAGTCCGCACATGCAGGTGTCCCCAGGGTGAGGTTGGAGCAGCATTCAGGGGACAGCATCATTTGCTTCTGTCAGTCCACGCGTCCAGGTCCCGGCATTCGAGTGAGTACTGTGTGCTGAGCCCTGTGCTTGTTGGTGGAGAAAAACGGGGCGAGCCGTGGTCCTGACCTCCGGGATGCTGGAGTGCTGCGGCAGAGACAGCAGATAACAGTGACAGCAGTGTTGACAAACAGCAGCAGCTGACATCGAGCCTTCCCACAGCCAGGCCGGGTTCCAGACTTGGCAGCCTCCGCCCCTCCTTCCACCCACGGTTGGTGTCAGTGCTGCCTGGGGAGGGGACACACTGGCTCCTTGTCCCTGTCCCCGAGGCACTGGGGGTGCGGGGCCGGGATGGGCAGGAACAGTCCGGCCTGTTGGTGACACTGGGCACCTGGCCTGCGGTTGGAGAGCAGGGCTGGGGCCAGGCGCCAGCCACAGCAAAGGGCTTGGAGGAGGCTGGATCTGCCGGCAGTGGGGAGGGACGGGGACGGGCCTCGTGAGCCGGCTGGGGCTGCCGAGACAAAGTGCCACAGACTGGGCGGCGGGAACGACAGACGTTTGTGGTCTCACAGCTCTGGGGACCCGAAGTCCCAGATCAAGGCGTGAGCAGGGCCGACTTCTGAGGCCTCCCTCCTGGGCGCGCCGACGGCCATCTCCTCCCTGTGTCCTCGCTGGGTCGGTGTCCTCATCTCCTCTTACTAGGACAGCAAGTCCTAGTGGGTCGGGGCCCACCCTCACGGCCTCATTTTACCTTATCCCCCTTTAAAGACTCTACATTCAAACACAGTTACATTCTGAGGTGCCGGGGTTAAGGCTTCCACATGGGCATCTGGGGGACACAGCCCGTGAGAGGGTGCACAGAGAATGTGCCACGTGCAGCTGCCGGTGCCTGCAGGGGTCCCAGGCAGCCAGCTGGCCTCGCAGGCGCGGCCTCAGGCGGTGCCTCTCCGTCCCGGTGGCGGTCGGCCCAGCGGCCCGGCCTGGCGCCCACAGGCCTTGCCTTTGCGGGCGCAGACGCTGCGGGCGCTGGGCCTTTAGTGAAGGCTGCGATGTCCACAGGTGCCGCTCGGGCAGACGCCTCCACGACAGCTTCTCATCTCGTGCCGCAGGCCACGGCAAAGGCACGTGGGGGGTTCGTCACGTGTGGCGACCAGGAGCCTGCAGTGGCTACAGCAAGAGCAATGGGGAAGTGGTCGCTTCCATCCCAGGCGATGGGAGACCCCAGGAGCCGGTGGGGGGTCCCCAGAAGCGCCACGTTGGGATTCCAGCGGCAGTGTGCTCAGGCCTGGCGTGCGGGCCTCCGGGCAGCCGGACAGCACTGCCCTCGACCCCCACCCCGTCCTTCTGGCTCATGCCAGTGGTCTGTCTGCAAAGCCCCTGTGATCTCACCTCCACGTGTCCCCACGGACCGTGGCTGCCGTGGGGTTCCCAGGCCCCAGCACTCACAGGGCATCCTGAGGGAGATGGCCCCGACCCCTCCTGTCCCCTGGGCAGGGCACTGTTGGGGGCATAGTTACAGGTGGAGGGAGGGGCTGCCTGGCCTGGGGAGCAGCCCATGCCACGAGGGGAAAGGCTGTGGCCCCTCGCACATGTCAGGCACAGGGGTCCAAGTGCGTCCCTGAAGGGGGAGCCAGGGAGGCAGAGGATCTGGGCTGGGGTATTCTGGGAAGTGGGCTGAGGGTTGGCTGTGGGGCCACAGCTGCCTGTGCACTGAGTCCCAGCCCTGCTGACAGTGGCCTGTGCCCTTGGCGGGGTGCCACATCTCTGCAGTGGAGATAGACTGTTCCTCCGTTCACCCCACGCCCGGCTGTGTGCCATGTGCCATCCTGTGAGCTCTGTCCCAGCAGGGCAGGCATGAAAACGCACAGCAGAGGGGCGCCCAGCGAGTGGGTGCAGGGAGACAGCGTCATGGGGACCGAGTTGCAGTTGGGAATCAGGGACCGGGTGACCAGAGAAGGCTTCCCCCAGAAGCTGGTCTTAGGGTGAGGAAGTGAAGGAGGGGCCAGGTGGTAGGAGGAGCTGGTGCAAAGGCCCTGTGGCAGCAGATGGGTCTGTCCAGGCTGCTGTGGGGAGAATGGTGAGCAGGCAGCTACTGAGCAGGTTCTGGAACAATCCAGCCCAGAGCCATGCGCTGCAGGTGCTAAGAAGAGGTCAGAACTGGGAAATTGGGTTTTATTTAAACTTACTTAGCAAGCACTTGCGTGTCGCTGACTGCAACCAGCAATGGTCTGAGTGCTTTGCAGACATCAGCTCAATTAGGCAACCACTGCACTCACAGGTGGGCCAGTAGTTTGTGACAGAAGAGCCCTCAGGACTAGGGGACAGGTTGGAGGAAGGGTGTGTGACAGGGCGGGCGGTAAGAGCTGGAGAAGGAAGGGGACAGGGCTGGGAGGAGCGTCGGCAGGCTGGAGGGGCTGTGTCAGGAGAGCAAGTCGCCTGGGGGGTGTGGCGAGCGGGCCGGGGAAACTGACAACTGACCGCTTCCCTGGGGCTTCCATGAAGGGACATTGGTTTCCTCCCTCCTTCCCTCAGAGCGTGGAGATTAATCGGGTCACAGGTGCGAAGTGCTGAGAACAGCCGTGTCAACACGGGAAGCTCCTGTCTGCTTTCCTTGCTGTTACAGTGTCTCATGTGTGTTGTGCACGTGTGTCCGCCACACACACGGCTGGCGTGGAAGGCTGGGATTTAAACATAAATATAAATAGAACTGACCATTCTGGCAATTTCTTCCGTGCCACACTTGGGAGACCAGCAGGGAGGGGGATTGGGTTAGATCAAGGCTCACCCCAGGACGATGAAGGGAAGTGTGAGGACAGAGACAGGACGTCCCAGGGTGCAGACAGGTGCCGGGAGGGTGTTGGCGGGGAGGTGGCCTGTCGGGAGAGGGAGAGGAGAGTTAGCGGGGACCCTTGCATGACCACCCCTCTGCCATGCGCCGGCCAGGCAGGGAGGGAGATGCCTTCCTTCCTCGTGAGCTCTCAGGACCCAGGGCCACCCCGTGCCCTCCCCCGGCGAGCCTGGCCTCAGGAGGTTCCCAGGCAGGGCCCGTGGCCATCTTTCCATAGTGCCGCCACCCAAGACAGGGCTCTGCTGCCCGGAAGTCAACTGGGTCTCAGCGGCACCTGTGCCGGGCACAGGTGGGCAGAGTGAGTCCTCACCCGGGTGGCCAGGCTGGACCTTGCCGTCATTTGGGGTCACTTTCACCTTTTTTATATATTGCAGTGCTTTTGTCTTCCTATTGCAAATACTGTGTTTATTTTTCTTATTATAAAAGCAACAAATGAAAAAAACCTAGATAAGCACAAAGGAGCAAATCTGACAGCTCCTCTTCTGACCTTCAGAAGTCACTGCTGTGTCCCACGAAGGTCATTGAATATTTAACAATTGAAGCAGGGGCCCTCCAGGCGTGGTGGCGCCCACCTGTAGTCGTTGCAGCTACTCGGGAGGCTGAGACGAGAGGGTCGCTTGAGGCCAGGCCAAGCGTTCCAGTCCAGCCTGGGTGACAGATTGAGACCTCATGTCTAAAAAAGTTTTAAAAATGGAATAATAGGGGCCTATGTAGATAAGAACTAATCATAGGAATTGGTCAAATAGTGGCGCAGAAACCAGGGCTCGGGAAAGGCTTCCCTGAAGAGGAGGCGGTCAGCGGTGGGTGCACAGGCGGTGGCGGGCGACAAGAGCCCAGGCAGGAAGCCGCGGTGAGTGTGGGGCGCAGGCGGCCGTCGGCTTTGGCTGCGGTGGGGGGAGCAGGGCCCGAAGACCGCTGCGTGTCATGGGAAAGGACTTGGGGGTTTTGAATTTTATTTTATTTTTTCCTCCCACCAGACGAGTAACAAGGTTTGAGGGAGGCACGTCTCACACAGCCGGGCCATGACACCTGGTCATCACGCTTTTGAACCACAAAGGGATGTGGATTTGATTCTTTAAGAAGTTAATGTTTTGTTTTTGTTGCTTAAAGCCCTGTTAGCCTTTCTCCAAATAGCTTCCTACAGGAAGTGCTTCCATTGTCTCTCGGTATCACATGTGTTACTTAAATCTCTCCCTATGTCTGGGCAAAAAGTACAAGTTTTAAATACCAAAAAGGGAGAAGGGGCTTTTGAGGCTTGTAAAACGGGCGTAGATTTTCTAATCTTTCTTTTATTTAACAGACATCTTTTGAGCTCCTAGCATCATGTAGATGTTCTCATAAGACTATACAGTAAATACAGAATTAAATGTTAGGTACGGGCCGGGCGCGGTGGCTCACGCCTGTAATCCTAGCACTCTGGGAGGCTGAGGCCGGCGGATCGCTCAACGTCAGGAGTTCGAAACCAGCCTGAGCAAGAGCGAGACCCCGTCTCTACTAAAAATAGAAAAAATTAGCCAGGCATGGTGGCACATGCCTGTAGTCCCAGCTACTCGGGAGGCTGAGGCAGGAGGATCACTTGAGCTCAGGAGTTTAAGGTTGCTGTGAGCCAGGCTGATGCCACAGTACTCTAGCCGGGGCAACAGAGGGAGACTCTGTCCCAAAATAAATAAATAAATAAATGTTAGGTATGCATTTCACAATAAACACTAGTGCCAAGCTGGGCCACAAACCTGTCTGCTACCCAGGGGGTGACCCTGGCTAATGGGGGACCTGGCCAACTATGGGATGTAGGGTAGATTTATGGAGGTTTGCATTAAAACCCTCTCAGCTTGCTTGCTTTTTCTGTTTTAGAGATAGAGTCTCACTCTGTCACCCAGGCTAGGGTGCAGCAGTGTCATCATAGCTCACAGCAACCTCAAACTCCTGGGCTCAAGCAATCCTCCTGCCTCAGCCTCCTGAGTAGCTGGGACTACAGGCATGCGCCACCACGCCTAGCTAATTAAAAACATTTTTTTTTTGTAGAGACAGGATCTCATTATGTTGTTCAGGCTGGTCCCAAACAGCTTTTTTATGTTTGAAAACTTTCATAAATTCCTATTATTCATAAATGGTAAGTGGCAGGGACGATGTGGCCCACACGCACTAGGCTAGTCATGATCCACTGCAACTTGAACTATCAGAACATCAGGAAATGTCTAGGGCGTGAGGGCAGCCATGCAGGGGACCCTTCCCCTTTCTCCTCTGTGCACTAGTCAGGCCTGTGCTGCCGGAAGGGCAGGTGGGAAGGGGCGTTGCTGTGCAGGGAGGCGGCTCCTGCCCTGCCTGGCTGGCGAGAGGAGGGTGCCGAATCTGAGCCCTGGAGGAAGAGCAGACATCCGCCTTGGCTGCGCTGGGGGAAGGCGGGTGCTAGGAGCAGGCACAGAGGCTGGGAAGGCTGCAGGACTCAGACACGGCAGGCTGGGTCCAAGGTGGGGGAGAGGGATTCCCCCTGCGATTCCCACGGGGCTTAGAGTCACTGAGGCTGGGAGGCTTTCAGTTCCCAAAGCTCCTGTCACCCACACCTCTCCCGACTTCCGCGACAGGCTCAGGTTTCCGGAGAGGCAGAATTAGCTCCCAGGTTTCCACAGAACTGTCCCCCTGCGCAGATATGGGCCGTTGCGAAGGGAGGGGACACCCGAGAGGCCTTGTGACAGCCCTCCCCACATCCGCAGCCGCCCCACCTACGGTCTGTGCCATTAGTGGCTGCAGAAAAGTAAACCCAGAGCTTGAGCCAGTGTCATCTTCCCTCCGTCTAGACGCTGCCTTCCAGTGTCCTTTCTTGTAACTCAGCTGGGGACAGGTGGGCACCTGTCATGCTAAGCCTCAGGTGGTTTTCCTGTCTGTAAAAAGGGGTCAGCGTCACAATGCCTACCCAGTGGGGTATGATGGAGTCTTGGGGACACTCCAAGGCCAGGGAGTAGGGGTACAGGCTGGAGCATGGAAGAAGTGACCACGTGGGACTCCAGTGGCAAATGGCCAGTCCTGCAAACACCGGCCCATATCCAGTGCGTCCCAGGCCTGCTGAATGTGCCCGGGCTCTCTCCGTTTCCCCATCTCTGTGCCCATCGCAGTCCCCTCTCCTGGGCCACTCTAGGAGAACTGGTCTTCTTGAAACAACCGACCCCATGCGATCTTCTGAATGCAAAGCCTTGGAGATGGGCCCAGGCCCCTTCCTGCCGAGTGGGTGCCATGGCTGTGGCCGTGCCAGCCTGCCCCACGTTGCTCATCCAGGGGCTCCTGCCACAAGCCACCCTCTGTACCCCTGGGGGGTTGGAGCCTCCTGCCACAAGATGTGTGCCCAGGTGGACCCTCCGTTCTTCTCTGTACCTGTGGAGAGGGATCCCCACTGGCATGTGACAGAGCAGCCAGGAGCTTGCAGACAGACACCGCGCCATGACATGGGGACTCGGCTGCCGGGACTGCTGGGACAGAGCAGCACAAACAACAGACATCTATTGTCTCAGTTCTGGAGGCTGGACGTCCGAGATCCTGGCTCAAGGGATCCTCCCACCTCGGCCTCCCAGAGTGCTGGGATTACAGGCCTGAGCCACCGCGCCCGGCCTCGTCCCTATTAACGTGTGGGCTTCACATCCAGGCTGCTCTGCAACCCTGTGCGAGCCCCAGGCCCAGCACTGTGAATGGCACCTCTCCAACCTTTGGGTTTGAATCCAAGAGTGGCAGTGGAGCTTCAGAGACACATGCCATCTGTGTCCCTCCTCTATATCAATTGAGGACCTAAGTGCCACATCTTTGGGGTTGTAAGGATTGAACGAGGTCACAGGAACCCTGTGTCTAGTGAGGTGTGTGCTGAAACTCAGCGGCTCCTTTCTCCTGTTATGTCCTTGCCCTACCCCTACCCCACCTTTGACCTCTAGGGGATGGTTTCCACACAGGAGATGCCAAGAATTAGCCACGTAAAGCCATCCCAGTCGCCCTGCTGCTGCGTAGCGCCATTCATACGAGCACATCTAGTAACTAGTAAGTACCCTTTGCTAGTAATCTGAACAGCTAGTGATTCTTTGCTACATAACAGACCACCCCCGTAACTTAGTGGCTTGAAACAAGAGCCATTTTATTTGCTCTTGATTCTCTTGGGTCGGCAATGTGGGCTGGGCTCAACCGGGCTCTGCTGGGTGGTTCCGCAGACCTTGCCTGGGCGCTCTCGTGAGGCTGTGGTTGTCGTGGGGCTGGGAGGTCGGAGGTGGCTTCTCTTGCATGCCTGCTGGCTGGTGCTGGCTGTGGCCTCTTCCTGTGGGTCTCAGAGGGTTACAAGGTGGGTTTTAAGAGGGCAGGAGTGGCCGGGCGCAGTGGCTCACGCCTGTAATCCTAGCACTCTGGGAGACCGAGGTGGGCGGATCGTTTGAGCTCAGGAGTTCGAAACCAGCCTGAGCAAGAGCGAGACCCCATCTCTACTAAAAATTAGAAATAAATTAATTGGCCAACTAAAATATAGAAAAAATTAGCCGGGCATGGTGGCGCATGCCTGTAGTCCCAGCTACTTGGGAGGCTGAGGCAGAAGGATCACCTGAGTCCAGGAGTTTGAGGTTGCTGTGAGTGAGGCTGACGCCACGGCACTCTAGCCAGGGCAACAGAGTGAGACTCTGTCTCAAAAAAAAAAAAAAAAAAAAAAGAGGGCAGGAGTGACTGCAAGGGTCCTGAGCTGAGGCCAGGTTCATGGGCCAAAAGGTCATTCCTGCCTCATCCTGTTGGTCAGAGAAAGACACAACGGGGAGCCCAGATTCATGGCCTGGGGACACAGGAACTGCATACAATTTGCAGTCATTGTTAGTCTACTGTAAGTAACCAAAACTAACTTCAGTCTGGCTTACATTTCTCAACATTAGTGAAAGGAGACTCAGGGCTTGCTTCTGTCAGTTTCCTAAACTCTCCTTTGCACCTGCAGAGTTCCTACCTGCAGAGCGCCCCCTCCTGGTGGCATGCAGGGCCCTCAACCGTTCCAGCCCTTCCCCCTTGGTCCCTATGCTGTCCTCCTCGCTGTCCTCCCCAACCCCCTGGACTCACCCCTGTGTATTTAGCTTGTAGAAATGTCATCATGGGGCACATGTAATTTTCTATTGTTCACTGTCATCATTATTTTCGGGTCTCTTCATGTTGATTTGTGTAGATCTCAGCTCATGTTAAGTCTCTATGGGATTCCTTTTGTTTCATATATCACATTCCACTGTTCAGTTTCTCTGGACATTGGTGGAGTATTTAGGGTATCCCCACTCAGTGCTTTGGTTTTATAAATTTGTCTTTTTGTGAACATGTAAGAAACCTCCTCGGAGCATGTACCCCACAGCAGACTGCAGGTCACCATCGCAGCCACTTGCTCCCCAAAGTGGCCCGTGGCTGGCGACGGTAGCAGCGTGCCGGAGCCCCTGACCCCGACCACCGCTTGTGTTCAATGTCACCCAGCATCTTACTTCTGGCTGCTCTGGTAGATGAAAAGTGCATCCAACAGAGTGGCCCAAAGTGCCCTTACTCTGGCTGGGTATCACAGGTCTACTCTGGGGACTGCCCCTGCAGGTCCTTTGCCCCTCCCTCCCTATGATGTTTGGTCTTTGTCATGGTGGCCCCAGGATTTTCCATGTATTCAAAATTTTTTTTCGTTTTTAGAGATGGGGTCTTGCTACGTTGCCCAGGCTGGTCTTGAACTCCTGGGCTCAAGCAATCCCTCCATCTGAGCCTGCTGAGTGGGTGGGACTACAGGTGCAAGTCATGAGCCAGTTTTCCCAGCACTATTTGTCACATGGTCATGGGATGCCTCTCCAAAATCCGTCTTGCCCCATATCTGTCTTGGTTCCCTTCCCATGTGCTGGCAGATGAATCAGGAAAAAGCATGCGCCCTAGTTCTGGCCCTTGATTTCGAACTCCTGACCTTGAGCGATCCTCTCGCCTTGGTCTCCCAGAGTGCTAGGATTATAGGCATGAGCCACCGCACCTGGCCTAGTTCTGGCCCTTGAAAGTTGGGGGAAAACCTATAGGAGGCATCACCCCCCCCCAAAAAAAAAAGACACACAAAATAGAGAAGATTGCTCTTTTAGGTCCCTCATGGTTACAAGGTGGCTACAGCAGTTCCAGGCATCACGAACAGACACCACTAGTAGGCAGCAAAGAGAATGTCCCTCCCAGTATTTCCTTTTGCAGGGAGGCAAATCTCCCAGAAGCACCAAGTCAACTTCCCCTAGTGTTTCACAGGTAGGATCCTATGACAGGAAAGCAAGACAGCCACTGATGGCTTAGAACTGTCCTGTTACACCTGGAGCCAAGAGAGGATGGGCCCAGCTCCCGAGAACAGGAGCTTTGCAAAGAAGTGAGCTAAGGAGCTTGTATTGGCAAGGAGGAAGGAAGGGGCCGCTTTAGGAGGTTGGTAGGAGCCAAGTGTGTGCATGCTTCATGCTGGCCTACATGTTGCTTCCTCACGGGCCTCTGACATCCTCTTGGACCTCAGCGGGAGGGTTGCTCTTGTCTCCAAAAATCTTAGCGGGTACGCTTCTTGTACTTACTCTTGTGTTTACCGCAGCCTTTATCAGGTGACACAGTCCTTTCCTATCCCTCTTTCATAAGAGCTTTTTAAAATTATCAGTAGATATTGAACCTGATCATCTTGTCTGTATCCATTGAAGGGTGTCGTCGAAATGGTGGTGTTCTTGCCCTTTTGTCCACGTGGTGAACAACATTGATTTTTCTGATCTTGAACAATCCTTAGAATAAACACTGTTTGGTTTCCATAAATCTTTTTTTTTTCTTGGTATCTCTTTGGATTTGGTTAGCTAATAATTTACTTTGGAGTTCTGCATCCAAGTTTTTAATTGAAACTGGCCAAATAAAGGCAGATTTTGAAAGGTCAGATTTACCTACAGTCTTACTGAACAGTGAGATGGCCTTTCTCCTGTTTCCTTTACAGATCTTCCCCATGTACCTTACAGTCATAGTTAGCATAAATGCTAAATCATATTGAACTTTTTCACTAGACATAGCTCTACGCAAGCCACCTAATATTCAAATACATCATTTTAATCATTACAATTGTTTCCTTTTTTGTGGTTACTGTAACCACAAAAACGAACCATTCAATGCATAGTGGGTTTATTTTTTATTTATTTTTTTCATTTTTTTT
>VBSM01003193.1:1462309-1487054 GCA_008086735.1 Cheirogaleus medius | reverse complement strand
TTTTTAGTAGAGACGGGGGTCTCACTCTTGCTCAGGCTGGTTTCAAACTCCTGATTTTGAGCAATCCTCCAGCCTCGGCCTCCCAGAGTGCCGGGATTACAGGTGTGAGCCACCGCGCCCGGCCTCAACTTAGTTTACATTTAAAGTGCATTGCTTATAGTCAGCACAGAATTGGGTCTTTCTCTTTTAATCCATGCTTGTAATCCTGACTTTTAGTTGGAGTGGTGAGTCCACTGTTTAACATAACACTGGCATGCATGGACAGATGTCTGTAATTGCACCATTTCTTTGTTCCACCTGTTGTTCTTCTGTCCCTCCTTTCCTGATGTCTTTGGGATTACTTTAATACTTTTATAAAAACTCCTTTTAACTCACATATTGGCCTATTTATATTTTCATTTATACTGCTCAGGACTTCCCTGTGCTTCCTAAAGCTGTGTGTTTTGCCCACTCTGGAGATCCCGTTAGGAGTTAGCTGGAGCTCATTTAATGTTCCCTTTCTTTCTGCTCCATTTTTGGTGATTTCATTGTTCTGTCTTTCCCGTGATTGGTTTTCTCTTCACCTTCATCGTACCTGCTGTTTAACTGATCCTTTGCAGTCTTTTCTTGTGTGGGGTCTGTGCGCCCTATCTGCTTATGATAATTGGAAGGCCTTGGTGTGGGGGAGTAGGTGGCTGCTGGGACTAGTCATACTCAAGGATTTTGAAGTCCAGAGCACAGCACCTGGCCATGACCGAGAGAAGCCCAGCACTGAAGAGACTGGAGCAGAGGCAAGGCACTGAGGACAGCTGGGCAGCCCCGAGGGAGGCAGCTTTGGAGCGGGCAGAGCACTCAGGGGAGATAGTGCTATTTCTGGTGCAACCTGCACCATGGTGTTTTCGTGAAGCCTGTTAAGCCCTAATCCGTGTGCCTGGCTCCAGCCCACGAGTGCAGGCAACACCGGGCCCCTCTCCAGGGAACTGCCCCTCAGCTGGCACTAAACCTGGACACTAAACGTGACAGTCAAATTCCAACACAGCACTGTTTGGGGTTTTTATTTTGTCTATGTTGGTTAAACCTTAGGTTGAATATAATTTTTTTTAATACACAAAAAATACTTCACGTACCTATGAAATAAGATAGGTTGGGAATGTGTTCAGTGCAAACAGAGGATTCACACCTGTGCATAGACAGCACCATCGATGATTGTCGTCTCAGTCTGTGGCATCACTAAAGCCACCCCACCGTGTGCCGCACCTGAGGAAGGAGCAGCTGCCAGGCTCTGAGGGCTGCAGTTCTTTTCTCCCATAAAACAACTCCACTGGGTGAAGCGGTGGGGCAGGGGAGGGCACGTGGCTCTGTGATTGCAGAGTGGCTTGAGGGCACACGGGACAGAGGGCTCTAGGCTTTGGGCTGCCCTCCTCAGTAGGGTATGTCATTCTGATAGTACTGGATCATGTCGTAGGTCCGGCTCCTGGAGGGTGAGGGAGGCTGTGAGGAGCCTGCTGGGTCTGGGGTCCCTCTCCACTGGCTCATCCCCCATCATGGCTGCCCAGAGACCATCTTCTGCTTCAACTCCGAGGCCTCTGAGGCCAACTCACAATTCTCAGCCAAACCCCTTCTGGCTGCCACTCTACCAGGCCCCTCTGGCCCCTTGGCCTGTCATACCCAGACACCCAGAGGGGGTCTATGCAGCCCTCCTCCCTATCTACACTCCCAGGCCCCTTGCCCTCAGCACACCTCAGTGGAGACCCTCCTCCTCCTGCCCCCCAAGCCCTCTTGCAGCCTTGCGCTTCTCCTCTATTCACCTGGGCTCTCTGTGCCTGGCCCTCGCGGTTCCTGCCCTTTCTTTCTCCCACTGCCCGTTAGGTCACTAGACGTTTTGGGCACCTGCGGTAGGTTCTTGGGCTTCTTCTCAGGCTCATCCACCAGTACGCAGAGCAAGTGGCCATGCCCCTGGCCCCTCCTCATATGGATGTAGCACAGCCTGGGCTGCCCCTCCCCCCAGGCCTTGCCTAGCCCCATGTCTTCAGGTGCCCCTACGTGGCGGCTTCCAGACTCTCAGAGCTGTTCCCTCATGCACCTACTGGAATTACCACCTACCGTTGTTCAGGCTGGAAACCTCAAAGCCACCTCTTGACTCTCACACCCCATGGGAGCCCGCAGGCCTGGGGCTCTGCCTTCAAACCCTGAACCTGCTCTTCTCAGGGCCTCCCGCCTCCACCCTCTCTCCCTACCACAAGGAGACTGGCTGTCCCCAGCTGCACCCCCACACCCTGCCCACACAGCAGCCCTAGGAAGGCACAGGGAGGAAGGGCGGGGGCAACTTCCTAAGCCCTCCCAAGGGAGCTCCCGTCTGTCCCGAGCTCACTTGTGCTCCCTGCAGCCTGTGCCCCATCTTTCTCAGCCCCAGGCAGGCACGCTTTCCAGCTCCAAGCCTCTGCCAGGTGTTCCCCTCTAAACAAGCACTCACTGCTCCTCCAGAATTCCCACCAGGGCTCAAGTGACCAAGGGTCTCCCATGAGAGGAGCGGTTGGGGACAGCAGCATCCTGGTGACCTGGTCCGGGCAGGGGGTAGGGAGACTCGCCTGTTGCTGAGGAAGCAGCTCTGGATGACCTTCATGATGAAGTTCGCAGCCTCACGCTCGGTCATGTTGGGGCTAAACCTGTGCCTGGAAAGAGGCCGTGTCAGGGCTGCTGCCACTCCCTGCCAGGCCGGTGGTCCTGCCCGAGGCCACCCCTGCCCAGTGTGGTGGTGGTCTGTGGACTGGACCACTTGTCCAGCAGAGGGCCACGCCCTGGAAATGTACCTCCAGGGCAACGTGTTGGAAGACAGGGACAGTGCCAGGAAGGTCAAGCTTGGCTGCTGTGGGCCTGTCCTTTTCCCAGCATCACCTGGGCCTGAGTGCCCCGTGGCCAGGGCTGGGCTAAGCACTGGGGAGCTAAGCTGCTGCAGCTCGGGGGCAGGGACTGCAAGGCACCCTTGAGAAACCAGAGGGTGCATCCTCGGCATGGCTGGCAGAAGCCAGGGCGCCTCACAGACCTGGTCTGGTAGAGTCTCACCAGGAACCCTGTCTGCTCTGGGGTTCCGAGGAGATGACAATCACAGTTACAACTGCACAGAAAGTTCCTATCTTGTGGCGCCTCAGCTAATGAACACCTGTACCTCAAGTGGCCTGTGTGTCTGCTAAGGAACCTACTTTAAGAGCTTGATTGTCTGGCCGCGGAAACAGGGCAGGCCCGTGTCCAACATGAGAGTGACCAGAGAGACAACTGCATCCATGTAGGGCCTGGGGAGAGATGGGAGGGTTGATGGACAGAGGCCAGCCTGGGTGGGTAGCCCTGGGCACAGTCCTATGGCCTGGCTGCTGCCCAACAGCCTCACGCTTAGGTTCCCAGCCACACCTTCCATGTTCCCCCATGGCAGCCCCCTTCACACCACATGCTGCCCCCCAGCTTCTGCACCCCCCAGGCCAGGGCCTCTCAGACGAACCCTGCATGGGCTGAGTGGTCCTGCGCTGGTCCCCCCCACGGGAGGCCACCAGCTGTGGTTTCTGCACTAGGGTGGGGAAGCACAGGTGCCCTGACCCTCCTTTTCCCACAGGGCAGTGGGGGCAGTGGGGACTGAAGGGGTGGGGACCAATCTGGGTCAGAGTCCAGGTATCACCACACTGGTGTGTGGCCTTGGCCGAGGGACACTGTATGTGAAACCAGGACATCGCCAGTCTCCAGCATGTAGCCCTGGGGGTGGTGGGCGCTCAGGCTTTGATGAAAGGGTGGACAGGTACCCAGAAGGGGGAGCCCATGGCCGAGGGTGTCAGCAGGATGAGGCCTGCAGCACGTGGCTGGGCTTGGACTCCCAGGGCAAGAAGTCACAGGCACAGGTGGGCAGAGAAGGGCAACCAGAAGGCCAGGCCTAGGCCACCGGTACCTCTTGGGCCACAGGCACCTCCCTCACTCTCTCTGAACCTGGTTCTCTTCATCCTAAAAGGGGCCAGAGAACACACTCCCACAGCTGCCCCTGCCCCGGCTCACCGCACAGCCAGGTAGCCACGGACACACATTTCCATGAACCACTTGAAGGGGGTGGCTTCCATCTTGCCTCCCATGATCATCACCATCTCGTCCGTCAGCTTGATGTCTGGTTCCCAGCCCAGGTTGCCACCCGGCGAACTTTCAAACATGAAGCCGAAGTCTGCAAAACCCCAAAGAGCCGTCTGAGGCTGGGGCAGGAACCTGGCTGGGCAGTCTTGTCTTGAGCAGTAGAAAAGGACTAGTGACACCAGCATCCTCCACACCCCACGGACAGGTCAGGTGTCCTTGGGGACCTCGGGGACAGCAAGCAGAGGAAGAGGAAGGGGAGGAAGGGTGGGCGGGAGCCAGGCCGGACGGACGAGCCCAGCTCTGCCCAGCTCCAGCTTTGGACCCACAGCCCTGGCTGGCACTCTCGCCCCCAGCTTTCTGGGGTTAGGCACCCTCCACAGCAGGATGGCTTGGTGGGGACAACCTGGGCCTCCGAGCTGGACTCAGATGCTCCCACTGACATTCCTGGCTGGGCAGCCCCATGTCTGTTCCCCTCTGTGGGGTGGGGACCCCTATTTTCCCCTGAGTGCCAGGGGTGAAAGGAGGGGAGGGTGGTGCTGAGACTGGCTGACCGATGTGGATGATGTGGCCCTTCTTGTCCAGCATGATGTTGCCGTTGTGTCTGTCCTTGATCTGCAGCAGGAACAGCAGGAGGCTGTAGGCGGCCATGCTGCGGATGAAGTTGTAGCGAGCCTGTGCAGAGAGGGCCCTGGGCTCACAACGGCCCCAGGCCTATGGGCGCTCTCCCCAGCTCTGTGTCCCCCTTGGAGGCACGGCCCAAGCCAGCTAGCTCAGCCAGCCAGACCTGGGCAGCAGCAGTGATGGAGCTGTGGGGGCAGCAGGCCCTTTCTCCCACCCCAGGACTTAGCTTTCTCCTGGGGAGCCCAGCTCTAGGTTTCTTTGACTCCAAAAGCAGCTTACGGGTGGACCTGGTTTTCTCCTCTAGCAAGGGAGGACTGAGAAGAGCAGGGAAGGGATGGGGCAAGGGTGGGACAGAGTGCATACAACCCTGGGGCTACCTGCTGGAAGGCCAGGGTGGACTCGTCCCCGTACTGGCGTGTGAAGTAGTCGTACATGCCAAAGTCCGTCTGGCGGCCCAGCTGGTCTCGAGAGGTGCAGTCGGGGATGCACTCGATCACCCCGCACTAGGGAGGAAGGGTGAGTCCCAGGCCTGCCAGGGAGGCATCCAGTGGTTCCTAGCCAGGCTCCTGCTCAGGGAACTTACCCCAGGGGCTGTGGCCACCACACGGTAGGGAAAAACGAATAGGTCCAGGCCGACCAGCTGGAAGATGTTCTTGAAGAGGTCGATGATCTGCAGGGCCAGCATGTCCTATGAACCAAGGGGGCACAGGATAGGGTTGGCCAGCTGCCTCATGCCCCTGACCCACCTGACTCCCAGCAGCTCACATGGGGCAGAAGCTGAATGGCTGGTGATAGAGTAAGACAGGGAGGCTACAGATAAGCAGGAGTCTGGAGGGCCTCACTTCACCGACCACCTGGGGCTGGGGTCAGGCCCTTGGGACCACAAGGCCCTGGACTGGGCATGAGGCTGCGCTACCTGGCGGGATGTGAGACTGGGCACCTACTCCCCCAACCCCGGCAGTGCCCTGTGGCAACAGCAGAGGGGGCCAGAAGGAGAAGCCTCTGGGTTTTGCAAAAGTCCTTGTTTACTCTGTGGCACCTGAACCAAACGGGGAGGCAAAGATCTGTGTTTCTGCACGTGAGGTTGGACTCTAGTGTGCCTGCAGCCTTCTGGAGAGGTGGGCCTGCCCTCAGCCTGCCCTGGGCTGGCCACACTACCTGCCGGCAGTCGTCTCCCACTTTGAAGATGGCAGCCTGCCAGGAGATCTTCTGGCAGTCAGCCTCCTGTGCGCTGCACTCATCCTCAGAGTCCGAGCGGCACCGCAGACCTGTGCAGGGGAGAGGCCACCTATAGCCCCAGGGCAGCGAGAAGCCCTCTGAGGGTGTGGGGGGTGAGCCCTGCTCATGTGCCTGGAAGGAGCCCTGGGAATCGCAAAGCCCCAAGGATGCCAACAAGGGGCCCGCCCAGCAGGGCCCAAGAAACACCCTGGGGCAGCAGGTGGAACCCCAGGGCCAGGGGTTTTTCCATAGAACGTTTATGCTTAAATGCAACTAAAAACAGAGCCCCACATCATCTGCAGTGGGGACCCGGGTGTACCAGGGTCAGGGCTGGGCACTGTGAGCTGTGGGTGAGGGTGTCTGCACACTGGGAAGCCCGAGGAGCTCGGGGGCCAGCATGTGGGCACAGCCACAGAAGGCATGTCCCTGCATGGGCCAGCAGCCCACCTGTGCAGCTGGCCACACTCTCTGTTCTGGGTTGAAGAATGTCCCCTCAAAATTCACACTCTCCCAAAGCCTAGATGTGACCTTATTTGGAAATAGGGTCTTTACAGGTGTAATCAACTCAAGATGAGGTCATACTGGATTAGCACGGGCCCTAAGCCAATGATGGTGTCCTTCTAAGAGGGGAATGTGGACACAGACACATGGGGGCAGAGATCAGAGTGATGCACCCACAAGCCAAGGGTTGCAGCAACACCACCGGATACTAGAAGAGGCAAGGAAGGACCGGCCCCAGAGCCATCTGAAGTAGCATGGCCCTGATGACACCTTGATGTCACACTCCAGCTTCTAGAACTGTGAGATAATATAGGTCTGCTGTTAAAGTCTCCCTGTCTGTGGTCATTTGTATGGCAGCCCAAGCCATTGACACATCCTGCAGAGGCTTGAAGCCACTTGGCCTCAAGATGGGGCCTCCTGGAGGAGCCAGCTGACTGGGGTGGATAGGCCTCAAGGGTGGCCTAACTGTCACTGCACTCGAGCTCCGTGTGGTCCCTGAATGAGGGCCCAGACAGGGGGGATGGACAGATAGACACCATCTTTTATGGGAAGCTGGTGATAAACTAAATTGCCAAAAGAAACCGACATCAGCAAGGAAATAGCACTGAGATCCCAAATGAAATCAGAATTCTCCACTGACCTTCTTTTTCAAGTTCACTAACTCCACAGCGCTTCACCTTAAATTTAGCCAGATATGGGGCTTTTGCAGCACTGAAAAACAAAAACAATGTGGCACCTGGGATGCAGCCAGTAAAACCCTCAGGTAAGGAAGCTGCGGGGTTGGGACAGGTGGGTCTCACCTCTGCATCGGCGTCCCTGACTTGTAGTCAATGTCCAGCACGATGGCCTCAGGGTTGCTGGGTAGGTAGCAGCCTGTGCAGGGATGGACAGAGTCACAAGGAGCCCATGTGGCCACTGGTTCCCAACACAGATGCCACAGGCAGAGTCCACCTTGCATTTGCGGGGGCAGGCCCATCTGTGGCACCATTAACTATTCTGTGGTGCATCCCTCTTGAGTCTGCGATCCTTCCACACATCTGACAAAGGAGCCACCACCTCCCAGGAGATGCCTCTCCAAGGTGAAGTGCCTGCTGCTCCTCAGGTGGGTGTGGGGGCCTGTGCTGGCCTCAGGAGCTTCCTGCCCTGCCCTGCACACCTGAACACCCTTCTGAACAGCCTGCTGTTCTTGGGCTCATCCCAGAGGCAGGAGCTCCCCTTTCTCAGCAAGTGCTCCGTACATGTATGAAACAAGAGGCCAAGAGAAAACCCATTCGTGGCCAGGAACTGTCAGTCCCCAGGGGGATGTGAGCTCCCTGTTGAAGTGGGAGAGCCTCCTGACCCCCCTGGGGTTGGGTTTCCTTATTTATTTTCAGACAGAGTCTCACCACATTTCCCAGGCTGGTCTCGAACCCCTGGCCCCAGGAGCTCTTCCCACCTTGGCCTCCCAAAGTGCTGGGATTATAGGTGTGGGCCACTGTGCCTTGCTGAGGGGGTAGGTTTTGAGGAGGGGACCAGAACAAAAGGCACATGGTCTCCTGGGGCGCCAAGCTAGGCCTTGCCGTGGGTACCAGACAGCTGCTCCATGGGGAAGGGGGTAACACTGTTGTGTCCTCCTCCCTCTTGCCCTTGCCTCACCAGCTCCAGGCCTGTCTCACACAATGGCTACCTCTGTTCTTCTGCTTTAGAGCCCTGCTGGCTCACCAGGGCCCCTGGGGCAAGACTTAGCCACACAGTCTGGAAGCAGAGGCTGGGGGCTCTTGCAATATAACAGCTTTTGGTTCTTTCCACCCCTCCTTGGCAGCTATGGCATTCTCCATGAGGGGAAACGGAGGCCCTGGTGTCCAGCCTTTTCTGAGAAGCTGAGCTGTTGTATGAGCTCAACATGATGGGTCTGAGGAAATGCTTGAACCCGAAGCCCCCCAACAGGCAATCCATGGCTGAGGCTGCATGGTGAACGTCTGCATGGGATGGCCAGGGCTTGAGAAGACAAGTTTGCAGCAACAGTTAGAAATGGAGAGTGGCCCAGTGAGGTTTGGATTCCATCTTTTCTTGAAAAAAAGCTCAGCTCTAACCATACTGGGCATGAATGCCTACATAGCAACAGCTGGCAGGTGCCAAGGAGCAGCTTCCCACTGGGCTGGGTGCCCTGTCTGACAGGTCCCAGCACACCGGGGCCACCCCTGCCCTGCCCCACCCCACCACTCCCTTAGCTGTTTGACCTGCGCTGCTCCTGCATGCTAGAGTCCAGGAACCCTTTTCTAGGATAAAGCTGTGGAGGACAGCATCTTGGCCTCCAGAAAAACAACATGCAGCAAGGAAGATGAAGAGCGCCCTCGGAGGAGCCGGTGGAGTGGTCGTCTTCACACCCTGCCCACCCTTGGGAACACACCAACTGCAGCCTCCTGAGGCCGCCTGCTCACCTGGCTGCACCTTCACTTCAGACAGCGCCGACAGACAAGCCTTCTTTCTCTCGTCGCCTTTAGGGTAAGGCCTGAGAAACGAGACAGGAATGCTTTGCTGTGTTCTGGAGGAACTAGCCTCTGGACACCCAGGGCCCTCCTGTCTGGATTACCCTCTGTCCCTCTCTTCCTGGTTCTAGCTACTCCAAAAGGTCCAACCGGACCCAATTCCTGCCCTGGTCCATCATGGAGAAGCCCACATGGCCCCTGGGGGCTGAGGTAGAACTGTGTTCTGGCTGGCTGTGCCCCTCACACGTGGGGTCAGGGCAGGATGTGCTGCTGTCAGAGGCGCTCAGAGGCACAGGTGGCTGTGGGGTCAGGTGGTTCTGGGCTCAAAAGCTGGCTGTCATCTACTTGGCCCATGACCTTGGGCCAGCCTGAGACCCAGCCTTAGGCTAAGCATGACAGGGGCACACTGGAGCCATGTGCCTGCCCCCCCGGGGATGCCCAGGACATGCTCCCCTCACCCCGTCTTTGTGGGCTAGGAGCTGCCAGCAGCGCTGCTCTACAAGGTCCCAACCCAGGAAAGGGCCTCAGGAGGCCTGAGATGGCCTCATAGTGACCAAGGTCAGAGCAGTGTGAGCATGAGACAGACGAGGGCATGGCAGAGGCCATGCCCCATGCTCCCTGTCCTTGGCCTGCTCCTGGGCACACAGCTAATGTCAATGACTCCAGGGTCTCATCCCATACAAAGGGGCAAGGCCATCGACGTCCAAGCATGGTGTCAGAGCAACACGAGTGGAAGGCCCAGGAGAACAACCACAGGAGCTACAGGAGTCTGGCTTCCTGACACC
Organism: Cheirogaleus medius; assembly: GCA_008086735.1. Classification (NCBI taxonomy): domain Eukaryota; kingdom Metazoa; phylum Chordata; class Mammalia; order Primates; family Cheirogaleidae; genus Cheirogaleus; species Cheirogaleus medius. The sequence goes on along the minus strand of VBSM01003193.1, from coordinate 1,477,378 downwards.
ACCAGGATTCTTCAGTGCCTGGACAGAACAGAGTGGCCTCGAAGCGTGAATGAAACTAAGATGCTGTCTGAAATGAGTGTGGCCATGCATCTTGCCATCCTTTCAGGAGCCCTGACTCCCCCGATGGTGTCATAGTCAGCAGTGGGCCCACTGGAGACGCGTCCATCTAGCCGTGGCCCAAGGCAGGTGGGTATTTAAGGCTCCCAGGCCTGGAGGCAGCTTCTGAGGCGCTGCACTTACTTGATGATGGCGGACACATTGGTGATCTTGTTGAAGAAATCAAATTCCCGTTGGTAGAAGTCCTTGGCTGGGCCTGACAAGGAGCCTGTGATTTCCTCTACCAATTGCTCCAGGAGGTCACCGATGTCAGCTGAGGAGAAACAAAGAGCCTGAGCCCCTTAGGAAAACCCGCCGCTGCTTCTGGCTCCCAGCAGTGGTGCTCAGAGTGTGCCGCAGGCTTGGTGGGAGGCCACGCCACACTGCCGTCACACCACACCACACCACTCTGCCCTTCACTGTGCTGACGCCAGCAACAGAGGTCATGGATTCCTCACTGTTACACACTCACTCTAAGAAAAAAGCCTGTGTCACTTAATGAATGTCCCTGGTGAAGCAGTAAAATGTAATTTTATTAAACTCCATTCTGAATACATGTCTTTTATTTTTTTAAGAGACAGATCTCGCCATGCTGCCAGGCTGAGCACAGGCTGCTCTGGCTGCATCTGAGCCGTGTCGTCCTGAGAAGCACCTGGCATTTGTCTGACTTTGGAGTTGAACTAACCTCTCTTTTCATGGACCTTCGTTTTTACTTCAAAGAATGACTAACACACAAAATATAGTTATTCAGACTTAGGTATGTGGCAGATATTTTCTTGAAAATGAATACAAAAATGAATATGTCACTTAAAAGAAAACAACTGAGTAATTTTTGGAAAATTTGCATCTGTTACCATGAGCTCAACAGCTTCCTGACACTTAGAAATCTTTCTGATAAGATTGGTGGGGTGTTAACAAATGTGACTTTTCTTTTTGTTCCATGTCAGATGGGTAATGTGTGTTGTAACAAGGTTTGAGGGAGGCACAGCTCACGAACGTGACCATGAAAATGCAATCACCAGTTTTCATAGCCGCCGCTGCTGCCAACGCTCTCAAGCGCCAGCGCCGCCTCTTGCTCGCTGAGCTCCAGCCGAAGGAGAAGGGGGGTAGTAAGGAGGTCTTTATACCATGGCTCTTACAAAGCAGACTGCCCGCAAATAGTCCCGTGGTAAAGCACTCAGGAAGCAACTGGCTACAAAAGCTGCTTGCAAGAGTGTGCCCTCTACTGGAGGGGTGAAGAAACCTCATCGCTACAGGCCTGGTACAGTGGCCGTGAAATTAGACGTTATCAGAAGTCCACTGAACTTCTGATTTGCAAACTTCCTTTCTAGCGTCTGGTGCGAGAAATTGGTCAGGTATTCAAAACAGATCTGCGCTTCCAGAGCGCAGCTATTGGTGCTTTGTGGGAGGCAAGTGAGGCCTATCTGGTTGGCCTTTTTGAAGACATCGATCTGTGTGCTATCCATGCCAAACGTGTAACAATTATGCCAAAAGACATCCAGCTAGCACGCCGCATACATGGAGAACGTGCTTAAGAATCTACTATGATGGGAAAACATTTCATTCTCAAAAAAAAAAAAAAGATTCTCTTCTTCTTGTTATTGGTAGTTCTGAACGTTAGATATTTTTTTTTTCCATGGGGTCAAAAGGTACCTAAGTATATGATTTCGAGTGGAAAAACAGGGGACAGAAATCAGGTATTGGCAGTTTTTCCATTTTCATTTGTGTGTGAATTTTTAATATAAATGTGGGGATGTGAAGCATTAATGCAAGTCAAATGTCTCAGTGAACAAGTTTTAGCAGTTCAACTTTATAACAATTATAAAATAAACCTGTTAAATTTTTCTGGACAATGCCAGAATTTGGATTTTTTTAAAACAAGTAAATTTCTTATTGATGGCAACTAAATGGTGTTTGTAGCATTTTATCATACAGTAGATTCCATCCATTCACTATACTTTTTTTTTTTCAGCTCATTTATAAGCACCGTTATTTTGTTAATATTTGATAGCGATATATTTATTTGGGAGTATTAATTACTGTGGAGGAAATGTTTAAGCTCAACAATTACGCAATCTCACAAACAGTAATCTGAGTTTGTCTTTAGTCTTTCCCTTACACTTTTTTTTTAATTTCAGCAGATTATGGAGGTACAAATATTAAGGTTATGTATATTGCCCATGGCCCCCTCCCCCCATTCACTATACTTTTCTGAGTTGTCCTACATGCAAGTACATGTTTTTAATGTTGTCTGTCTTCTGTGCTGCTCCTGTAAGTTTGCTATTAAAATACACTAAACTATAAAAAAAAAAGAAACACAATCACCATGCTCATGAACTGCAAGAGGATTGCAGATATGACTTTTCAATATGACAATGAAATGTGTCAACATTTAGAAGGTCTGCATCACTCACTGACCTATACTTGTAAGTGGGCACTGTTTGATGTTACAGAAGCCCACATGGGTCCAGGTGCAAGCTAGACCAGCAGACTTGAACAGAACAGACCAGGAGAAGTTCACTGACAGGTTTCAGATGCCACATTGCAATTAACCTTTAAGAAACTACTGCTTGTCAAGTCTGGTGTGGGATCAGTCAAGAATATCTCCAGTGACCTGAAAGACTAAAATATTCCCCCCCTTTCCAATTCCATGTCTGTGTGAGGCTGAATTTCCCACATTTACTTCAACCATAACAGCATATTGCAACAGATCAAATGCAGAAGCAGAAAGAGAATGAGAACTGTCTTCTACTAAGTCAGATAAAAAGAGGTTGGTAAAAATGTAAAGCAATGCCACTTTTCTTGCTCTTTCTTTGCGGGGGGGGGGGGTGAGGGTGGGAAGAAGGAAAGAGGAGTTTATTAATTTGCTGGCAAACGAGGAGCTGGCACACTCCTCTCTCAAAGTACCAATGTCCTGCCTCTGAGCAGAAGTACAGAGCTTTTAACATTATTTATTTATTTATTTTTGAGACAGAGTCTCACTCTGTTGCCCGGGCTAGAGTGCCTTGTCATCAGCCTAGCTCACAGCAACCTCAAACTCCTGGGCTCAAGCTATCCTCCTGCCTCAGCCTCCCGAGTAGCTGGGACTACAGGCACGCGCCACCATCCCCGGCTAATTTTTTCTATATATTTTTAGTTGGCCAATTAATTTCTTTCTATTTTTTAGTAGAGACGGGGTCTCGCTCTTGCTCAGGCTGGTTTCGAACTCCTGACCTTGAGCAATCTGCCTGCCTCGGCCTCCCACAGTGCTAGAATTACAGGCGTGAGCCACCGCGCCTGGCCTCAGTCTTGATTTCTTCTCCTGGTTAACACTGATAGCTAATGCCCATATAAACCAACACTTTGAGAATCTCTGTAACTTTCTAAGCATGTGCAGGGGTCCTGAGGGCACTCCGTTTGGGAAGTGCTCCCTGGACTGGCCACCCTGTGCTCAGATGGGGTCACAGCCATATGGAACAGGGGGACTCTGATGGAGAAGCAGCTCCCCGAGCTGGAGCATCTCACACATGCCTGGACAGCTGCAGGAGGGTGCCCAGACGGCAAGTGAGCAAGGGTGCCATGAAGAATAGGTCCTGCTCCTCTGCATGTTGACAGGTGAGAGTGTCTTGACAAAGGGAGAGAAGTAGAAGCGTCTGCAGGCTGGGGCAGTGAGGCTAGGGAGGGCCCTAGAGGATGCAGAAGGCTCTGGGCAATGCTAAAAGCACTGAAGATGAGGAGTGAGGCCTGCAGAACAAGAAGATACTCACGGTCTTTCTGGTGGCCCTCTTCATCTAGATAGATGTTAGTCTTCATGTTCCAGATGAACTGGTGTGCCAGAAGCTGGGATTTGGATGCTGCCCACAGAATATACTCCCGCACATAACCCATCTGTAGGAGAGCAAGGTCCCTGTCAGCCAGGTTTGGAGGGCTCTCTCTACCAGGAGAGACTCGTCCTAACCCAGGACAGGCGCTGACTCTCAGCGCTTGGCAGACCCTGCAAGAGTGAGGCTGAGTGGTTTCTGGTGGCGTGGGTGAGCTCTCCAGGTCAGCAATGAGTTCAGCCAGGGGCCGGGACCCAGCAGGTGGGGTCTGCAATATAGGTGTGCGTCAGTGCTTGTCTCCTTGGTTTCTTCCTCTGGATTTAAGAACCATGACTCTCTAACCAATTTCTGGGGTTGTCAAGTACAAGAAATGAGTAGGCTGGGTACTAAAAACTTATTTGTAAGCTGGTTGTTTAGAACAATGTTCCGAAGTGATGGACAGGGTTCCAGAAAACTCTATTTAATGCAAAAGTACCTCCTTCATGAGTTGAAGGTCACCATGGTCTATGGTCTATGGTCAGTCTATGGTCTATGGTCACCATCCTAAGGACCTCTCCTCCTTTTCCTTCTTGGTCATTTTCTAACACTCATATGAATAACTCCAGTTTTATTTTTATTTTTTGAGATAGAGTCTCACTTTGTTGCCCAGGCTGGAGTGCCGTGGCATCAGCCTAGCTCACAGCAACTTCAAACTCCTAGGCTCAAGTGATCCTTCTGCCTCAGCCTCCCGAGTAGCTGGGACTACAGGCATGCGCCACCATGCCTGGCTAATTTTTTCTATATATTTTTAGTTGGCCAATTAATTTCTTTCTATTTTTAGTAGAGACGAGGTCTTGCTCTTGCTCAGGCTGGTTTCGAACCCCTGGCCTTGAGCAATCTGCCCGCCTCGGCCTCCCAGAGTGCTAGGATTACAGGTGTGAGCCACCGCGCCCGGCCAGTAACTCCAGTTTTAATTACCATGTCCTAAGTTTAAAAACAAATTGAGACACAATCTCACTCTGTTGCCCAGTCTAGAGTGCCGTGGCATCAGCCCAGCTCACAGCAACCTCACACTCCTGGGCTCAAGCGATCCTCCTGCCTCAGTCTCCCGAGTAGCTGGGACTACAGGTGCACACCATGTCGCCCGGCTAATTTTTTCAATATTTTGTAGAGAAGGGGTCTGCTTTTGCTCAGGCTGGTCTTGAACTCCTGGGCTCAAGCAATCCTCTCGCCTCAGCCTCCCACAGTGCTAGGATTATAGGTATGAGCCACTAGGCTTGGCCACGATGTATTTATTAAAATAAAACATTTTAAGCTCTACTACCAGAAAGACCTAGAAACAATGACAAGTCAATGGCAATTAGCACTCTCAGCATTCAGATTAGGGTGTCTCAATACTATTTCCCAGTGAGATGAACCAGGGTTGTTTGGAAACTTGGTTGATCCCAGGTCTGAGGCAGGAGAAGAGCAAGAAGAGCCTAGAAGATCTTGTCATTCTGTTAGGCAAGGTTTCAAGGCCAAAGATCTAAAGATCAAAGAACAGAGTAGACAACTTGAGTGGGTTTCTCAGCAATTGGAAAGACGGGCAAACAAAGTAACAGCAGTGGACTGGCACACATCAGATCTGTCCAAATCCGTGAGTTTATAATATTTAGGTAAAAAAAACCCCAAAATTCATTGGTTACTTTTGGGTAATTCTGAGGAGTTAACTCAAGTATTTAGAAAATCAGAAAATAAAGGAATAAAGTAAATAAATAATAAAAAAATTAAAGAGCAGTTTATATAAAATACCAGCCAAATAAAGAAACTAGCCCACCAGCATCCCGCGATGCTAACCATGGCCCCCACCTATGGCCTTTACACCGAATGCCTTACACACGCTACATGCCTGGGTCTCTGTGTGCTAAGTGCAGCCCACTGAGCGTAAGGCCCAGGAAGTGCAGGTCATTCTCTGGAGGCCACCACTGAGAGTCCACATGGAGAGCCTGGGTGCCTCTGGATCTGGTCCTTCTGCTAGGCCCACATGAATGCAGAGAGCCAAGCAGTCAAGGGAGAAAAACATGGCATGGAAGTAGAGAGGAAAGGGAAATGATTTCCTGGAGAGAAGGCACCCGTGACAGTCTTCTAGAGTCTGACCCACGGCAGCCCATCTTCCCAAGGCAGGCTCCCCAGTGAGAACAAGTGTGGGCTCCAGTGCTGAGGCCCCTGCCTCGGTGAATGCAGCTTTACACGGGATCACCACTCAGACTCCGAGAGTTTGGCACTACCTAGTTAGGATAGCGAATTGTTCCACAGGACTCAATGTTTCAGAAGAGGCTGGCTGCTGTTCTAGAAGCACTTTGGTCCACGGACTCTAGATGGAGCATCATGCCAATCTGTAGGGAAGAAGCCAGCTCCAGTGACAGCCAGCCACAGTGCTCACAGCCACTACGGCTAATGGCAGCACGAGAGCCAGCCTCTAGTAGCCAAGGCTTGGCCAGAACCTAAGAAGCCTGGTACCAGTAGCAGCTGTAAAAATAAGGCTGGCCTTTGGTTGGAGGAGAGGGCAGATGTGTGGCCGTGCAGATATTGGGGGCACTGGCACGAGGCCATGGGAAGCTCTGCCTCCAGGCATGGGTGGTGTGGACTTCTGGCTGTGGTCACTCCTAGGGGTGTTTTTTGTTCCATACTCTGTGCTGAGCACTTTATGTGCATGTACATTGTTAGGGGCTGAATGACATCCCCAAAATTCATATGTTAAAGTACCTCAGAATGTGACTGTATTTGGAGATAGAGTCTTTAAAGAGTAATTAAGTTAGGATGAGGTCATTAGGGTGGGTCCTAAGCCAGTCTGAATGGTGTCCTTATAAGAAAAGGAGATTAGGATACATATACATACAGGATGACAACCATGTGAACACACAGGGAGAAGGTGGCCATTGACAAGCAAGGAGAGAGGCCTCACAAGGAACCGACCCTGCCCACACCTTCTTCTCAGACATTTGACCTTTATGGCTGTGAGAAAATAAATTTCTATTGTGTAAGCCAGTTCGTCTGTGATGCTTTCCTGTGGCCAGCTAATACACATATTACCTCGTGCAAGCCTTCTTGCCACTTCCCACTGAAGCGAGCCAGAGTCAAGGAGTTGAGGTGACCCATCAAGACCGCACCCATCCAATGAGAAGGGAGCCCTGCCTAGCCTGGCTGGCAACAGCCCAAGAACCCATTCACTATGCAGAGCGGGCCTGGGCCTCAGGGAGGCAGTGGTGAGCAGGGTCAACCATGGGGGGTGGAGTGGGGTGAGGGGAGTGTGGGGACTGTAGTCACAGCTTAGCAGCCCTGCTCCCAAGGAGGCTCCACAGAGCCCAGCAGGGCTGGGGACAGCTGGGCGAGTGGGTGGGTAGCATGCAGCTCTGGAGTGAAGAGGATAGCTGGTGAGGGCACACCCTTACCTTGTCATACCTGAGGGCCTGCACGATCTGGGGGATGTAGAAAAGTATGGCGTCCTGTGGAGGAAGAGGAGAGGAGGCCATGACCTCTGAGGGCAGAGCCACCAACCCCAACTGATGCCCCAGGGCTCTGTCTGAGGCACAGTGAGGGACACTTGGACCACCCCTGCTTCTGCTGTGCCCACAGCACACTGTCCTCCCAGAGCACCACAGAAGGTTAAGGATGCCCAGAGGACAGCAAGCAAAGTGACCGATGGTTTGAAACACATGATTGGTGAAAAGAGGTGAATGGAGCAAGGCTTCCACCCCTACAAGGGGAGGTGAGGGCCCCTCTCGGTTCTCACTGGGGAGCCTGCCTTGGGAAGATGGGCTGCTGTGGGTCAGACTCTAGAAGACCTCACAGACCCTCCCCACCCGTCATTATGGCTGTCTCGTGGGCTCCCTGGATCCTGTGAGGTCGCTTGGAGTTCTAAGGCACAGGTGTGCTGCTGGGTGGGCTCTGCTTACAACCTGCTTGGGGCTGGCCAACAAGCCACCTCCACAGTCAAACTCAAGTAAGCTTTCTTTATTAACTCAAACACCTAATTAAAGTTAAAAAACAAATATAATTAGAAAACACATTTCAATCAGAACTAAATCCATCTTCTACAATTACTAGCTCAAAAATGGGGACTGAAGATATGTTCTAAGATGGACTGATGTTTACTCAGGCGACCTCCAGGCTGATGATGGAGCCCTGTCTCTCAGCTCTCCACACACCAAGCTCCACAGCCCCACCCAAGGCCAGCTCGGCAGGGCCCTGGCTCACCGGGGGGAAGGACCGCAGGACTTTCACCCCGTACTGCGCCGTGAGAGGGTGCGGTGGGTACATGCTGGAGAAATAGGAGAGGCCCGTGGGCGGGTCCGTGGGTGCCCAGCACAGCACATGGCTGAGCTCCGGAGCGTCGGCGTCGATGGTGTGCCAAGTGACAAGGAACTGGGGAGAAAGTGGGGAGATGGCGTGCCTTGGGCAGTCTCTGGGCCCCTCTGGAAATACCTGGCCCATGGCCCACACCACAAAAATGGCCAGGAAAAGTGATGATTATAAGACATTTATAATAATGTGAAAAATGCTTCTGATATGTTAAAGAGCACAACTGCAATTAGGCTTAAGTACATTAAATTTTTTTCTAGCGTAAACATAATAAATGTTCTATACCAGGAGTGGAAAACACCAGGAAATTAGAAAAATCATGAATACCCCTGAGGTTGCCAGGTCACCGTTTTTGTCTAGAGTATATTTACGGCATTTCTGGACACAGTTCTGTTTCTGTGCAGTGCTAACCCAGGCCCTGGTGTGTGGGTCATGCTACCTTGATGGCTTCAGGGACGTCGCTAACAGCTCCTGGGTCCAACCGAACCAGACGGGTCACTTCATTCCCGATGGCTTCTGTGTTCTTAAACCTATGGTGCATAGAGGATGTGGATGGGGAGGCCTCACCAGCAGATATGCTTTTCCACCACGCAGAAGGAGGCAAACGCTGACTGGAGGGATTCGGGTCAATACCAAGTGCCAACTGAGTGTTCTATACCACTAATGCATTGGTAAGTCTCAATGCAAGTATTTAAAAAAACAGCACTATGATTGGCTATGATGAAATGCCAGAACTTTCTCTAACAGGAATTATCCTACACTTACTGTTCAAAGGGCCTCCTTTCACAGTCCTTGCCTTAGCACACCCCTCTTTTATTCCTTTCCTGCACCATAGCCCCTGCCCTCCCCCTGCACAGCCACCTGTCCAGCAAGTCAGCATCTCAGTCTACAGGACGGGGGGGCAGGGGGAGAGGAGGACACAAGGCGACTTGGCTGTGAGTGTTTAAAGGTATTACTGCCCCAGACTACTGCAAGGTAGACTTTCCATAAACACTGTGCTTTGAAACAACGCAGAACTAGCCCGTGGTCCTGCTGAGGGAGACAAAGGAGGAACAGGAGGAGGAAGCAGTAAGCAGGCAAGTTTGGGCTCACAGTGAAGAAACACCCACCCTGGACGCATTCACGGAAGGGTGGGGCCATGCGGTGGGACTGCTACATGGGGACCTCTGCAGTCCCTCTCAGCTACCATTAGTCTAAGGTTATGTCCCTGTCAGAGCTGCCATGAGAAACTTCACAGGGCACTTGGCTACCAGCAGCAGCACATGCCTCCTGCTGCTAAAAGATGACACCTGGGACAAACCCAAACCCTCCCTCCCCAAGCCTGTTTCTGCAGCCCACCTCCTGGGAGTGACAGCCTCACCGTGCTTTCTCTTCTCCATGGATCAGAGCATGGCCCTGGATTCACTCTGATACTACCTCCTTGGGCTCTGGGTGCACCCCAGGTTCGAGTCTGATAAGATCTCGAGGGTCACTGTGTAACTTCTGTGCAGAAAGACTGGGGGAGTGTTCTGGGGCTCAAGGACTGTCCACTAGATGGCTTCCTGATTGTCGTCAGGAGGGACTGCATCTCGATCCTGAGTGCTTACGACCCACCCAGCAGGCACCCTGCACTGGACCTCCGGCAAGGTTCTCATCAGGCTGGATGCTGGGCCCACCTGGCTGGCAGCTGCACGGCCAGGTAGGGAGAGATGCTCCAGGCGAGGTTCACGTTGTCCTTCCACTGCTTCTCGCTCAGGCTGATGTACTTGGATCTCCAGTTGGCCACGCTGTTCTCTCCAGCCTGGTCCAGCTCCAGCTCCGGGGCCGACAGTGGGTTGTACCATGTGATGAGACGCTCAATCTCAGTAGCCTGGCAAGAACAGACACGGCGCCCGCAGGCCTGCTGTGAGTACCCATGCATGGCCTCCGCCCCGGGTACTGTGCTGGCAAGCGGTATGCGGTGGGCACTGGCTGCACCCGTGGGCCTTACCAGCAGGGACAGCAGCAGCGTCCTGCGCTTCATGTAGTATTTGTGCAGCTGGGAGCCCCGGTTGGTTTTCTTAGACATGCCTGGGGGGAAAGACAAAGTACAGGTATAGTCCTCAGATGCCAACTGCCCACCCTGAGTTTCTAGAACCCACACGAAGCTGTCTTTTAGTGCTCTGTTACGCTGTCTGACCAAGCGACCATTAGGCTGCCAGGACAGCAACTTGGCTGCGGTGCACACAGCAGCAAACTTCTTACCAACCTGACTTCTTGGAGATGGTGGACATGCCGCTGGACAGTGGGTAGGTGTTGATCCAGCCCTGAGTGGCCTGCTGCCGAGAGCCCACAGTTATATCCAGGTTGCTCCGGGTGTCTTGGTTATCTGAGGGCCAACACATCTTTAATTCCAGAATCAGGTGTCTCAAGACAAGGCATCACAAAAAGTAAACTGCACTTTCACCAGAAATAAGACACTCAGTGGTAGAGCACGCCTCCCTGGGGCACTGGATCTGATCTGAGGAACAAACCCACCTGGATGGCAAGTTTTCCAAACACCTGAGTTCTTTATTTTAATCATTCCAGGTGGAAAACTTGGGATCCTCCTGTCTCAGCGTCTCAAGTAGCTGAGATTACAGGTGTGTGCCATAATGCCCAGCTAATTTTTGTTTTGAGACAGAGTCTCACTCTGTTGCCTGGGCTAGAGTGCCGTGGCCTCAGCCTAGCTCACAGCAACCTCAAACTCCTGGGGCTCAAGCGATCCTCCCGCCTCAGCCTCCTGAGTAGCTGGGACTACAGGCATGTGCCACCATGCCCAGCTAATTTTTTCTATATATTTTTAGTTGGCCAATTAATTTCTTTCTATTTTTAGTAGAGACGGGTTCTCGCTCTTGCTCAGGATGGTTTCGAACTCCTGACCTTGAGCGATCCTCCCTCCTCGGCCTCCCAGAGTGCTAGGATTACAGGTGTGAGCCACTGTGCCCGGTCGTAATTTTTTAAATTTTTTGTAGAAGTGGGGTCTTGTTATTGCCCAGGCTGGTAAAGTTTACATCCTCCTAGCCTTTAAAATAGAATAAAACAAATGTCACCATTTTCTTGATAAATTCTGGCAGTTATCTGATCATCAGTGTTGTATTATTTAATACAGTGATAACTCAAGGACCTGTGGGGGCAGATTATAAGGGCTCTCTGTCAGGTTCCAAGTAGAGCTAGAAAGGTGCCTTAGAAAATCACTGTGTCTGCTTTTTTCTTTCCTTTTTCTGCTAGTCATGTCATCAGCAATGGTTCTGCCTGAAGAAACCCCTCTCAACTCCTCTCCTCATCTCTCAGTCTGTGGTTAGTAATCACTATGTGCTCAGAGAAATGAGGATGTGGCTTCCTGATAGAGGTTTGCGGCTTGTTTACCCAACAGTGTTTTCCTTGGGCATTCTCTTTCCCTGGAATGCTCTTTGTCCCTGTCCACCCTGCTAACTCCTAGTCAGCCTTTCACATTCAGCTCAGATGTCCTCTCTTCCAGAAAACCATCTCTGACTCCCTAACTCTGGCTGGGCGAAGTGTCTGTCCTTGAGGGGTGGTCCGATGGTCCCCTCATGTCCACTCAACTGTCTCCTACCAGAAGACAATGGACCATGCCTTAGTCATTTGGGCACACTGGCCTCAGCTGTATACCAGGCCATCGGACAGTCAGGAGCGGCCTGTGAACTGAGCCGGAGCTGGCGCAGGGAGTAGCTACAGTGGATGGGGTCTGCTCAGAGGCCTCCTGTGCTTGTTTACGCCTCTCAGTTCAGGCCGGAGAAGCAGTAGCCAGGCAGAGGCTGGGCCTCCAAGGACCGTGTGGCATGGCCAAGGCTAGGGCTTAGCGGGGCTCTGCTGCTCTTCTGTCCCGGCTCCTTAAGGGCTGTCCACGTGGTGGCCCCTATCCTGCCCATGAGCAGCCGCACTGCTGAGGGCAATGCTTACCTGGGGGAACAAGCTGGCTGGCGGTCAGGTACTTCTTATCTGAGAACATGGCGGTCCAAAACTTGATCATTATGCTTATGTCTTCACGCAACCTCTTTTCTCCTTGAGTAGGGAACTTTGGGGGACAGCTTCAAACAACCACAAGAGGACAAGAGTTGAGTGTCTGGAGTTAGGGACTAGAAGCCAGTCACATAAAGTGGTGAGAGGTGACATACACAGTCAGCGTTGTGTGGTCGATTTGCATGGGAAGGTGTGGTGGTTTTAGAGCCTGCAGCGCCCCCTCCCTCACTGCCCCAGTGACTTGTGCAGCTTTCCACTGAATGCTGTGCTCATGGCAGATCTTGATAACTGAGCTGTCCACTACAGCAACAAAGCCTACGGTTGCAAAGCCCTAGGTAGGTATTTGTGATTTTTGTGCAATAAGCATTCACATTAACAGGGAAGTTAAATGGCACACACTTAACCTCTTAAATCATTTGACCTGAGGAGAAATCTGCCTATATCTTAGGGGAGGCTAGCTCTAAGTACACACAGACACACAGCTCAGGGCTGCTGACCAAGGCTGATGAGCATACACTAGGCAACCACGTCCCCCTGTGAGTGACTTCCTGGGGGGTCTGGGACAATGGCACACCAGGTGGGGTGAGGCTGTCCCTGGACACTGCATAGCACAACTGGGGGGCAGTACCTGAAGTAGTCAAAGGCAGTGGAGTAGATCTTCTCTCGAAGCACGTTGCGGATGGTTGCGTTCGGAACCACATCGGCGTGCAGGAGGGACAGCCCCAGAGTCAGCAGTCTGAGAGAGCCCCCAGGACCAAGTCAGGGCAGGAACCCTGGTTGAGCTTGAGAGGGGCCCAGGCAAGGCTCCAGAGGCAGAGCCTGGTCTGGGGCAATGGGCAAGGGATTACCAGGCACAGATTTCTTCTACCCAAAAGGTCCCAGGAAAGGTTTTTTAAATCCTTCACTTTTATTGAGAGAAAAGTGAACAATCTGTATTAACCTGCTTAGGCCAGAAAAATTCAGTCTCACAAACTATCTGCACACTATTCCCTGAGGAACAGTTACCTGTAGGTGCGATGAACACAGAGCATTTAAGTTTAGAAATTTAACAAGCACCTGGTTTCTGCCAGGCCCTGCCCTGAGCAGGGTGTGGGGGCGGTTGGGAAGCCAGGTCTCCACAGGGGATCGGCAGCGGGTGGGGCACAGCTATCTGTAGAGTAAAATGCCACATACACCCCATACCAGAGGGATCCAGTTCCAATGGGGGCCATCCTGCACGACTGCACCTGAGCTGGGGGACAGATCGCAGCCGGGAGTGGGGGCCACAGCTAGGCAGCTGGCCAGTCCCAGTGAGAGCAGCAAGGGAGAACCGAGGCTGTGGGCATGAATGGAAGCGACAGGCCAGACACACTGTGAGGAGAACCACAAGTATCTGTGTCCAGCAACAAACACTCCAGGGCAGACGGCAGGGGTTTGCCCAGAGGATAGGAGGGAGGCGAGAGGAGGGCGGGCTGCAGCGGGGCAGCACCTCTGCATGCACTGGCGAGGCCTTCAGCCCTTAGGTCAGGGCTGCCCTCTGTGCATCTACAGACTGTGTCAAGCCTGTCTGAGTAAGCACGGGGACCGAGAGGGGCACTGCTTATCTCTGGCAGCTGCGCACACAGCTGTGGCCCTCCAGAGAGGGCTGTTTCCTGGCAATTCATTTCTACTGCATTTTATAAAAGTATAGGCCTGTAACTGGTTAGAAATTAAGGAAAAAGAGAACTGGCCCATCCCTGGTTTGAGAAGTGCAGGTTCAGGTGGTGGCCAGTGGGCCTGGGATGTGAGAGGCAGTCAGAGTAGGCGTAGGCACGAGGGCCTATTGGGTAGGGGACTGGGCCCTGTACAGTGGACAGCAGAGGCCGGGTCCTAAGAAGTGCCGGACCACAGAAGCTGTGGGGCAAAGGAGTTCGAGGCCTTGATTTGAATAGGAAAGGCGCCTCTGATAAGCTCTTCCCTGTCGTTCCAGGAACCAATATCTCACTGAAGTTTGTTCCACACTCTACAGAAGCACTGTGACACGCCCCTCAACATGCCCTGTGACACACACACACCCCCAGGGACCTTGGTGCCCTAGAGGAGGGGAGCCCTCACTTGAAGCGGGGCCCGATGGCCGCCACATGCCGGTTCATGCTCCCCTTGGCCCCGCCGATGTTCAGGGACATGGAACGCTGCAGCAGGCTGGAGAAGATCTCCACTTGGTCAGAGCTGCAGTACTTGGCGATCTCAAACCGCTGCACCAGGAACTGAGCAAGAAGGAAAATGTGCTGAGGTCAAGCAGCCAGGCCTGCCTAGCCCAGGGCCAATGGAGCCAGCTGAGGAGGGGCTCCGGGCTGACCAGAGTGGGCAGGGATGGGCTGGAACAGTCACCCAGCTCTCTCAGATCAGGCAGTCTGAAAACCTGGAGCCCCTCTCTGCCCTTCCTCAGGCTTGCTGGCCCACAGCACCCCAGGAAGAGCCCTGGCCCCCCAGGTTGAGTGGGCAGAGCACTGCAGAGCCTCGGCACGTACGTCAATCCAGATGTAGTGGGGGGTCACTTCAGGAGGACATGGTTTGGGCTGACTCGCTTCTGACGCGGCCAGGGGGTCTGCCTCTTTTATCTCAGCAGAAAACAGGCCAAACTTCTGCTCCACTGTCATGTGCCAGGCCCCTGCCATCTCCCGCATAAACTGTAAGTACAGAACAAATGTTGGCTCTTCTGTGAAGCGCAAAAAGGGGATTACTGGTTTTTGTTTTTGTTTTGAGACAGGGTCTTACTCTGTTTCCCAGGCTGGAGTACAGTGCGGTCATCAAGCTCACTGCAACCTCAACCTCCTGGCCTCAAGCAATCCTTACACCTCAGCCTCCCAAAATGCTGGTGTGAGCCACCTCGTACGAGTCTTTTTTTTTTCTT
>VBSM01003193.1:1450597-1462209 GCA_008086735.1 Cheirogaleus medius | reverse complement strand
CTCACACCTGTAATCCCAGCACTTTGGGAGGCTGAGGTGGGAAGATCACTTGAGCTCAGGAGTTTGAGATCCTGTTTCTACAAAAACTAAGAAAAATTAGCCAGGCGTAGTGGCTCTTACCTGTAGTCCCAGTTGCTTATAAAGTATAACACATGTGGTAGTAAAACAGATGAAAACAACTGGAAAGGATGGGAGGGAGGAAGTGAGTGCACATAATGGCAATGGGTGTATCTGTCGGCCACAGCGTACAGCCGCATCTACAGATCCTGTCCCTGCAGCAACGGTAACCACTGGGACAGCAGCAGTCAGCATCTCCCCAGAGCTCACCCAGCCACAGGTGCCCACGTTACATTCCTCCACGCAGATGGGGAGCACTGCTCTGGAGGCAGAACCCTGTGGGCTGAAGCATAGCTTCTGCAGGCCCTTCTGCACACTAGTGATGAAGCCAGTGTCTCCTTTGGTTCGAGAGAAAAAGGGCCCAGGAACCACTGGCTGAGCCCAGGGCCCCAGGTGCCTTCCTCTCCTGAGAGGCAGGGGTGGGCGTCCCTCCCTGACTAGATAATTTCCCACACAGGCCCACTGGGCAAAATGTTTCCTCAGAACCCTGAATGGTGTGACTGATGCAAACCCCACGCAGTTATAAAATACCAGCAAAAGGGAGGTATTACCATTACTGTCACCACCACCCACCCGGAACATTCTATCTCTGAAGCATTCCAATTTCCCTTCGGGAACAAGAAAAACAAAACAGCCCTTCTGACTACTTATCTCAAGTGATCCTAAGAAACACAGGAAAAAAAAGTATGTTAAATTCTCTGTTACCCTGAAAGTTAACAGGATCTTTGAAAAATGAGACTGTTCTTAGGTGTTCATCCTATCAGCCTGATTGTTCTCAGGTTCTTAGATGTTCATCGGTCAGCTGAAAGGTAAATGTAACCTTCCCCGTGGACTCCCTGCAGTAACAACTCCAGAAATACGGATGCAGGTAAAGGGGCTGATGCCAAAATTAGCAGGTCAAGAAAAATGCCCCTGTGGACAAACACAACTGCTCCCAATCAGATCCAGTGTCAACAGGTGTTCAAAAGGCAGGGTCTTCCAATTTCAGTAGGGAAATGGCTCCCCCTACTGAGCTTTTGAAAAATAATAGCTTCTGGGCACCACTGGGACACTGTTCACATACACTCTTTCTTTTCTCTGAGACTGTAAGGCATCAGTAACACAATCTAAAAGGAGACTGAGGCTTGAGAGGATGGGGGACCTTGCCCGGGTCTCCATGTTCTCAGCAGCGGCACCAAGGCAGCTTCTTCCCGTTTCTTGTCCCGTCCCACCCTCAAGCCGACCCGAGGTCAGTGTCCTACCGGCACTTCTACTCCGTTCTTGCCGGCCAGCAGCCACTCCCAGCAGGCCAGGGCTGTCTCCATACCGTGTTCATTGAACATCCGGAGGGGACCCCAACACAGATGATGGAGGAGCTGCGGGTCACAATCTGGAACCAAACACACACTCAGAGGCCTCCAACACTCACTGATCCAGTTTTCCCAGGTCAACAAGAGTCTGAACCAGCTGGAGCCAATGATGGCCTTTTATTTACTTTTTACCCATGAGAGATGCCACAGAGATTTCTACTGGGGGATCTCAGAACTCCAGGTGACTACAGATCATTACGGCAAACATTCGTTTAGAAACGACCCAGAATTCCACACTGCCTCAGTGAGTTCGTTACCTTTGCTGCTGATGAGCATCGCAGTCAGCTTGAACATGGCCTGTGTGTACAGCTGAGGACTGCTGCAGTCTAAAGCCGAATTCAGGTCCTGGACCATCATTTTGTTCAGATCAGACATCTGGCCTGTGGCACCTGAGAACCGAATCATCCCACACACCTGCAAGGAGTATGCACATCAGCAACTACACATGCCATCCCGGCATCGTGAGTGAGGGCTTGGCAGCCACCTGACCACACCTGCGGTAGGCCCGACAGGTGCCTTACTATCCCAAATTAGAGCTTACTTGTGCAGAGAGGAAGGATCATTTCAAAATGGACCACTGCTCACAGATTTTATCTAAAAGAACTTCTCTTCTAGAAATGCATGTTGGCGCTGCCACTATTATAGACATTCCTTGAGGGTGGGGACCTCGTCTCTCATCTTTGTACCCAGCACTGAGCCCAGGGTCTGAACCCAGCAAGAGTGCATGAACAGGTGGATGAATACATTTCCTTGCAGATTCAGTCAATGACTCGAACAACAAGATTAGCCTTTTTTTTTTTTAGACAGTCTTGCTCTGTTGCCCAGGCTAAAGTGCAGTGGTGTTACCCTAGCTCACAGTAACCTCAAACTCCTGAAGTTCAAGCAATCCTTCTGCCTCAGCCTTCTGAGTAGCTGGGACTACAGGCATGTGCCATCGGGCCCAGCTAATTTTTTCTGTATTTTTAGTTATCCAGCTAATTTCTTTCTATTTTTAGTAGAGATGGGGTCTCGCTCTTGCTCAGGCTGGTCTTGAACTCCTGACCTCAAAGGATCATCTCGACTTAGCCTCCCAGAGTGCTAGGAAAACACTGTGCCCGGCTCAGCCTCACTATTTTTTTTGAGACAGAGTCTCACTCTGTTGCCCAGGCTACATACAGTGAGTGCCGTGGCGTCAGCCTAGCTCACAGCAACCTCAAACTCCTGGGCTTAAGCAATCCTTCTGCCTCAGCCTCCCGAGTAGCTGGGACTACAGGCATGCGCCATCATGGCCGGCTAATTTTTTCTATATATTTTTAGTTGGCCAATTAATTTATTTCTATTTTTAGTAGAGACAGGGTCTTGCTCTTGATCAGGCTGGTTTTGAACTCCTGACCTTGAGCGATCCGCCCACCTCGGCCTCCCAGAGTGCTAGGATTACAGGCGTAAGCCACCACGCCCCACCCAGCCTCACTATTTTTAAAGTTGGATATTTTTTTTCCCCAAGAAAGTGTAGCTTTCTTATTCATAAGACTTGCTTGTAAAGGAGATATCACTCCTTCCAAACAATAAAGCTAATCCCCACAGACAGACTTCCCAAAGCCACTGGGTATTCAAAACAATGTGAAACAGACTTCGAGGGTGACTCCCAGTAACTGAGCCTGTGTGGTCAGTGGCTGCTGTGTGGAGCACAGGCACCTTGCTGAGGCTCCCAGGGAAAGCAGCCAGTGGAATAAGCAAGTGGCAGAGTGCTGGGGGAGGGGTGAGCCCCCTCAGTCCAGCACCGACAGACTTGCAGAATTGCCAGAGACCTTAGGAATGGTGCAGACTAGCTTCAGGGTTTATGGACGAGGAAACAGAGGCCCAGAGAGGTGCAGCACTGGGTGCAGCAACTGGTCAGGCTGGAATAAACTGTGGTGTGGTGGATGAGAGCCCTCAACGTGAAGTCTGGAGATGTGGCTCCCAACCCTGCTCTGCCTATATGACTTGGGCAAGTTACTTAATCTCAGGCGCCTCAATGTCTATCTGTAAAACTGGAATAATAGCACACACCTCTCACTGAGTGCCCAGGATAATGCATGGCATTCAACACATGTCTGCTACCATTTAATATCATAAATCACCCAGAATGTGCCAGGGAGTTCCAGGGCCCCATGCCCTTCAAGTCCACCTAAAATGAGTGAACTCCCCATTGCCCAGATGCCTCATTCATTTTCCACTGGGAAAGAGCCAACTGGCATCAACACAAAAGGACACTTTGAAGGGCCTCGAACAGGAGGCCAAGGGAAGCACCTCGCCTGCGTAGCGGTTGCGCAAATTGAGGGATGCCATGAAGTTGGAGTAATCTTTCTTCACACAGGCCGGACGCTCGGTTAGCTGAGTCGCCTATGGACAAGTAATGACAATTATTTCAGACTGTTGCAACACAATCCTTTTTTCACATTTACCATGGCTAAACCTAAGTCTAATTGAGAAGTCAAGTTCAGATCCGGAGGTTTTAAAAAATCTTCAGTGTTGCCAAGTTAATAAAACAAAATATTTTAAACACCCTCTGGTATGATATGTCCCAGAAGAGCATTTTTTAAAAAATTTTGACGGAATAAGTATTTCTGGAAGACAGTCTGTACTATAAGTGAACGGGCCTTTGCAAGACAAAGAATCACTAGATTGTGGTGAGAACAATTGTAATCTGTGATAGAAACGCTGTGAAAGTTGGTGCTCATGGCCATCTCCTATGTGGGTATATGTGGTCTGTAAATGTCATTTACAGATGGTAAAGGGTGGCTGAAGGTGACAGCCAAAGCCAGTGCCCTCTTAAGCATCCGATAGTTGCTCCTCAGTCTAAGGTTTGGGACAGAAAAGGGCATGCCCCGAGTATAAAGGCAACCCGCAGAACGGGAAAAAGTATTTGCAAACCACACCCTTGACTTCCTCTGCTTGAGCCTCAGCCTCCCAGCCCTGCCACCTGCCCTTGGGGACCCAGGGCCTCAGTGACTCCCCTTCCCAGCCCAGGCTGGCCACTGCTGCCAGACCCTCCAGCCCCTGGACTGCTGCTCCACAGTCTAAGGGGGAGGGTTATTGCTCTGCAGGAGGCTTGCACATACCCCGAGTGTGGTGTTCTGCTTGTTGTAGCCGGCGAAGTGAAGAATGCTCTCAGTGGCCATAGCCAGCCCCGTGTGCTGGGACAGTCCTGACACCCAGTTCTGATGTTTGTTCAGATATTCCTGAAACAGGATAAAAACATGCTATTTCTCTTAAAGGGGAAAATAAAGCTATAATTAATTAAAGTTTAAATTAATTTAAACTATAATTAATTTAGTGGAACATACACTGGATTTCTGTCCTGGGTCTGCTCCTCAATGACTAGCTGGGGGACCACCAATAAGTTAAAGCCTCTCTCTCTGACTGGCTACTGCTCATCTGCAAACGAGGACAAGGTCTGATTCTCTGAGTAGCTGTCAGCAAGTTGGTGTGGTTTTCTGTCAATGTGAGAGGTCCCTTTATTCCTTTAGCACCTCCTTGCTAAGCATCTGCCATTTGCCGAGAGCTGTACGAGCAGCTGGGGAAATTCGTGCTGCAAAGCCTTGGCCCTGCTGCCAACAGGCAGGCAGCGTGGTGTGGGGCCTCAACTCTCCTACTGTAGCACCCTTGCTGCCCAGCACGGGTGAGACAGCAGGAGTGCAGAACAACACCTGAGTCCACCTGGCTGCCCAGTGGGAAAAGGGCATTTGGGCAAAGGGACATCTGGCTGAGCCCGAGGTATGAGGAAAACCTCCTGCTCTGGGGACCCCAGGGGGCTCAGCACTGCAGGAACACTGAGTACAGAGCCGAGAGGGGCGGGGGTAAGGCTGGGCCAGAGACAGGCCAAGTGGGAAAGGCCTCTCGGGCCAGGCAAAAGCACTTAGAGTGAGCTACATAACTCCCTGCAGAAAAATACACATAGACATGTAAACTCAAAACTGCACTAATGCAACTGGTTTCTGGGGGGACTCCCTGGAGCCCCCAGAAGCCCATCCATAGACCACATGGTGATGGGCAGTGGCAGTAGTTTAAATGGAAGTACTGACCCAATTTGATATTAAAAGTGGACTACTCCATGTGTGGCATGGAGGGCAGATTCAGGGAAGGCTGAGGCTGGATGCAGGACGGGGAGGTGGGGCTGGGCAGGGAGAGCCATGCAGAGGTGGGGTGGGGGTTCAGAATGAGTGGGCTGCAGAGGGAGGAAAAGGCTGGGCCTGGGGGGGGCGCCAAGTGGACACCTGGTGGAAATATCAAGGTCATTTCAAGCCTTTTCATTTTCTACTTCCTCCTCAGGCCAGGCATGCCTGAAAAAGTTAGAGAGAATAAAAAGCTCTATTGGCCCCTTTTTTGTCCACTGAAACTTCAGGCATTGAAGGGGGCCTCCCCTCTTATGCCACAGACTTTTCCTCTATCTCAACCAAAGGAAATCAGGTGATTCTAAGTATTAATAATTTGAGAAACTACCACAGTCTGAAGAATTCTCGTGTAACAATGAGAAAGCTACAGTCAACAAATGACAGGTATGGCTTAGTTAGTTATAAAGCCCCGCTCTGTCCTCCTCACTGCTCAACCACTCTGGGGAAGGAGGAACTTTACAGCGATCCTTGGCATGACCCACGGGTTCTTGCCAAATGCATTTCCACACAGCATCTGGGGCTCCTGGAGCCACCTGTTCTATCCTCCTGGATTTCACACCCAGAAATGTGTGTGACCTGGGTTCATCTTAGCAAGTGTTGCCGAGGCCAACTTCACAAGCTCCTTCTAATACACCTGCCCTCTGCTAACCCAGATTTCTTCTAGTGGCATCTGTCTTGTCTTTGACCCCTGTTTTCTTTTTTTCCAACTTATCACTGACTTGAACTTTGACTCCTGTTAAGGCGACTTTGTCCTCTTATACACTGTAGCATTTTTGTTCCATCTGTTTGACTGTGACTTTCAACAGAACAATAACTCACCTTGCAGTCATTGGCATTTACAGAAAGACTTCCATGCACCTACTTGTGCTGCTTAGGTAGAACTTTAACGGGACACAAGTGCCTGATTCTGCCTCTGCTCCACCAGCCTCTGTCAAGCCCTGCCCTTGGGTGCAGGTGCAGACAACACACACTTGGCCTTTGGAGCTGCTGCAGCCTGGCAACCCCTGGGCCCACCAGGTCACCCTCACCTTCTCGAGACCCAGCCCCCAAGTCCCGCCACAGAGCTGCATGCACCTTACCTGGTATGAACAGTCAGGGTTCCTGGGCCACCACTCTTCTCATGCCCTGACCAGCACCCTCCCCCAAAGGGCTCTGAACTCATCTGAGGCATCTATTATAGTCTCAGGCGCTGGACTGACATTCCTCTATTTATTCACACTAGTGCTGTTGTATTTTGAGTTGCCTGTGTCTTCGTAAAGCTCTTTGGACAGCTCAAAAGAGCTTACTGAGATTGCTTTTTGATGTCTTCAAGAAAGTACCTGCAGGTGGGACTTGGTAACCGTGGGCGCCCACTTCATGGCCTCCTGCAGGATCATCCCACAGCGTGCAGCAAAGTCCTTCACGATGCTCTGGAAGAGGGTGAAATCGCTTCTCAACAACCTGCGGTCAGTTCATCTGGGCTAAACTGTGTCCCCGCAAAATCCTTATGTTGAGATCTGTCCAGTAGCAGTGCCTTAGAATAGGACTGAGCCTGGAAGGCAGGCCTTTACAGAGGTGATTAAATTAAAAGGCAGATGGGGGCTGGGTGTGGTGGCTCACGCCTATAATCTTAGCACTCTGGGAGGCTGAGGCAAGAGGATTGCTTGAGGTCAGGAGTTCGAGACTAGCCTAAGCAACAGCAAGACCTTGTCTCTACTAAAATTAAAAAAATTAGCTGGGCATTGTGGCATGAGCCTGTAGTCCCACTCGGAAGGCTGATGCAGGAGGATCGCTTGAGCCCGGGAGTTTGAGGTTGCTGTGAGCTAGGCTGATGCCATAGTACTCTAGCCCGGGCAACAGAGTGAGACTCTGTCTCAAAAATAAATAAATAAAATAAAATAGGCAGTTAAGGTGGGCCCTGATCCAATTTGGCCAGTGTCCTCATGAGAAGAGGGGATCTGGACACACAGACGGAAGACCATGTGGGGATATGGGGAAGGAGGTGGCCACCAACAAGCCAAGGATAGAGGCTTCAGGAGAAACTAGCCCTGCTGACACCTTGACCTTGGACCTCAGCTCTCAGAACTAGACATATAATGTCTGTTCCTTAAGTCACCTATCTGTGGTCCTTAGCTACAGCAGCCCAGCAGGCTAGCACAATGGTCAGGTTCTAACCCAATCCCAGGGACAGGGAACTCGCACACACCATAGTCTGTAGTTCCTGAACAAGGCTGTATGGCAGAACCCACATGAATAGGGCCACAGGTCACAGGGCCACTGTGCACCTGTCCTGGGTCAGTGACTGGAGGGGAGGGCAGTTTCAGGGTGGCAAAAATCCTCCCTGGGCTACATCACTGCTTGGGGAAACTCCCCTCTGACCACTGGTCTGGCTGGGAGGTCCTGAGTTAGGACATGATCCAGCCCCAGACTTGTGGAGCTCTGAGTGGATTCAAGCTTTGGTCCTGCCAGGGTAATAATGCCTCTGAGTCAGACCAAGTTGGGGACAAACGATGCCCAGGACATTGTCCTCATTTGCAGTGATTTACTCTGCCTGCTTTCCCATGGGATAGCACAAAGCCAGAGGCATGTTATGCTACTGCCGCAATAACCAAGAGTCAGTACACCTCGGAGAAGTGAAGTCCACCTGCAATCATGCATGCTCAGTGCAGACAGGAGGGGCTATAAACTGACTGGTAGCTGTAAACCTCTTTGGCAGCTAAACCAAGAACAGAGCTGAGAGTCACCATGGCTGAGTGGCCAGAGTATTGGCTTGGAAGGCAGAAGAGCCTGGGGGCAGTCAGCTGCCCTCGCACACGGCAGGGCCTGGCAAGTGCTCAGCCTCCTGGCTGCAGGGTGGGGCCAACACTACTCATACCTCAGACCGCTGGGGACTGGGTCACCTCATGCAGGTCAAGCACCTGCCTGGACATACTCAAGGATTGGTGGTGAAGATGGTCCCCTATGCAGAGGACCACATCAGGCCTACCTCTCGGGCTTCATACGTGTCAGGAACTGTGATCCGGTAGGGGGCGTCAGGAATGTCATAGTAAGGCTGGTCCTTGTGAATATCCTGCAAGCACAGAGAGACTCACTCTTCCAAACTGCCTTCTCCAAGATGCCACTGCCAAGCCTCTCAGATGGGACATCAGAATGTTGGCCACCCTTTCCCACCACCTGTCTCATCTATGACAGGCTTCCAGAGTTGCTGCAGCTTCCTGGGAAACACCAGGGTAGGATATGGGCCCCCAATACGTCTCTTGTAGCATGATTCAGGATAGAAGAGCATGCCATAACACGGAGTGGGCAGTGGGAGTGGACAGTGGACACTCACAGCACTCAGCGACAGCGACAGGGTCTGCAGGATGTCTAGCATGGTCTTCAGCACGGTCCCGCTCCAGAGCAGGTGGGGAAACCTGTGCCAAGAGCCAGCTCTCAGGGCCAGGGGCCAAACCTCAAGGAAGGTTGGTCTCAGTGGGCGGGGCCCCACCTCAGCTGCCTCCCCTGCACTAGCACAAGCCCATGCCTGCTGCTGGCCAGCTGAAGGTGGGAGGTCAGGAGGTCTCTGAGGTAGAGAGCCCACCCTCCTCAGGCTTTCTGCAGGGAAGTGGGTGGTACCCAGTCAGAAATGCTCCCCAGGCTCCTGCCATTCCCATTCCTCAGGGTCAGACATGCCCCAGCTGACCTTCTCTGAACCTGATACCGACTGTCCTGGTTACACACTGGCCAAGCTGCACTCCCTCACTCCCCAAAGCAATTATCCTAGTTTTCAACCAAGCTCCCCAATATTTCTCACTTCATGGCACAGAAAATGACATTATCTGCATGACACCTGAGGTAAAGAGAAGAAGGTGCCTGCTCTTAAAAGCAACAGGCCATGGGCTCTGATGGCCCCAGGGCTGAAGGGGCAGTGTCTCTGCACAGCTGTGACACATGTGAGGTCCACTGCTCAGGAGGCCCAGCTCAGACACATGCCACATGTGTGTTGGACTTGCTTCCACAGCCTCTGGCTGGCTCCTGACCCGCCCTCAGATGGCACTGCTGCCTGTGCTAGGCACACAGCATCTGCGACAGGCTCCAGATTTCTGGACACCTTCGGAGAGAGCTGCAGGTAGACTCCATTTGGATGTCTGCTGCCTCTGGCCTTCACACCTCAGAGAGGCTGACCAGCCCACCTTCGAGTGTTCTCATCTGTGTGGGGACATGTCCCAAGAGGGCCTGTTTTGGCTCCTAGCCAGGGAGTGTATATGGAAAAGGGCCAGTGTGGGCTTTTGTTCTTGAGAAGCCTTCAGAACAAAAAAAAGACACCAATTCTACCAGAAGACCTCTGGCTGGGCCTTGGGCTAGAAGATGGTGGGTTGGGTCTTGCCAGGGTGGGTGGGGCTCAGAGACACAGGGACATTACACCAGCAAGAATAATGCAGTAACTACAGTAACCACTCTAAGTAACATTGATAGCTCAGATGAATGGACATTTCTGGACTCAAATTCAGACTTTGTGGCAAACTCACTGACATTCGGTGGGAGGCTGCATCATCCCTGAGAATTTTTACTGTGACTCCATTTTTTTCTGGACTGATAATGTGAGGATGATTTTTTCCTGTATTCCAAATCACAAAATTTACACACATACACATAAAGCATTAGCAGGAAAATGAACTTACTTATCCACCAGACCAGACAGATACTTGTCCGCCACCCTCCGTATCCTCTTGTGGATGTGGTTGAAGTTCACCAGCAGGAACTGGGCATGCCGCTCCAGCTCCTCCTCGTTCTCCTTGGTCTTAGCCTAGAGATTCAGAAGAGACAGGTACAGCAGTGCCCTCGTGTGCCTTCAGCAGACATGTGCTCACACTCTGACAAGACTTACTTTATCCGCCATCATATTCAGGAAGGCATCAAAGACTTTGTCTGCAACAGCAATCACACACTGCATCATCCCTGAAATGAGAAGGTTTCCACAGATCAGGTGCAGCAACAAACAGAGATCAATCCTGGATATTTCTAAACTTTTTCTTTTAAAATGACTTTAGACTTACAGAGAATTTCAGGGGCAGCTCAGAGTTCCCATACACCCTTGACCCAGCTTCCCCGGACACTAACATCTGCAATAACCAGGCTGATTTGTTGAAACTGAGAGTCAGACACTAATGTAATATTAATACTGTCACCTGAACTTCAGACTTTGCTGGATTTCCCAAACTCTCCCGTTCACATCCCTCTTCTGTTCCAGCAGCCAACCCAGGACGCCAGATGGCATTTAATTATCATGTATCCTGGTCTCCTCTAATCTGTGTTGACTCCTTAGTCTGTTTTTGTCTTTCATGACTTTGATACTTTTGAAGAACACAGGTATAATATTTTGTAGAATGTCCCTCAATGTAGGTTTGTCTGATGCTCACATACGATTAGACTAAGTTATAGGATTTTGGAGAGAACACGACACAGGGAATGTGCTCTTATTGTCACATTGTATCTTGGGTATGTGATGTCATTATGTCTTATCACTGGTGAAGTTGACATTGATCATTTGGTTTGAGTTACTAGTTTTCCCTTTCCATATTCTTTAGAAGCGAGTCACTAAATCTAGCCCACACTTAGGCCAAGGAAACGCTGAGAGAATCTGTGGATGATAGTTAAAACCACTACAGCAATTGATAAATATTTTGGAGAAGATACTTTAAAGTTACGCAGATAACTCATTTCTCTTTAAAATTTTACCCACTAATTTTAGCATCCATGAGTGGATTCTGCCTATAGTAGCTACTGTGGAGAGATTTTCTATCTCCCTCATGCCTTCTACTTTTAGTAACTGTAATTCTGTAAGGAAGGCTTGTCCCTCCTTCTCCATATTTTATTTATTCAATAATCTAATCACTTTTGGCTCATGGGTATTTATTTTATTCACTGGGTTATAATCCAATACTATCACTGTTTTGTTGCTCAAATCACTCCAACTTTGGCCACTGGAAGCTCTTTTGGCTTGGGTCTTGTGTCCTTCTGACATGCCCCAATGCCTTTTTTTTTTTTTTTTTTT
>VBSM01003193.1:1418840-1445137 GCA_008086735.1 Cheirogaleus medius | reverse complement strand
ACGGGGTCTTGCTCTTGCTCAGGCTGGTTTTGAACTCCTGACCTTGAATGATCCACCAACCCTGGCCTCCCAGAGTGCTAGGATTACAGGCGTGATCCACCGGGCCGGCCAGCCTCATGCATTCTTGAGTGTACACATGCACACAGCTTTCACTTGATTTCTCACATTTTCTACTTTGTGGTTTTAAAGTTCTCCCAATAACCAGTGGCTGGGCATCTAAGCCAGGTTCTTGAATAAAGAATAATGGCTTTGGGGCTGTCTCTCTGTGCTAGCAGAGTGTTCTCAGAGACCTGACAGGAAGCCTGGCTGGGAGCTGGGCTCATGGAAGTTGCCTGTGCCTCTTAGAATCTTCCCCTGCCAGTTCACTCAAGAAGCAGTCCCTAGGCTGGGTGCAGTGGCTCACACCTGTAATTCCAGCACCTTAGCACTCTGGGAGGTTGAGGTGGTGGGACTGAGTTCAGGAGTTCAAGACCAGCCTGAGCAAGAGCGAGACCCTGTCGCTACTAAAAGTAGAAAAAATGAGCTGGATGTGGTGGCTCGTGCCTGTACTACCAGCTACCTGGGAGGATGAGGCAGAAGGATTGCTTGAGCCTAGTAGTTTGAGGTTGCAGTGAGCTACGATGACAAAAAAAACCCAAAACACCAAAAAACCACTGTTTGTCTTGAGAACCTGAGGAAACTATTCAGGTGCACACTTGTGGGGAAGGCACAGATAGGCCTGCCTTTGCACATGTGAGGCTGAGGGGGTCTGGAGACAACTCTTTTATCCATACATGCTAGGATTAAAACCATGTTTTTGCTCTGTTTTGGTTTGGCTTGCATTGTTTTGGCTGGTTTTCTTTAAAAATATATTCTTTGGAAAAATGATTAGAAGGAAACATCTTAACAGGCTATAGGAGATGGTGGTAGAGTCAATGATATTTTTCCCTTCACTTATTTTACAAGTTTTTGTGTCATGTTCTTATAGTACTTTTATAAATGAAAGTAAAAGACATTTATGGCTGGTGGTTCATGGTTATGGTTACGGTGGTTATGGTGGTTCACACCTGCAACCTCAGCACTTTGGGAGGCCATGAGTTCAAGACCAGCTGGGCAACACAGTGAGACCCTGTTGCTACAAAAAATACAAAAATTAGCCAGGCATGGTGGAGCACGCCTGTAGTTCTAGCTACTGGGGAGGCTGAGGTGGGAGGATCACTTGAGCCTAGGCATTCCAGGTTGCAGCGAGCTATGCTTTTGCCACTGCACTCCAGCCTGAGCAACAGAGCAAGACCCTGTCCACTCCCTGCAAAAAAATTAAAAAATCTAAAAATTTAAAAAAATTAAAATTAAAAAACATTTACAATGCAAATAGAACAAAAAGTCAAAACTCCCGTATAGGACTCTGGGGAGAATAGGTCACTGGTTTCCATTTCTGTTCTTCCATGGACCCTTCAGGCTGCCGAAGGCAGGGAGGAGGCCACTAAGCAGGAAGGTGGGGAGTGCTCCCTGTAACCAAAGCAGCCTTCATCAATTTTATACATTACACTTTCAGGTATGATTTCTTTTCCTCCCCCACCACCCCTGACAGGGTCTTGCTCTGTTGCTCAGCCTGGACAGTGGTGTCATCACAGCTCACTGAAGCCTTGAACTCCTGGGCTCAAATGAGCCTCCTGCCTCAGTATCCTGAGTAGTTGGGATTACAGGTGCCACCATCATGCCTGGCTAAGTTTTGTATTTTCTGTAGAGCCAGGGGTCTTGCTATGTTACCTAGGCTGGTCTGGAACTCCTTGAGCCTCAGCCTCCCAAAGTGCTGAGATTACCGTAATGAGCCACCATGTCCAGCCTCAAGTATGATTTCTTTTACAAGAGGGTCTGGTGGCACCAAAAAGAGGGTTAAAATAGTGTTGTTTTTCAAATATCCCTCCTTTAAGAACATTTTGTTTTCAAGTCATTTGGGAAGGAAATGATTCTATAACTTACTGCACCCCTCCTGTGACTTAAATAAGTTAAGTATAACTTGACCTTTTCCTGATGACAGGGAATCATTGTTTTGTAGCTAGTGTGTCTGGCTGCAGTCTCAGGGTGCTCAGGCCTCACTATAGGGGGGCTGTAGAACCGCACTGGTTGGCCACAGGCGGCTGGACTCTGTGAGCCCTGGCTGCTGTTTCCAGCCTTTGCTTATGAGAGGTGGCACAGCACAGTGCTTAGAAGACTGGGTTTCAATCCACATCAGGGATCAAGGTAGTGACCTTGGGCAACTGCCTAACTGCTCAGTGGCTTGGTTTCCTTATCTGTACAATGGGCACACAACAGTGCCCACCTCATCAGCATGTTGGAGAGCGGGTCAATACATGTAACACAGCACAGTCCCGGCACATGTGAGCACTCAATCATGTCAGCGGCTGATGTCATCACGATGACAATTACAGACCATAACAGGCACTACAGTCGCTAGGACTGCTGTGGCTACAGGCAAATCCTTATCATAAGGCCACCTGCAGGATTTTGTTGGAGCCGGCCTCATCCCATGTTGCATTTACTCTTCATACTCAACTGTGGTTCTGGAAACCAGCTCAGTGAGTGTCTCAGAACCATGCTCAGTAAGGGCTGGCTCCTCAGAGAGGCCCCTGTCCACTCAAGAGCTGAGTGTGCAACAGTGATAGTGACTGTGCAGAAGTCTGTTCCCTATGAGAGCAGGGATGATAACAGAGTTTAGATACCAGGAGGTGTTATTAGGCTTGGAGTCTGGTGCTCATGAAGGAAGGCACACAGGAAAAGCAGAGGATGTTTTTGTTTGTTTTTTAGAAAACTTGCATGTCTTGGGAGGAAATGAAAAGAGTCCCATGCCTAGAAGGGAACAAAATTTTTAAAAATGTGCTTGAATGTGGATGTGCGTGGAGGTGGAGTATCGTGTACCTCATGTATTCCAGCCGGTACACAGATAGGAGATAGGTAGACATGGCGAAGTCCAGCTTGTTGATGAGGGCGGACACTTCAGGAGGGGGGTCCAGCAGGTTGATGATGGTGCTGCGAAGATCACTCAGTTCAGCCTGGAGGGAAAGAAATACTCGAGGGCTCACGGACACTTCCCGAGGAGAAACAGGTCAAGGCGGCGGCCAGCAACATGCATTGGAAAGGACAATGAAAGAATCCACTCCAATCATCCCAGGAAGCTTAGCAAAAATGAGATGAGAATCCTTACAGGGGTGACTGTGTCATTTTTCATGGCTGAGTTATACTGGAGGACGGATCGCAGCGGCTCTTTGCTGGGGAAGGTGAGCAGGGGAGACTTGGTGGCTATTTCACAGACGCCCTCATACCACTCTTCTGGCCAGAGTCCTGCAAGAGAGTGAATGTAAGTGAGACACTTGCCACAGTCTGGAAGCACTGCAGTGGGGGTGACTCTGACAAATCCTAGAGTCAAAGGTCCTTTGTTTGAGACAATTATCCCAAAAATGGGGCATAGAAATGAGTCTGTTACCTAACTTGGGCAGATTTTTCCCTGATGAAATATGGCATTCTCAGTACCCTAAACTACATCTGGGAAGGGTAACATTTGCAAATACTAGTAGGAAGAAGCAGCTGCATTTGGACTCATCTGGAATGTACTACATTCATAATTAGGTTGAGTTCAACCTCACCTTTGTTTCCACTCTGCACTCTGTCTTCCCTGGGACAGAAAGCTCCCCCTACCTGAGCCCTCCACAGCGAATCCCATGAGAACGGAATAGAGCCAGAAGTCCCGGAAGAGCTTCTGTAACCGAGGCTTAGCTTCTTTGATGGGTGGCAATCGTCGGGTGAGCTGATGTGCCAAGGAGAGAGGGAGAAAGGAGGTTATTTGCTCATGAAACCCTAACATCTGTGGGTATAAAATCAACCACAGATTCGTTCTCCAAGAGCATTCTCAGTGACTCATCCAATCTGACTGGGTAGGAAAATACTTACCGAGCAGTGACTGATGCATCTCAAAAATTTTGCCAATAAATATTCACTCATTCATTCACTGAGTACCTAATGTGCGCCAGGCACTGTGCCTGGGGTCTCTAATGCCCCACTCCTGCACTCGAAGGGCTGTCTGGTTTGGAGGCAGGTGGACAAATAATCATGGTGGGGCAGAGTTCCCAGAAAAGGTGCTGTGGTCTCAAAGTTAACATGTGATGAAAGCCTAGCCAGGCAGAGAGAGAAAGTAGCCTGTCCAGCCAAAGGGAAAGCATCCAGTCTGAAGCCTGGGACATGGAGGGCACGGAGCACATAGGGAAAGGCAAACCATGCACGAGGGCTGGTGCTCAGAGGAAGGGATGCAACTGGAGAGGCAGGGAGATTGTGAGAAATCTTGTGGGCCAGCCAGAAGAAGTGGCTTTCTTTTTCAGCAGCACAACTTCTCCAAACAGCAATCTTGGGCAGAAGCCCCATATTTAAAACAGGTAAAGCAGAGTTGCTTGGGTGCAGGTGAGGGGCTGCAGCCCTTGTGTCGCTGCTCCAGATAGTGGCCCACCTGGTGTGAAGCAGGGAGCAGTTTGCCAGTTATGTAAAATTGTTAAATTTATGCTCACGCCTAGCTGGACAGGCTGATCCCCACAGAACTGCTGTGGATGCCAAGCCCCCATAGAGTGGTGATGAACGTGCAGCGAGGGCAGCTTTGCTGCCCAAACACTTATGTGTGCCAAGTACAGGTCAGGCCCTGGGTGAGGCCACAGAGGCAGCACAGATGACACCCATCACTCGAAGGTGAGGGGCACAGTGAGATGGGCACACTCACACACAGCTGGTGGAACTACAAACTGGCACAACATTCCCGTGAAAGCAATTTGGTAATATGCCATCAAAAATTCTAAATATTCTGACACCCAGTCACACAAAATCCCATCCCTAGGAAATCTATCCAAAAAAACCAAGCTTATTTAGGCACACAAATGTTGTAACATTTATTATAGCAGCAAAATAAATAGAAAAACACTAACTGTCTACCTGAAAGGGGAATTTAAATAAGCAACAGTATATTAAGAATAATATTTTCGAAGACTATTTGGTGACATAGGTAGAACTCACAATATGTCGAGTGAAGAAAATACTAAATGTATAAATGATTAGATTTTTAAAAATTATATATCTAAATATATTATATATGTATAGAACAAAGGCAGAAAAACCAGTTATATACTAATAAGATTATTTCTGAGTGGCTGGCTTGCTAGGGATTTCTCTTTTCTTCTTTATATTTTTATTATTACATTATTTTATTATTTGAGACAGGGTCTTGCTCTGTTGTATGGGCTAGAATGCAGGTGTTATCATAGCTCACTGCAAACTCAAACTCCTGGGCTCAAGCAATCCTCCTGCCTCAGCCTCTTGAGTAGCTGGGACTACAGGCATGTGTCATTAAGCCTGGCTAATTTTTCTGTTTTTTTTTTTTTTTTTTTTTTTGTAAACACAGGGTCTCACTATGTTGCTCAGGCTGGTCTTGAACTCCTGGGCTCAAGTGATCCTTCTGCCTTTGCCTCCCAAAGTGCTGGGATTATAGGTTTGAGCCACTGTGCACAGCTTCATTCTTTATATTTTAGAGACAGGGTCTCATTCTGTCAGCCCAGGCTGGAATACAATGGCACAATCCTAACTCACTGCATCCTTGAACGTCTGGGCTCAAGTGATCCTTCTGTCTCAGCCTTCTAAGAAGCTGGGACTACAGGTGTGCACCGCCACGCCCGGCTAATTTAAAAAAAATGTTTTGTAGGGATGGGGTCTCACTGTATTGCTCAGCCTAGTCTTGAACTCCTGGCCTCAAGCAATCCTCCACCTTGGCCTCCCAAAGTGCTAGGATTACAGGCATCAGCTACTGTGCCCAGCCTCTCTTCATTAATGCTGTCTGTATTTCCTGAAGTTCTTCCATGAACAAGTGTTCCTTCTACAATCAAAGGGAGGGTGCAGGCACCAATCCAGGGCTCAGCAACCTGAGTGGGAGGAGGCTCGACCTCCCCTCGAGAGCCGTGTCCTTGGGGAGAGTCAGCTTAGACCTGGGGGCACAGGGTGGACTCTGGAAAGGCTGAGGAGGTGGGAGCCACTGGGGTGGGCTGTCAGGAGGGCAGCAGCAGATGAAATTGTCACAGGGCAGGAAGCCCAGAGCCACACAGGACACTGGCCACAAAAGGATAGCTGACAGGGGCTTCCAGTATGGCTCATGGCCAAAGAGGGCAGTTGTAATTACCAGCTATGGGACTGTCTTTGAGGTGACAGGCTTGGTTAGGACAAGGTCCCAAGTAATGGTGGAGGCATGATGGGGTTTCCAGACCATAGAATTCAAGATCTATGTGATTAAGAGGTTCTGGTATCTTACAAAGAGAACTTGCCTTTGGTGGGTATAGAAAAGGTCAGGCTTCCAGAATGCTTACTCTCATTGGGGTCAGAGACTCCAAGTGGCTGGGAAGCCCAAAGTGGTTTTGACACAGGAAAGAGAAGATGATTCAACTCTATCTTTGGTTTGGGATCCTGCTCCTGACCTGTGAACTTCTTGGCTCCCTCCTAAGGAAAATGGCCTAAGGGGTTCTCCCAGCTCTTGGACTTCTCCTGGCCCATTGGCCATCATCTCAGCTTGGACTGCCCTAGTCCCCAGAGAGGGAACACCAGGGTGGTAACAGAAAGGCCCTGGAAGAACTTTGATGTATCCTGAGATAAAGACACGACATAGCCATGACTGCTCGGGTCCAATGCAGGGAACTATTCCTGTGCTTCAAGAGAGACAGAAAGAAGCTGGGACATTCTGGAGAAGGGGCATTCTGAAGAAGGGCTCTAAGATGATGAAGGGTCTTGTCTGGTCCCCTAAGACAGGAAGGGCAAAGGCTATAAGACAACAGACCTGCTTGCTCCTAAAAAAAATTGAGGTCAGGGGAAAGATGGGAAGACTAAATAGATAAGAGTCCAAAGAGATATGACAGCTAGATGTAATGCATGAACCCTGACTGGATTTACAAAAAAGCAGCTCTAAAAGACATTTTTAAGTTGCTTCTGAAATCTGACTTGCACAGCACATGTGACTGGACTGTGATTTTTTTCCAGACATGTGGTGGTGCAGCATGGGGCAGAGGCCCTTCCATTGAAGAGACACAGGCTCCAGTGCTCAGGGCTGAAGTGTCTCCATGTTCTTTCCCTTCCAAATATCTCAGGAAATGGCCCCCTCATGTGTAATTAAGCAGATATGGCAAAATATTCACTGTTCTATCTAGGGGTTTGGTATATGGATTTTCACTATTCAATTCTTCCAATTTCTCTATATATTTTTAAAACTTCATATTAAAAAGCTGAAAAAATTTCTAACCATGAGGCAAGCCTTGAAACTGGAACAAAAACAAAGGAGTACGTGTGACAGGAGGTACCGCTTTGCAGTGGGGGCTGAAACCACGCACTATTTGTTACCTTTAAATAGGGAACACATTGACAAATGTCAAAGTGTCAAGGGTTGAAATCCAGTTTTTTCAATAGTGGCTTACATGATCATAAATCTGGATGTGCAGGAAACATCACTGGTTACTAACTTTAAAGAATAACAAAAGTAGGCTGGGTGTTCATGCATGTAATCCTAGAACTTTGGGAGTCCAAGGCGGGAGGATTGCTTGAGGCCAGGAGTTCGAGACCAGCCTGGGAAATAGCAAGACCCTATCTTTATAAAAAATAAAAAAATTAGCTGGGCGTAGTGGTGTGTGTCTGTAGTCCCAGCTACTTGGGAGGCTGAGACAAGAGGATCCCTTGAGTCCAGGAGTTTGAGGTTGCTGTGAGCAATGATGATACCACTACACTCTAGCTTGGGTGACAGAGTGAGACCCTGTCTCAAACAAACAAACAAAACCAAAAGTAATACATACTCATAGAAAAAAATTCTAAAAAAGAAGTTTACAGGGTAGAAAACGAATGCTGCATGTCCTCCCAGACTGCTGCTGTGAATGAGCATGTGCGCTGTGAGTGGTGAGGGCTCACGTTTCCTGAGCATCTTCCACGTGCCCAGCACCACTCCATGTGCTTCCGATGAATTCATCATCTCATTTACTTTTCACAACAATCTTACACAGTAGATGTAATCATCACCTTCATCTCGAAGGGGAGAACACTGAGAGCCAGAGGTGCAATTTCGGCCAGGGTGGCCAGTGCAGCCCCACTGGAGCTGACGGTAACAGCAAGAGCAGCGGCCACGTGCTGATCTGGAAGAAGGTGCCTCAAGCAGGAAGAACGGCAAGTGCCAAGGCTCTGCCAGGGGCCAGGCTCAGCACATGTGAGAGCAAGACAGAGAACAAGGGAGCTGGCCAGGAGCAGTTTTCGTGGGGCTCAGCAGGCCCTGAGGAGGAGCCCAGATGCAGGTAACAGCCTCTGTAAGCCAGCATGGTGGTGCCACGCTGAAGACTTGGTGTTGAGCAGGACAGATGAAGGCTCTGAGAAAACAACTCTGACCAAAGCTACAACTCGACTCAAACTGGACCACAGTCCCTGTCCTGAAGACAATGGCCCTTTACACAGAGAGATACACAGACACCCCCCCAGAAGCCCCTCACACTCATGCAGATTCTCCCATCTGAACTGCACTCTCCCTTCAGATGGGCTCTGGGGGCGACATTCTCAAACGTACTGTCAGGCACCAAAATCATCAGAGAGCAGTGCTCTGTGATAAGCTTGTCTTCTAGACAATCCAAAATAGTCTTATAATAACTTTTTAGATCACTAAATTAAAAATACAAATTTAAAAGAAAATTGTCATAGCCCCACAGATCTCCATGACTGCCTAGGTGGCCTTGAGTTTGGCAAGCACTGCTCAGTAATACCCCATCTGTCCTATAGCAGATGGCGGAGCTGGGCTGCACATTTTGGCAACAAACACAGCAACCCTTGACTGAAGAAAGGTCCATGCCATGATCTCCTTATTCTATAAGCCTCTAATCTCATTCTTCCCCCTCCACTTTTCACTGAGGAAAAAGTTCATGGGAGGATGGGGACACCTGCCTAGCAGGCAAACCAGCCATGTCAGCCCTGCAGACCAGGGCAAGGTCACATGCTGCAAATCATCCCAGAAGGAGATGATGGTGGGAGGCAGATGTGTGGCCTCTACTTTCAGTGGAACACTGGAACCACCCCGATGAACCTGGCCCCCAGAACTCTCAAGAGAGTCTCGGTTATGCAGTGACTTCAGCAAGGGTGGCTCCTGCAGCAAGGCTGTGCGTGCACGTCAGCACAGCACGTTGGCACAGTGACCGCCATGCATTTAAAACATCAGCTACATGAGTACTAGAGCTGAGGAGCTGCAAGTCACTCAGCAGTGATCACAGACACAGTTGAGGGGGTTTGTGCTGACCAAGCTAATTGCCTGATGTTTGTATTGGGACATATTTACTTTGGAAAATCTGCAACAACAGCCCAGCACCAAAGTTCACATCAAAACCCAACTAGTGACCTTGGCTGATTTCATCTCTGCAACACCACTTCTCAGAAGCACAGAGGTAAGTTTGGTTTCTAATATTTCTGTTGATTATAAATTCTTATTTTTGGTGTTTAGAGATGGGCAACTAGTTCATTTCTCTATTGAACCTCAAATTCAGAAGCTTTTTACACTCTTACAAGTGGAAAAATATTTTTACTTTTCAACCTGCCTATTGTAAAATTCTGTTAGTTACATTACTGGGACAATTGGCAAAATTGGAACAGAACTGTGGAACAGACAAAAGTATTATACCTATGTTAAATTATTCAAATTGGATAACTGTCTAGTGATTATGTATGAGAAGATCTTTGCTCTTAGGCATTTTTCCTTGAAGTATTAAAAGTTAAGGACATGATATAAGAGACTTGTTCTCAAATGGTCCAGAAAAAAAAATAACGTGTATGTGCATGCCTATGTGTGTACATACATATATACACA
Organism: Cheirogaleus medius; assembly: GCA_008086735.1. Taxonomy (NCBI): domain Eukaryota; kingdom Metazoa; phylum Chordata; class Mammalia; order Primates; family Cheirogaleidae; genus Cheirogaleus; species Cheirogaleus medius. The sequence continues at coordinate 1,435,263 of VBSM01003193.1, read as the reverse complement.
TACATGTATATACATACACACACACACATATATGGAGAGATAGAAAATGATAAGGCAAAATGTTCTAAAACGTAAATATCTGGTGAATCTGGGTTAAGGGTATACAGGAGTTGTTCTACTACACTATTCCTTCAATTTTCTGTAAGTCTGAAGTTATTTCAAAAATATAAACTTTTCCAAACTTCAGGCAGTCCCTTCTCTTCCATTCCACCTGCTCTGTTTGGGCCTGAAGACGATGTGACAGGATTTCGGTGTTATGTTCCGAGGCACAACTGAGAAGGCCAACCTGGCTCTGTGCAATTAACAAAAAAGTGCCATATGAAGTTCCTAGAGAAAACAAACTTTTGAATGATTTACCTTTTGTTATAAGGTAACTTTTTAAAAAGTTATTTAAACAAGCCTGTGTTCTTCCTTGGATTGAATGATTTATCTTTAAAAAATATTGCTTCTCTTCAAAGATAGTAATCTGGATTTAATCATAACCTAGTGATAGTTTTAAAATATCATATATAATTTTCATTACACTAAATAGCAAAACAATAGGAGGAATTACCTTTTAGATTCATAATTTCAATCCACAGAAAATAAATATATTTTCTCCTTCCTCTGGTAAAAACTACTTTTGGCTTTTCATCATGTGATGTAGGAACAGAGTGTAAGAGACTACCAAATATTCTTTCTTGATACCAGGATAAAAACATGAATGCCTTCACCCTGCCTTCCTATCTGGCCTCAGATTTGTCTTCCTGAATGCTTATTTATTCGAGCTGGGTTTTGTTTTGTTCTTTAACCTTATTTTTATCTGAGAAAGAAGGACACTTTTAAGTGTAGCCATGCAAGGAGCAAGTTGCCCACTTTCTTCTCCTGTAACTTTTTAAAGTGTATTGCCATTGACACCCATGTCTGATTCTATTTGGAATCTAGGCCCAACTCTATTTGCAGCCACACACATTAGAAATCATTTCTAGAAACTGTTTTCCACTGGCAGACTCCGTGTGGCACTGCAGTCTCTGCCAGGTGCTGAGAGGGAGGGTCAGAAAAGTTAACACATTTCTTCAAAGTCAGTCTTTCCCTCTCCAAAATGTGTAATTCAAAAGTCTTTCAGTTGTGACTAAACAATGTTCCAGCTGATTATTTTAACAGTACTGGAGGGGAAGATCCCAGGAGGGAGGCTGGCAACAGGGAGTCTAGCTAGGAAGCTACTCCCTAAGCCCAGGCAGTATGGGAGTGTCTTGGTGCTCCTGGAAAAACAATGGGGGGCTGGGAGGCTCATCCGACTTGGTATGAATCTAGCCACTGTCCCTCATTAGCGACAGTGATGAGGGGCTCAGTCTCCTGATATGTAAAATGCTGGAAGGATGAAGCTAAGTTACACAAAGTGCCTTATCCAGTGCCTGGCACCCGACAGAGGTTCCATCTATACTCACTGCCATTATCGGCATCAGCAAAACCGAGGGCATTTCAGGTGGGGTGTTTGAACACTCCGCCCCATCTTCAAGCCTACCAAGTTTAAATATTTGCTCCACAGGAGCCAGTAACCCTCATCTAGCCTAGCCCGGTAGCAGATATTCTAGCCCTCAAATATCTAACAGGAAATAGTCATAAACACATTATCAAACTTAACAAAACACAGTTCTTCTTTCTGGGGTTATGAGATCTGGGGTTATGTACTAGATGCCTGGGTCAGCATTATAAACACCTACGGCCACTGTTCTGGTAAAACACAGAAGCATCAAATAATAGCTCATACATGCAGCATGCAGTTAATAACTGGAAAGTTAATAATCAATAAGAGAAAGCCAAAGCCATTGGATAGCCAAAATGGATTTGACAAGCCAAGTCAAATCCTCCTTGGAAAAAGGAGATGCAGGATAAAGACAGGCTTACAACAAGGTCTATGTGTTAAAAACTTACCTTGTTTACTTAAATAAAGGGAGTGTCCCTCAGGCCTTGAGTAAGAGCTATCTGACAGCCCTCCTGCAGATCTTACCCACCTGGTGGGATTGTTTCTAACTCCATGTTAGAAGCAGTAATTAGGAAAATTTAGTTCATATTGATAGAAGAAGGAGCCACTGTCTAATAGATACAAAGGAGAAAAAAGTACACTTGCAGCAAATCATATAACCTAATAGCTCCTGGGGCTGCCATCAACCACATCTCACTAGGCCCTGAGGGGGCATCAAAAAGTTCCAAATCTTATGCAAATTAAATATCCCCAAATGATCATACAAATATCAAATTATCTTTAGCATATCTGTTTTCAGACAGCTTGGCCCATGTACATTTTTCAACAGCATTTCCATGGCAAAGGTGGAGTAGCATGGCTTGCACAGACAGGGCTGAGTTCCCCCACTGGACACTCCCTCCCAGCTCTGCACTCCTGTCACCAGCCCCAGGTACCCACTCAAGGCACCTCTTCAAGACACTCCCCCAACTCTCTGGGTACTCCCATTCCTACCACACAGGGTGGAGCCACAGCCCTTTCTGTACCTCCACGTGCCCTGGCAACGTTATTTTGAGAGCCCTCACTTTATCACACGTCTGTCCCCTGACTGGCCTGTACCCCTGGCTCCACGGGGAGACCCTTGCAACTCCAGTGTCTAATAAGCTGTCTGAAAGTGGGAGACAAGGTTTAGTGAATAACTTAAAAAGAGACTCCCCCAGGACCCCTGAACTGCCAGGATTCTAGAAGGTTAGTTTTGTAAACCTTTAAAGCCCACACAAAATGTTAGGTGTCTGTTTATCTTCATCAGATGCTCTTAAAGTCCATAATCCTAAAACAGTTCAGAACTGGTGCTTCGAGGGCACCTTCCTGGGTCAAAGCCACAGGGAACTTGCCATGTGCAGCTGCAGGGAGGTGGGGCCTGCCAGGCCGCCTCTCACCATGTTGTCTGTTTCCCCTCCCAGCTTTAGCTCTGCCAAAATGAAACACCCGTTCCACCTGCTTCTGGTTTCCCTCATCATAACATCTGTGTGTGGGGGCAACAAAGGTCCACTGGACCAGCTCATGAAGGGAGGAGAAACTGCTAAGTCTGTGGATCCCCAGGGGGAGCAGTTAAATAACAAAAACCTGAGCACACCCCTTCTCCCTGCTGACTTCCACAAGGAAAACACAGTCACCAACGACTGGATTCCTGAGGGGGAGGAGGATGATGACTATCTGGACCTGGACAAGATATTTGGCGAAGACGACGACTACATCGACATCATTGACAGCTTGCCAGTTTCCCCCACAGATTCAGAAGCAAGTGCTGGCAACATCCTCCAGCTTTTCCAGGGCAAGAGCCGGATCCAGCGCCTTAACATCCTAAATGCCAAGTTCGCTTTCAACCTTTACCGAGCGCTGAAGGACCAGGCCAACACGTTTGATAACATCTTCATGGCGCCCGTTGGCATTTCTACCGCGATGGGCATGATCTCCCTGGGCCTACAGGGAGAGACCCATGAACAAGTGCACTCGATTTTGCATTTTAAGGACTTTGTTAACGCCAGCAGCAAGTATGAGATCATGACCATCCACAATCTCTTCCGCAAGCTGACTCATCGCCTCTTCAGGAGGAACTTTGGGTACACGCTGCGGTCAGTCAATGACCTTTATGTCCAGAAGCAGTTTCCAATCCTGGATGACTTCAGAACTAAAGTAAAAGAGTACTACTTTGCAGAGGCCCAGGCAGCGGACTTCTCAGATCCTGCCTTCATATCGAAAACCAACAACCACATCCTGAAGCTCACCAAGGGCCTCATAAAAGATGCTCTGGAGAATATAGACCCCGTTACCCAGATGATGATTCTAAACTGCATCTACTTCAAAGGTAAGAAATAGGCTTTTGCGTCTCAGAGCAAACTCGCAACATGCTCCTTAGTTCATGGGTGTGCTGAATGCCAAGACCTGTATTCTAGCTGTAATTTATCCAGGAGAACAAGACACAAGGTGGACTCATGGACAGGGAAGGCCATGCTGAGGTGGCAGTAGCAGCCAGCACTCACGAGCCCTAACCCTGTGCTTTATGCTCACTGAATCTTCACCACAACTGCGTGAGGTCATCAGTTGTAAGTGTCCCTATTTTATAGATGAAGCCACCAAGGCAGAGAGAAGTAAAAACATGCTCCATGGCATACACAGCTAGTAAAGGGCAGAGTCAATGCTGCACCCAGGCCAGCCACCACTACTGATTTGTTAAATTGGAAGGAATAATGCAAAAACCTTTTTAATATTTGGCCAGCATGGCTTTGAGTTTTTTCATTTCCTTTCCCAATTATTAATAAGCAGGAATATGGCCAAGAGGCTGCAGAAAGGCATCTGAGAACTACTCAGCTTGAGCACCTGATATTAACACCTACGACTGCTTTCCAGGATACTTTTACACTCATGGGCAGGTGGGTGTGGGGAAATACACCACTATTTCTTCTGGGCGAGGCACCAGGGTACTTTTTAAGGAGGCTACCTCCCTGCCCCCCACAAACACAGAGGACCCCTGGAAGCCTAGAAATAAATGAGCATGGATTTATAAAATCCAGACCTTCCTTTTCAAATGTCTTCACTGGGACCTGCAGAAGAAACCTCTACTGTAGTCTCTGAGTGTGCTAAGGTGCAGGCATGAGGAATGGTTCAGCTTTAGCACTAACTGCCACAACACACAACCACTTCTCTTTGCCACCAAGGGCTGTCAGCTACCAGTGAGGGCCAGTCCCTAAGGCCTGGGAGGCCAGCACCTCCTATTAGTTAGCCTCAGCACAGTTTTACAGCAGCCCAGGGATGCCAAGGTCAGAGGCCCTCTTCTGGCTTCTGCTTGGGGAAGGGTGGCCAGAGCACCCCCAACCCCTTGTCCGTACACCTACTCTGTGCCCTAGCTAAGACCCCTGCCACTCCACAAAGGCAGGCATTCTGCCGGACGGGCCAGGGGGGCTGAAGAGGCCAGGCCCACATGGATGGCCTGGAGTGCTGAGGTTTGACATCAGCACTTCCACCCCAAAGCCAGACACGAGGCTGGGTTCTCATGGGAATCGAAGGCTGAGTTCTAACAGGCTGTGACAGACACAAACACAGACATGATATATATGTGATGAACATACACATATCCTTTCATTACTGGTTATAAGTATGAGTTTTGGAATTGAACAAACAGGAGTCTGAGTCCTGGCTTCACCACTTCTCATTTGTGTGACCTCAGGCAAGTCATTCAATGTCTCTGTGACTCAGTTTCCTTATCTTAATCTGGGGGAGAACACTTACTCTGGCAGAGCTGTGGGGAGAACTTCAAGAGATAGTGACACAGCACTTAGTGTGGCAACATTTCGGAAGCCCTCAGTGCTGGCAGGCTGTCAGTGCCCCCTGGTACACCCAAGAGCCTCTGCATGAGCCCTGGCCGGGTGTGCAAGGGCAGGCAGAGAAACACGGCAAGCCATCCTTGCGGCATGAGGGTGGAGGAACAGCTGGGCACGGCCAGTTTACAATCTCCTAAACACAGCAACCCAAGTCACACTGCAGTGGGAAAGGGACAAACATGTGCTTCCTTCCCCTGTTACTTAATTTAATGCTGGGAATCACAGGGATCGAATGCTAGAAGCACCCAGTCCTTCACCAATACTCAAAGGAGAGGTTTGTTTAGAAGTGTAATTTCAATTTCTAGCTCCCAAATCTCCATTACTAATTTGATTTCAAATTTTTTTTTTTTTGAGACAGAATCTCGCTCTGTCACCCAGGAACAGTGCAGTGGCATCATCATAGCTCACGACAACCTCAAACTCCTGGGCTCAAGTGATCCTCTTGCCTCAGCCTCCTGAGTAGCTGGGGCTACAGGCACACACCACCATGTCTGGCTAACTTTTCTATTTTTTGTAGAGACAGTGTCTCACTCTTGCTCAGGCTGGTCTCAAACCCCTGGCATCAAGCGATCCTCCCGCCTCAGCCTCTCAGAGTGCTAGGATTACAGGTGTGAGCCACAGCACCTGGCCTAATTTCAATTTTGAACATTACAATCACTTTGTAAAGCACAATAAAAATAGAGGCTGAAATCCAGTAGGAAGTAACAAGGAAAGAATCCCAGGAGACATGTGACGGCTCCCTCAGAACTGAGAAGAGCAATGGTTCCCAATGGGGCACGCCTGCCCACAAGGGCAAAGTTCTGAAGATACTTGTGGTTGTCACAAGTATCTGAAGATACTTGTGGTTGTCACAACTAGGGGTGGGGGGGGGAGAGTACCACTGATATGGGGTGGGGAGAGGCCACAGGTGTTGCTAAACACCCTACAATGCCCAGGAAAGTCCCTCCACCAGAGAGAATTATCTGGCCCAAATGTCAATAGTGCTGCAGTTGAGAAGTCCTGGGCAAGGCAGACTCAGGGAGAAGGAAGTTGAGTTATAATCCCAGGTAGGTGGGAGCTGTCTGGGATTTAAACCTCCTCCCAAGACACCTCTTGCTCTGCTCATCCTAGCCGCTTTATCCACCAGCTGGAAACTTGGAACACGTTACTTCACTTCTTTGTGCCTCTGTTTCCTCATCTGTAAAATGGGGATAATAACAAAAAGCAACATCATATGTTGCTAGCAGCAGAACTGAGATAATGGGAAAAGTGCTCAAAAGAATGCTCAGCACACAGCGAGTTCTCAACTGCTGGTCACCCATTGTTACCAGTTACTAGCATCTTAGAGATAAAATAGACATGGACTTATTCCTGGATACATGGTGTTTAGCTCAATCCACAGCAAAGATCCTGAGGGCGACACCACATCACCTATGTGTCTTGCTGGTCCCTAAAAATTACAGCGTGAGGGATAAAGGCCATCAAAGCAGCTGAAAGGAGCTCAAAGCTTCTCCTTTGACAGATGAAGAAGCAGAGGACCAGTCAAGTTAGGTGCCTTGCCAGGGTCAAACAACTCGTTAGTGTCAGACCAGAGTCCACTCCAGTCCACTTAACCTCTCTTGTTAACCTCTCATTAGAAATGTAAATTCTCAGCCCCAGCCAGACTCTGAATCAGAGATGGTGGCATGGACCCTGTGGGCTGTTGGATGAGCCCTCCAAGGGATTCAGATGCACCTTCAAGGGTGAGGACCACAACCCCGAAGGAACATTCTAATAACAGCCTGTCCTTGTTGATGTTACAGGATCCTGGGTGAATAAATTCCCAGTGGAAATGACACACAACCACAACTTCCGTTTGAACGAGCGGGTGGTGGTCAAGGTTCCCATGATGCAGACCAAAGGGAACTTCCTTGCAGCAAATGACCAGGAGCTTGACTGTGACATCCTCCAGCTGGAGTACGTGGGGGGCATCAGCATGCTCATTGTGGTCCCACATAAGCTGTCTGGGATGAAGACCCTCGAAGCACAGCTGACGCCCCAGGTGGTGGAAAGATGGCAAAAAAGCATGACAAACAGGTACTTCAGGGTCTGTGTTTGTCATTCTGTTCTCCTGGAGGCTGGGGATGTCCAGGAATATTAGAACTCTGGTCATTTTAAGAGAAAGAGAGAAGTATGCATAACTACCCAAGAACTGCCATACAAGGCCACTCTCTGTTAATTCAGCCCAAATTACTTGCTTGCTGAGAGATGATTGGAGAACATTTGGAAAGGACACATCTGCTGTCTATGCAGTTTCAGAAGTCAGGGGCAGGTGACTTAGAATCAGCTTGGCAACAATCCCCACTCTGCTATGTATTTGCTCTGTGGCTGTGAGTGACAGCTTCATTATATCTTCAATGGGGATAATTCTATCACTTGCCAGAGTTGCTGTGAGGAATTAATAGAACAAGCAACACTGAGCCCTGAGCCTCCCAGTGGCTGGACCCTTGGGAGGCATCCAACAAAGACTGGCTCTCCCCTGCCCTACCCAGGGAATTCCAAGGTCCTCTTAGCCCACTGAGGATTCGTCATTCATAATTTTCCTCTATTATTATTCATTACTCCCTAGTTAAAACTGCAGGTTTTAAATATTTACCAAGATTATTTTTGGATTATGGCAGAAAGAACGGAGACATTTTATTTCTATTTTATTGGATATGAGTTAGGCCCATAATGAAAAAGCGAATCTGGTTTGGGTCTCCTTACAGGACAAGAGCACAAACAAAACAAAACTGAAAGAGAGAAGAAGGCTCCTAGAGGAAGGTTATCTGCCTAGGTAGCCAGTCGTCATGCCTGTGGATTTTTCCTTAACAATGTTCTTTCTGTAGCTGCCTCCTTCTGAGCCTCCCTGCCTGTGACCTCCACCTTTACCCCAGGGAGGCCTAGCCAGCCTGCCTGTTCCACTCCTTAGCCCACCTGAGCACGAGCCCAAATCAGTGTTCCTGAGGCACCATCTCCAACCCCTCTTCTCACCAGCTCCTCAGCTTGGCCTGCAGATCCCTCCGGCAAACCCCACTTGGATCCCCCTGCAAACTTTTGCTCACGAGGGGCCCCACCCTGCCTTTCAAGTCTCGGGCATCGTTCTAGGCCAAATACCTTCTCCTCCAGCAGTCAGGTCTGTTCTAGTCATTCAGACGTCAATGCACCATCTTTCCATCTTCACCCCGTCACATATGTGAGTCTCCACCTCCCAACAGGAACCGCAAGCACTCAGGAGGAAGGACTGGGTCTTACATCTTTACCCCCAAAGTGCCAGAATGGCCCACAGCACTACTGTTACTGCCCACTGGTTAGGGACTGAACACGTCAAGGCAAAGCCTGAGGATGTTTAGTGCTGTATGGTATAGATACGATGGGTTCTTTTACTAAGTTCACTGACCATATATTCAACTCCTTAATTAACAAAACAAGAAATGCCTGAAATCAGGAAGGAAACACGGGAATTATTTCAGATACCTTCTCAAACCATAAACCACTAAAAGTTCTTCTGCTAACCTTGAAAACAGGAAATGAATCCCACGGTGTGGAGGAAAAGACCACACAACAATAAAAATGCCTCAATTATCAGTAACCAGAACTACAATGGGATGGGCTTTCCAAAATTGTCAGCAGACAGTCCTGGGAGATAAATCTTAGTAAGTGCTGTGTCACTTCTGTAGCAAATGCAACCTGGGGGGCTAGGCTGTGGATCTTTAAAAGAAAAATCATGATTCTTTTGTAACTTGTGGTTCAATAAAACTGGACTTTCTTTCCTTCTCCAACTAGAACTCGAGAAGTGCTTCTGCCAAAATTCAAGCTGGAGAAGAACTATAACCTGGTAGAGCCCCTGAAGTCAATGGGGGTCACAGCACCGTTTGACAAAAATGGCAACATGGCAGGCATCTCAGATGAAAGGATCACCATAGACCTGGTAACTGCTCCCACGTCTTCCCCTGTACCCATCCTGGGGTCTCCCTTAGAGGAGGTCTCCCTTGCCTCCACCTGTCCTTCCCACCCTCCAATCTGACCTCCTGGGTTGGGGGTGCTGCATCCACTCTCCTGGGTCTGGCTAGGGGAGTACTGCATCTGGCAGGTGCTTATCGGGCAGGGTCCACAGGGAGTGGCCTTGGAGTAAGACCCACTCCTGCTGACACCAGAGAGAGGGGAGACACATGCTCCAGTCAGATCAACCCCTAGCCAGATCATGAAAGACCCACTAAAAACACAGAGGAACTGCACTACATGCACATTTAAGTTAACAAACCAACAATAGACAGTCAACAAAAAAGACAGAACACTGGGTCAAAAGGTGCAGCAGACCCAGGCCCCCCTTTCCCATGAAAGTGCACCCCATGGGCAGGAAGAACTGGGGCTGCGGCAGCTATACTGGTCTCCCCAGGCCCTCAGACCATGGCCACTGCCAAGAGGAAACAGAACCCTAGAGTTATACCACACAGCCTCTAAGCATAACTGGTGCACTTGACAGGTGATGAAAGCTATTTTCAAGGGTAATTCTGGCCAGATAAGATTTCTGCCTTGTATGTGGTCTTTGGACCCTTTTCCTGAGTGAGATGAGACTGCGCTAGATGCCCTAGCCCTCTGTGTGCCAACCTATGGAATCTGATTAACTTTCCTTTCCAAACAGTTCAAGCACCAAGGCACCATCACAGTGAACGAGGAGGGCACCCAAGCTGCCGCTGTGACCACGGTTGGGTTCATGCCATTGTCCACCCAAGTCCGTTTCACTGTCGACCGCCCCTTTCTGTTCCTTGTCTACGAGCACCGCACCAGCTGCCTGCTCTTCATGGGAAGAGTGGCCAACCCCAGCAGGTCTTAGAGGTGGAGGTCTGGGTGTCTGAGTGTTTTGGGGGCACTCTGTCATTTTGTTCCCATTCTAAGGAGAACATCATAACCTTTGTGGTTTATGCTACCAATCTCAATTTGGGGCCCATACAAGAGAAGGAACTTACAAACAACTGAGAAGCTCACCGGAATCAATTCTGCACAGTAACTGATGCCGTAAGTTTGTAGAAAAGTTAATGTAACTGTAGCACGCCAGCTGCTACCTAGAGGGTCTCAGCAACAGGCAGACGTCACCCCTCCCGCCTCCTCACAGTAAACCTGGCTCTATTACTCAGAGCCTTTCTCAACCAGGCCCCTCATCTGAATACTAAACACAGAAATGGGTCACATGACTAATTCCTCACCTCTCCCAAGAAGGGTACATAACTAGTACCCTTCCTGATGCTCAGGGGAGATGCGACCTCTAGACATATGGGGGGTGCCCTGGGCTAATGTTAAGGTTTAATTCTCTCAAGGCCTCACCTTCCAAATCCATGCCAAATGCCATCTGTCATCTCACTGCTACCTGGAGAACAGTGTGTACACATAGCCATGTCTTCCTTCCTAAAGATAAATAAACATAGCTACTTTTCATGTGTATCTGCTATAATTCTATTTTTTTTTTTTGAGACAGAGTCTCACTCTGTTGCCCAGGCTAGAGTGCCGTGGCGTCAGCCTAGCTCACAGCAACCTCAATCTCCTGGGCTCAAGCGATCCTCCTGCTTCAGCCTCCCTAGTAGCTGGGACTACAGGCATGCACCACCATGCCCGGCTAATTTTTTCTATATATTTTTAGTTGGCCAATTAATTTCTTTCTATTTATAGTAGAGACAAGGTCTCGCTCTTGCTCAGGCTGGTCTCGAACTCCTGACCTTGAGCGATCCTCCAGCCTCGGCCTCCCACAGTGCTAGGATTACAGGCATGAACCACCATATAATTATATTTTTTGAGGCTCAAATAACTAATAAAGGTAAATTCAAAAGAACTGACATCTCCAGGAATGACAAAGGCTGACAGAAAGTCACTCTAGTGCTACACGGCTCCTGATGTGCCATAGCAGGGCAGGCTCTCAGGACAGGACATGTGTGTTGCTGAGTCCTGGGGAGGGTCTGCACGGTCCCCCTAAAATGCGATGCTCTAAGTGGCACACAAGCCCAGGGGCTTCCACCCTCTTTACACAGGCGTGCATCTCAGCTTCATTCCGCAGACCTGGGCCTGCAGTGGGTCTGGTTTGACAGAGCAGGTGACATCTGAGGAAATGTTTCTGGATCCTTCACTACCTGGGTAAGACAAGCGGAATCCAAAGAGGCTGCTCAGAATGCAACAGTGCTAGCGCTCCTTCAGTGAGGGGGATAATCGACAGCCACAGGAACAATAGTCAGTAGTGTGTGTATGCCACTGTCTAACTGTAACCCCCAGAGGCCGGCAGGGGAGGAAGACAAGGGTTAGAAGGTTTCCAAAAACTGGCCAAGAGGTACTGCTACAGTACATGGTGGGCTGGGGGTCCAAGTGCAAGGTCAAACAGGGAGTCTTGTCATATAAGGCTTCTGACCCCATGAGACCAATACCAGTAACGGGAGCAGCAAAAGGGGAGTCCTGACAGGGACACCACTGCCCTGAGTGGGCAAGCCTGCAGCTTATCCCACTGAGCTCTCACACCAACCCTAGGAGGCTGGCACTGTTGTCACCTCCTTTCTACAACTGCAGAAGCAGTTACAGCTCACAGAAGGGAAGCGATCTGCTTGATCCACACCTAGGTAGGGGTCCCAGGAAGCCTGCTTTTTCCTGCTAACCGCCTTTACCCACTCCCTTCCTGACTTCCTGCACCAGGGCCTGCCTCCAGCACTTTGCTTGGGGTGGACAATAAAGAGTTAAGGCCAAATCTCCCTGTCATACCCTTTTGGCATCTGGGTGAAATCCGATACTGATGATGACCCACTACTCGCTTCAATTCTTTCTGCTTTTTTTTTTTTCGAGAAAGAGTTTCTCGAATGCAGTGATATGATCATAGCTCACTGTAACCTCAAACTCCTGGGTTCAAGCGATCCTCCTGCCTCAGCCTCCAGAGTACCTAGGACTACAGGCATGCGCCACCACAACCGGCTAATTTTTAAATTTTTTTTTAGAGACAGGGTCTATGTTATCCAGGCTGGTCTTGAACTCCTGGTCTCAAGCGATCCTTCCACTTCAGCCTCCCAAAGTGGTGCGATTATAGGCATGACCCCCCACCTCATTAATATCTTAATTTAAGACAGCATCTAGCCCCAGGCTGCCTAACTGGGGGGCCCTGGATGGGCTTCTCCCATTTAACTTCCTGAAGTTACATGCAAAATCCTGAGAATAAGATGCATTTCTATGGCAAGAAAGTGCACAGCTTTCAAAAGGGTCATCCATGACCTAAAAAATACTAATCCACAACCCTCATTTTACAGGCACTGAGAGAATAAGTAACCTGTTCAAGGCCACAAAAGTGACACACGTAAACTTGCTCTAAACACACAAATGTTTTTTGAGCAGAAGGCACATCTTATTAAATCACTACTTTATGACAGTGGAACAACTAGGTCTCTAAGCATTAGATAACTTTCAGAATGCTTAATTAATGGGCTAGATACCAATAGATGCAATTTAATCAATGATATTTCTGAAGAAATATTGTTCACAAAGTTGCAGAACAAAGATCATCAAACCTAGGCAGGAAGAAGCCTCAGAGATCACATGTCCCAGTCTCCCAGCAACTCCCTAAAGGTCACTGGGAAGTGAACAGCTGCATTAGAACCAAAACCCAGGCTTGCTGGTAGTAATTCGAGACACTGGGTCATCAAAGGTCCAAAACAGAATACATCTTTCTTTTAAAAAAGAAAAAAGTGTAAAACACAAAATAAAACAAAACAAAACAAACCCTCTGGAAATTAGTTTCTCCCAGAAGGTCCAAGGGGTAACCATAAAGCAAGTAAGAATGCATGATCCCTGTGCTCTCTGTTGAGCAATAAAATCAAATATTTGCTTCCTCTCCCATAATCTAATCATTAACTTTTGTTAAAAATACAATACTTACTCTATTCACGCAAAAGGTCACATCAGGGGAGTATTTAAGTCAGTCTGTGCTAAACTGTCATAGGTAACAGTTAGGTCTATGCTGACCACCCAGCAGCAGAGAGAGGCTCAGGCTCACACAGGGTCCCACACACAGGAGAGGAGTCCAACCTGGGCCCCTGTAACCCTAAAACTCATGTGTTCCCAACCAAATTTCACCAACCACTCTCCAAAAGTGCAAAGTGCCCCAAAAGATTTCTTCTATGTGTTTATTAAACTCTAAGTGACAATTGATAAATGGGTCATAGAATTCTGATATTCAGAGATCCTGGAACTCACTGATTTTAATGTCACCCCAAGCATCCTGGTTGTTTCCCTAAAACCTACTTTCCCATGGAGCCTGCAGCCAGGCTTGTCTCCCCTCCAACAGGGGGGAGAGAGAGTGCTTCAGACTTCATGCCCACTACCCTTCCCTCCAGGCCACACAAAAGGCACATGTACAGTGGCACTTCTAAAACACAACTGTATACTAGTCAACGTTAACTATAAAGTAGGAAAATTTATGTTTAAAAAAATTAAACAGTGGGGATGTCAATGAAAAATACCATGGCAGAGTGAGTCCTAACAATACTGAAATTCTCAGAGGGCTGTGGGAGAACACCTGATCACAGGTAGGAAGGTGGTATGGCTCCGAGGGGAACCTGCAAAAGCCTCTGGGTGGACAGCTACCACTCATCACACTGCAGGCCAGCCCCCTTGTCGCCTTAAGCACACTCACAAAAATGATGCAGACCCCACTCCCCCTCCTGAATCATCACTTACTAGGGGAGGGACAGGAGAGAAAAGGACAGTGTACAGGTAGAAGGATGGTGACCTAGTGGAATATTCCACAAAATGCAATACATGACATTTTACTATTAAAGATAAATAACAGTAAACCAGTCAATTACCATTTTTCATCCACCTTGGCCAGCCAAAATTGAAATTCCTAAAGTCCGTAGGTTCAGCATGATGATGAACACACAGACTGGTGTGCACACAGGAAGTGCTTCACCGAGACTGGGAGAGGTGCCTCTCTGTGCCCACCTGCCTGCCCGACCTCCACGCCCCTAGGTTGCCCCAGCAGCTCTGTCACCAGGTCAACAGCTCTGGTGCACAAAGTGAAGGGGACACATAAAAGTGCTCAAGACTCGACCTACTGGGTGTGGGCTAAGGTGGGAAGACACTGGGAGGCAGGCACAAGGATGAACTAGAAACTGGGTCAAGTGGAAGGTAAAGAGTAAGGGATGAAAACAAATGCTGGAATGCAGGGCTTGGGCTTAGCACTGTCACCTGGGAATGACTAAGAAAGGGAAAAACTACTTCTACAAGGGTCATTTGGGAGGAGGCAGACACAGGCTGAGACAGGACAAGATGGAAACTGGGCTGGACCATGGCAGGGCCTCCTGCTGTGCCAACAACGCCTCCTGGAGGAGACTGAGGGCTACAGCTCCAAGGCCGGAGCTCCAACAAAAGGTCTCCAGGCCACCTCACAAGAAGAGGTCAAGGAAGGATGGGAGAAGGGGGCCTGCCCGGCATTAGTACAAGATGCCAACAGTGTGAGACAGAGGATGAAAGCGGAGTCAGACCTGGGACCTCAGAGCCACGCAGATGGGAGGTGAAGCAAGTTTCCTGGTCAGTTGACCAAAAAGGTTCAGGCACAGGACAAAGAAAGGGAGTGAAGGATATGGCCACAGTGGGCACACACCTATGGGGCCCTCACGGAATTGCTGGTGGTGGCTGAAGCAGCCACATCTACAGAATCAGTGGGGTCTCAAAGCTCCCTATTTCTAAGGAGTTTGCTGTGTATCACTAGGGAACAGTCAAAACATGAGCATGGCATCTGGAGTTTTAAACCATTCGATTAATGAACACTCACCACAGCTATCACAGGAATGAGTACTCCCAAGTTCCCCGCGCTGCTAGAAGCCTAGAAAAGAACAGAATTGTCATCATTGACAATTTTAACTCTTTAAAAATTTATTTATTTATTTATTTAGAGACAGAGTCTTGTTCTGTTGCCTGGGCTAGAGTGCCGTGGCGTCAGCCTAGCTCACAGCAACCTCACACTCCTAGGCTCAAGCAATTCTTCTGCCTCAGCCTCCCTAGTCGCTAGGACTACAGACATGTGCCACCATGCCTGGCTAATTTTTTCTATATATTTTTAGTTGTCCAGATAATTTCTTTCTATTTTTAGTAAAGACAGGGTCTCGCTCTTGCTCAGGCTGGTCTCAAACTCCTGACCTTGAGTGATCCTCCCGCCTCGGCCTCCCAGAGTGCTAGGATTACAGGCGTGAGCCACTATGCCCGGCCTTAATTTTTTTTAATTTAAAAAAACAATAAAAGTAAACCCGGAATTTCTTAATCTATGAGAAATGATGAGAGATACATATAGGAAGAGGTATAAAGATGCTCATCTAGCATAATTTTAATAGCAAAATGAAGGAAACATGTCAAAAGTAAATCATGATTACATAAATGATTACATAAATCATGGTATATCTGCAGAATTAGATATGACACAACTATTAAAAAGACAACTTTTTGAAAAACATTTAGTCACCTTGGAAAGAGCCCACAGCACATGTTAAATGAAAAAAGAAATCAGACTTTAAGACTATGCTATGATTCAATCCCAATTATGTAAAACAAATACATATGCTAAAAAAGCTAGGAGGAAATCTGTCAAATCTTAATAGTAACTATATCTGTGTAGAGGGATCATGGGTGCTTTTTACTTTATTATTTATAGTTTTCTCTATCTTTTCTACAATAAACACATATTCTTTTCAACTTAGGGGAATTTGGGGGTTACCTAACAGTAAGTAAATAAAAGGTAAGTTCCTGGCTAGAGATACAAATGCAGCTAATCTCCAGTGCATGCTGATTAGTTGAGGTTCCTGAAGCATGCACCCAAGCACCCTCAATTTCTGTTCTAGTTTTACAATAAGACAACAGCCAAGGGCCTTGCACACCAACTGAACCGGGTGCCATGCTAAGTGTTTCACATGCATTAACTTCTGGAGAGATTTAGAGGGGCTCAGTGGCTTGCCAACGCCACATAGCCCCTCAGTGGCAAGGACAGAATGCCAAGCCAGTTTCCTTACACTGGGCCCACAAAAGCAGTGGCCCTGTCTGCTCTGATCTGCAAAATTGACAGCATGTCTTTTTTTTTTTTTTTTTT
>VBSM01003193.1:1401201-1417563 GCA_008086735.1 Cheirogaleus medius | reverse complement strand
CAATAATGAAGGCTCTCTGGAACTAGAGACAAATCTGTCCAGCCCTTCCCCTGGGGGTGCAAGGAGAGCACTTCGTGAAGATCCACCAGAGCCTGCAGAGTTTGTGCCGCCCATGGAAAAAGGAGCGAATCTAGATACTTATGTAAATTTTGTTTGGTCCCTCTTCATAGAGGAAAATGTTTTACGCAGTATCATACATTAAAAAAGTACTAGGAACTTTAATTGTTTAATTAGTTGTTTAATTGTTTAATTGTTTTTGTAAATAAAAATGTTATAATTATTGAAAAACAACACCTAACGTGCATTATGATCTGTAGTTATGATGATTTAAATAACATGCAGTTTGCCCAAAAACGTGCGGTCTCTGGCGCATGTCTTAGAGATTTCTATGCAGTACGAAAGGTGTTAGGATCCTTCTGTGCACCAGCTACTCCCTCTTAGTCAAGACTTTTGCACGGAGGCTCCTTCATGCAGTTGTCAACTCAGATGTCACCTCTTTGGAGAGGCCTTCTCCACCAGCACAATCTAAAGTGCCTCTCACCATACTGCCTGGTTTACTCTCCCACTAGGCCCCACAGGGGCACAGATATCTCCTCACCTAGAACAAGGGCCAGTAACTGTGCTCACAGGCCAAATCCGACCCACCACCTGTTCTAGTAAATAAAATTTTACAGGAGCACGGCCACACCTATTTGTTCACAGACTGGCCACCACAGCAGCATTGAGCAACTGCAACAGAGACCATGTGGTCTGTGAAGTCTAAAATATTTACAGTCTGGTCCTTTACAGAAAAAGTGGGCTGCTCCCAGACCTAGGAAAGTACATGGCACAGAGCAGATGAACAGTAACTGTCTGGGAGGGGAAGCAGGGGCGGGGGTAGAGGATGTGACAAAGGAGGATGGAAGTGGAGATCAGGTAGAGGGACACTGGCACCTGTGTGACATGTTAAAGGGGAGATGATGCGGTAAGAGGCCTCACCTGCCTCAATGTCCCCCTCAAACGTATCTGGGCATTCAAGACGTGATCTTCTGTCTGTCCCTGTGGACCTGTCTTCCTTGGACAGCCTGAGATTAGGTCAAATCTGGCCCTTCTCATGTCATCACTATGTTCTGATTATGGGCCCTTAAAGTCCTCCTAGGACCAGCCACTGGCCCCAGCTTCAGGAGGGAGGAAAGAAGGGAGACAAGGGTCTGGGGGGAACCCACCCTGGGCTGCTGCCAAGTTTCCACCCTGGGCTGGGGGAGGTGTCTTCCATGAGCCAGATGCAATCCAGTGAGGAAGCCGCTCTCTCCCCTGACCCCTGCCAATGTCCCTGAGGAAGAACTTGCCCTCTTCTATCTTACACTCTACCAGATGCATTTAAATCACTCAACAGAGAAAACACCATATTCTGACCAAGACGGTGCCTGGAGACTCAGCGCTGGCCAGGAGGGACAGACACACTGGCAGGGCAGGCAGCACAGCCATCCTCCTTCCTACCTTCAGGGCCGGCCCCTTCTCACTGGCCCTCTCGCTGGCTCGCTTCCCCTCCAGCCCCAGCTGCACAAACAACTCCAGCAGGTTCATGAGCAGCTCATCCACCAGATGCTCATCCTGGATGTTGGCCGCGATGTTGGCCAGGGCATTAATCACCGCCAGGGAGCAGTGCCTGAGGAGGAAGGAGCAAAATAACAGTCACTGCCAGGCCCTTGACTGTGTCTGGGGGACACCACTGCAGGGGCAAGGCAAGCTGCCGCGGGCCAGGCCCAGCCTGCCTCACCACACTCCTCTCAGCGTCAATAAACGAAAGAACTCTCAAGAGGTGACAAACATGCCATCGTCAAGACTGCTGCAGAAATGACTGCAATTCTCCCTTCTGAGATGCAGTAAGGACCTCCAGCGGACTGTTTTAAGTTCCTGGAATCTGCACATAGGGCACCTGTGATGGTCCCAGGACACTTCCCTCTGTGTAGCCCAAAATGGAAGTGCCCATGCGCAGGCGTGCCTGCTTGGACCTGCTTTTCTCCACAAATCCCAGAGATACCACCCATGGAACTTACACCTTGTGATCAGCTTCCCCTTAATACTCCCTCCACCTGGAGCTGACGACAGTTTGAGTTCACATCAAGTACTCAGGAAGTGCTTCAGGGTCCTGGGACAACCTGCCCCAGATAAGCCCCTGCGTGAAGCTGATATTGCCCCATTAGCCATGAACTGGTGAGACCGGCCAGGGAAGCCAGACCCTGCCACTCCCAAGCTGCATGACCCTGCATGAGCTGCTTATGTCTCTGAGCCTCAGTTTTTTTCCTACATAAAACAAGGATAATAATTATCTCTTAATAGAATTGCAGGAGGAGTAAAACACCATGTGAAGCACTGAGCACACTCTCTGGCTCCCAGAAATCACAGAGCAAGTGAAAGCTGTGACAAAAGGCACTCCCTTCACAGTTAGGTAAATACCTGCTAGGTCAAGGGCAAACACACGGCAGTAGATGCTTCCATTGGGGAGGAAGAGGACAAATCATGGATGGCAAGAAGGAAAGGCTTTGAGGAAGAAGAGACTAGTCGAGCCAGAAGGTGAAGAGCTGGAAGGACGGAGCACAGCACACATCGGGCAGCAGGGTAAGGCCAGCCAGACACTTGGGAGGGGCAGAGCACAGGCAGGGAGCAGGGAGCCTGGGGTGACGAGGCTCAGCAGCCATGTTAGGAGCAGGGAAACAACGAAGGCCAAGAGGTGTTCTGGCCTGTGTGTCGGTTCCATTGCAGAGACCAGGATGGAGGGAAGGAAGGAGAGGTAAGCCTTGCCCTGTCCCCAACCCAGTCCTCTGGCTGTGCTAGTTGCCTGGGCTCATGATGGTGGTAACAATAAGGTAATAACAATGTAATAACAACATTGAAGTAATAACAATGCTGAAAGCGTGCATAGATCAAGAGCTTTCACATACATGACCTCATTTACGGGCAAAACAAGACAGGGGCTCATCTGACAGATGAGGAAACTGAGGCACAGAGAGGTTCAGCATTTTCTGAAGATGTGCAGCCACATGGTGTGGCTCCACAGCTACACTCCTGCCCACTAAACTGACTTGGGGAGAATCTCAGAGTGAAGCCTGAATTTGACAGTCAGAGGAGGAACCCTGTGATTGGGAAGAGGAACCGACAAAGGGGCTCTTTCTTACTTCCCCAACCTTGTGTCCTCATCTGACTTCACTTCTCTCCTTCCCTCTCTTCCACTGATCTGCCAAATGCTTGTGGGATCCCCCAACCTGGACACACATGTCCCTGTTCTCAAGGCACTCCCAAGTAAGGGAGAGGAACAGACAGGAAGCATCTCTGTCTGTCAGGGAAGAGTGGCCAGACTTTATCAAATGTTCGACGATATAAAACACCTACTCCCTTGGGCTCTCTACATCCTCCTTTGCTGAATCTAACCTGAGGAAAGAATCAAAGATGTACACAGATATTTTGCTAGTAGCTTGTCAACACAGCACTTACCAGCAAGAAAACTGAAAAACTACTTAACACTCAAGCTAGGGACTGGTAGAATAATCTTGGTACTGCTATATGGCGCGATGCTACACAGCCATTAAAGGCAATGTGCAGAGGAACATTTATGGCATATAGTTGAAGTGTTATCTTGTAAAACAAGTCAACTGGTGTGCAACTTGGGCTCGGTCAGAGGAAGGGGTGGGGCTGGGACCATGTGCACTGAGATGCTTGTAGTCAGCTCTAGATGGGGGCCTCGTGTGGGTTTTCATTTCCCACCTTATGTGTGTGTTGATTTGTATCATATAGTGCTTCTGCAAGAAGAGGTTAAGAGACAAATTCCCAAACCTCACATTTTCTTTGTTTTTTTTTTTTTTTTCTGTGAACACATTCAAACGTTTATTACACTGGAATATTTTGGTGTGGGCAGTTGTCAAACATTGGTTAAGTCCATTATAACATCTTTCTGCTCCTTCAACTCACCCGTACTTCCCCAGTCTCTCATTAAGTTTAAATTCTCAAGGCCACAGCTTCCATATCTTTTCAGTACCATTTTTTGAAATGAAACATTTATGCCCTGTTCTGGCAAATGGTGTTGGGTAAAATGAGAAGACATAGCTCGGGGTTCTGCTACTGTCTCGTGTCTCTTCACACTCCGGGGTTCTTTCCTTTGCTCCAGACAGAGGATCAGGTCTGGCTTAGAGACAACAAGACCAAGGGAGAACAGGTTTCTGTAGTTCTCTAACATCACATCCCTATACAAATTCTTCTGGGCATGCCCACTCTTCTGGGGAAAATTCTATGGTCCCAGTTCCCGGCCTCCGGCGGGTCCCGCCATCCTCCACACGGACCTCCAGCGCCCGCAGGCTGAGCAGAGCGCCTGGACCTCCTCACACAGCAATCCCAAATCTCACATTTTCAAAGGGAGTTAAATACTGTTGAGATCAAAAAGGACAATGAGGTCCAGTTACCTGTAGCCATGGTCCTTGTAATCTTTGGTGGCAGAGTACACAACAGAGCTGGCCTTCACGCTGATCTGCTGGAAGAGATTCCACACTTCTTGATAGATGTATTGCTGGAAGACAGTGAGGAGCACCATCACCATACTGTGACTCCTTCACAAAACCCCTCTTTGGAACACAGGGAAGCCCCTTCCTGTCATCATTCAGAGGGAAAGTTCTGGAATCATGGACCATAACAGCCCCCAAAAAACCACCCGGGGCATCCATTTCTAAAGCTTTAAGCAAACCTCAAATTAAAAGCTGAAAGGGAAGTAGCTTAAATTCAAATCCTATTTTATGTTACTGACAAGAAATTAAACCTCTTTTTCCCCAGCACTCATGGAACCTTACGCTATTCTACTATTCAACTGTCAACAGTTGTGAACGTTTAGCTTAACTGCAAGGTAAATTTATTTGTATTTTTACATTACTTATAGTCAAAAGAGTTTAACGAGAGTTGCGTGGGGTCAGCGGGCTTTCTGGCTCTGCCTCCTCGTAGGGCCTTCCTTACGTTTCCGGTGATAACCAGGCAGCCCAGCTGGTCGATGATGAGCACGTCGAGTGGGGAGGGGGGCTGGCAGAATTTCTGCTGCAGGATCTGCAGAATTGGCTCCATGACCTTTGGAGTGTCCCTCAGGGCCACTGCAATGTGTCCTAAGGCTCGGATTGTGTGGTCAGGAATCAAGTGAGCATCCCTACAGGAGGGAAGAACAGAAGCACTCTAGCAACAGTCCTCTGGCGTGCAGCGGTGAAATAAAACCTGGAGGCTATGATCTAGACCTCAATTTCATCACAGTCTTGATGAAGCGTTCATGTGAAAATGACAGCCTGGGATTTTAACAACCAGCAGAAACACAAAGCCCCAGGCAACAGGCTGGAGGACAAAAATCTTTCTCTATTCCCACTCAGTGGTCCAAGATGTACATTCCGAGATAAACTTCACCTTAAATCTGTGACAAACCCAGCGCATACGTATGCTATGAGACAAGGAGAGACTTCAAGCCTGCTGAGAACCATGGGGCTGCCCGTGAGGAATGGGGACTGGGACATACTTGTCACTCTCCTGGGAGATGTAGAGCCGGTTGGAAAGGCTGGCCAGGAAGGCCTCCACAATCACCGGGTCCACTGTCAATCCAGCCTTCAGGCACCTGAGCAGCGAGGAAACCAACATGGCATTAGGCATCAAAACAAGAAGGGTTTTTTTTGTTTAATTTTTCTTTTCTCAGGTCTACAAAGTTCAAAGAGCTGCTCTAAATTTTTTCCCCAGAAATCTGAGAACTGCTGCAGATTTTGCCCATTCCATAAATATCTTAGTTGGAAACAATAACTTCATTATTTTGCCCAGAACACTTTCCTTCAGAATATCATATTCACCCCAACTCCAGTTTTAAATCTCCTATACTGTTCCTTAACAAAAGTCACGGTAACTGATTCCAAAGACAAATGGTCCCAAGATAGTTGAGGGTATGTTACGATTATGTATTAAGGTTGTTGCAGGCTGGATGTGGTGGCTCACGCCTGTAATCCTAGCACTCTGGGAGGCCAAGGCAGGCGGATCGCTCAAGGTCAGGAGTTCGAAACCAGCCTGAGCAAGAGCGAGACTCCATCTCTACCAAAAATAGAAAGAAATTAATTGGTCAACTAACTAAAAATATATAGAAAAAATTAGCTAGGCATGGTAGCGCATGCCTGTAGTCCCAGCTACTCGGGAGGCTGAGGCAGAAGGATCACTTGAGTCCAGGAGTTTGAGGTTGCTGTGAGCTAGGCTGATGCCATGGCACTCTAGCCCGGGCAACAGAGTGAGACTCTGTCTCAAAAAATAAATAAATAAATAAATAAATAATAATTAAAAAAAAATAGAAAAAGGTTGTTGCAATAAGGAGAAATGCTTATGTTATATAAAAGGGGAAATTTTGAAAGTCCCCAAGAACATAAAAATCTTACAAGGTGTCTCTTACTCTCCACATCTGTTTGGTTCCTGAACCAGAGTGTCAGAGAACAGCGGGAGTCTGATACATGGGAGCCAAGTTCTTGATTTGGCTTCTGACAGTGGGGAGCAGAAGTCAGAGAGGGAGGGAGCCATTTTCATGGGAATTATGATGCATTTGGCTCCTGAGTTGGGAGAGCGAGAGTTCACATGGCAGGAGTCTGGGAAGCCAGGGGTATCCAGTTAGACTTAAAAATCTCTCATTTATATTAGATATTACACAGAAAATAAGATAAAGGAAACATGACAACATGTTACTCTGGATTCTTCTCTTTCTACTTTTCTATACATTACAAATTTTCTCTAATAAGATTTCTTATTATGTTTATAATCAGAAAAAGGAAGGAAATTTCATTTTTTAAAAGTACATACTATACATGTGGATAGCAGCAGCAAAAAAAAAACCAAAAAAGATATAATAATTAAAAAATTTTTTAAAAGTACATAATAATTCCTCTTTATAGATCGAGTGTAGGTTTAGAATAATCAGAAACAAGCTATAAAAGTTGCAAATGTTTCTTGTTTTGTATCAATAATAAGCCTCTGTGGGACTCTGCTTTCTACCTCCCTCTCGCCCAGTGTCCCACCTCCCCACCTGCAGATGTTGTCGATGGCGATGTCCCGGAGTTGTTCGTACATGGAAGGCTGGCTCTTCTTGCCCGACATGACATTCAGGGTCGACTCAGAATGCTCACTGGTCACACTGATTTTTATATCATTGCCAGAAACTAAATGTAAAAATTCAAATATGCATCTGGTTGAGCCTGTTACTTTTCATCCCCTTCTTTGTAATTCAAAAACCAAGATAATATGCTGATCATTTTTAGCTTATAAAAGCAATCACTATAAAAACATTTGACCAAAACAAAAGAGCCTGAGACCAACAGAAAGGAACATGTTTAAATCAAAAGGAATAACATATAGGTTACAAAGTGATAAACATGGGAGATCAGCAACTTCTCAATAAACCATTCAAAAGCACTGACAAGCATCCACAGGAATGCAGCTCTGAGGGTGAGTGAGGCACAGTCCTGCCCCCGGGGTTATCTCACTAACGGGCACAGAGCCCACCCGCCCAGTAAGGGTGGGTGGCGAGCGTGAAAGCAGAGGCCTTAGAGCATGAGAGGTCCCTCCCTGCCACAGGGTTGGGGAATGTATTTCAGCTGCTCTGAGTTTGCATTTCTTCATCTGAAGGAAGAAGATAAAAATGGCACCTCCAGAGGACTGTGGGTAGGATGGTGATATTACATTACGGCCTCTAGCACACAGCAGGTATTTAATCAGTATTAATTATTGTTATGTTGTCTGTAGAAACATCATAATGCACTTTCACAGAGCAGGAGGGACTAGATGAGGTTGTGTACACAAAGCTCCGGCTGAGTGAGTGGGGCACACAGGACTCACATTTTAGACTCCCACAGTGAGAGGAGACTCCAAAGAGAAAATGGGACTAGATAGGGCGATTAGTGGTGGCAAGCGTACAGAATGGGGGAGGCAGGAGAAGGAAAGGCCTGGAGCTGGGCAGGGGGCGTGTAGGGAAAGACAGGACAAGCGTGGCAGAGCAATGAGCCCAGGGATAGTCAGGAACCAGGGGGCTCACACACAGTCAGCTGGCCCCTTTCTCAGGGCCTCAAGGGTATTCGGTCTATTACCTGTGTGGTACTGACTGTGGTACTTGTAGAGCTTCACCAGCACCGGGGACGGGATGACTAGGAAGTCTCGCAAGGACGGCGTCACCGAGTGCACCACCACTGGGAACCTCTCACACAGGCGGCCCAAACCCTGCAACACACCATCACCTGTCACCCGACCTGAGCAGTGAGATGCTCAACACTTCAGATACCCAGTGTTTGACTACAAACTTCCAAGGTCAAAGCTCCCCAAGGTCACCTGCCCAGGAGGCAAAAAGATAGGGAAGGGGGACGGTGCTAACTCTCCTCCACCTACAGGGGATATATAATACATTCTTAAAGTGCACTCATTTCTTCTGGAAGCAAGCTAAAGGAGAAAAAGTACACAATAGGATTTTTAAACAATGGCAGGCATGGAGTCAGTGGGATCTGTGACAAGGTAAGAGTCTCAGCAGAGCAGAGCTACTGCTGGGGGCATCAAGAGGTGTCCCCTCTTGTGGCCCCAAGACCTTTTACCTGCTGGCCTCGGGCACTGCCCAGAAAATCTGGGACAGCCTCACAAAGGAGGACTGGAGTCCAGATCTACCCAGATGCCACCTGCAGAAACCCCTGGCATCCTGTAGGTGGAGGCCCATGCTCACTCAGTGGCGGACTGTCCACAGCAGGCTCTAGTTAAAGCTCCTAAAGACAACTGCTCACACCACACCATCTCCAATGCTGGTGTGCCCACCATGGCCTGAACACTATTACGAGAAGGATACCCTATCGATAGGATTTAAGCCTCTCAGGTGTCAGGGAGACTGACCTGCAGACAGCAGATAAGCAAGGGCAAGTGAGCAATGATGACTTTGCTGGATGTCTTGGACTGTAGCTTCTCAGACAACTTGATGCAAAGATTTTCTGCACCTTAATTCAAAATCAAAAAAGTGTACAAACGATCAGCAAAGTCCAATATTTATAACACACTTGTTCACCAAGTAAACACATAATTTAATTAAACTCCAGAGACCTACTTTTTGCAGGCTTTATTAATAGAGAGGTCATACTGCATGTGATTACACTCTCCTCTCTGCTGGCCCTAAGCCCCCTTGTCCCTCTAGTGTCCCATTTCTCAGGAAAACTTCCCATTCTCTGCTACCCTAGACAAATACCTCATACTTTGGCACTGATCTCCCACATCGCCACAGAAAAGCCTAATGACCCAGCAAGAAGCAGCAGAGAGAATACACAGGCCCTGTGGACATAGGCTTCCCCATCCTCCCAGGCCCAGTGCCCTCCGCACAGCACAGGACACCAAATGTCCAGGCCACAGCAGGAGCTGATGCTCAGTGCTGCATGCACCCAGGCGGCAGCTGCTCCTACCACAAATGCATGCTGGTAACAGAGCCAAGCGCTGCAGAAGTAGTTTGAGGAACTTGTGGGAAGAAAGCCTCTGAGGCATGCCTGGGCACAGGAGGTGAGGCAGTCTGTCTGCCTGAGTGGCCAGGCAGGCAGCTCGGGCTCACCCTGCTCGTCCTTCACAGCCCACACCATGAGGTCCACGCAGGCAGCGTTAGCCTGGCAGCGCAGTTTGAGGGGACTCAGCTCATTGTGGATCCGGTCTGCATCATGGAGGATTTTCTGGAGCTCCCCTTGGCTCGCATTGAACTGCTCCAGCACAAAATCATGGATCTCCTTCACAAAGGAGGTTGGGAGGTCTGTGGGATAGATGGCAGGCATCTCAGCTGGAAAGAAAGCTGCACCAGAACACAGGCAGTGGCTGTCAATGGCTATGGTCTCTTTCCCTCTCTAATAAAAACCCGGGAAGAGCAGTGTTTGCTACTGGCAGAACTGTGGTTCCAAGAACACCCACTGGGAAGAACTTGGCTAGAATGTGCACAACTGTCCTTCACATGCATACAACCAAGCAATCAGAGAAAATGATAATTTCCCAGGGAAGTCAGAGCTAATTGTTTTAAGCAGTCAATACACTAAAACCTGAATATATGAAACACATAAATTGGAATGTATCATCACTGGGACTGGTTCCACAGACAATAGCAAATACTTCAGTGATGTTTACAGAAAAAAAAGCTTGTCATTTATTAGATAAAGTCAAACACTGGTTATAGCCCAAAGGAGGGAATTCTCTGGATCTTCAGAGCACCAATGTCAGATACTTCAAACTGTCATCTTTGGGGCCTGGAGAGTTCAGGAGAACCAGTGTAGCAAACACAGGTCAGACCAGGTGAGGAAGTGAGCAACACATAGCATGGTGGAAAACCAGGGCTGACAGGCTCCTGGAGGTCAGATGGGGCTGGGCCATCCCTGACACCCCTTCTTAGAGAACCTAAACCCTTGCTGTGGCTCCAGCAGACTCAGCTTCCCAGGAACTCTTGGAATCAGATCAGGAAAATGGTTAACTAAATTATGGTATCGATGTGACAGAACAGCATGTAGTCATTAAAGCTTATGTTTATGAAGAATATTCCATAGTGTGAGGGAAAAGTGCAGAAAAAGTGTTTTGAAAAATACACGAAAGACAGACTGGAAGGAAATGCTAAATTTTTATATGTGCATGCTAGATTATTATCTCAGAGGCCAAGGCAGGAGGATGGCTTGAGCCGGGAAGTTCAAGATCAGCCTGAGTAAGAGTGAGACCCCACTCTACAAAAAATAGAAAAGTTAGCTGGCCGTGGTGGCATGCACCTGTAGTCCCAGCTACTTGGGAGGCTGAGGCAAGAGGATCAGTTGAGCCCAGGAGTTCGAGGTTGCAGTGAGCTGTGATGAGGCCACTGCACTCCAGCCTGGGTGACAGAACAAGACTTTGTCTCAAAAAAAGAAAAAAAGAAAAAGAAATTACCTCAGAGGTAAAAGATTATGAGTGACTCTTTTTTTCTCTCTCTCTAAAATGCCTAAACAGACATGTAAAACTGTATGTGTGCTTATTTGGACAATATATTAATAACATGTAGAAAGGTATTAGAAAAGAATACCTTAAGAAATAAACCCACCAAAGAAGCCATCATTGATAGTACTAGAGCTGTAGGATCATGGACAGATTTTTTTCTAATTTGCTTTTTCCCCAAAGTTTCAGTAATGTGACCATGTTGCTCATATGTATTTGTCAAGTGGCCCCAAAGGAAAGTGAGCACCAGCCTGTGACCACTAGCCAGGGACAGCAGCCCAGGAGCCAGTCTCACTGCACTCATGAGCAGTACTCACCCTTCATGTAGTATAGAGTGTCACGCAGCATCTTGAACATGGTCAGGTAGAGAGGGTCGCTGAAGGACGTATAGTAGAGATCAGCACTGGGGTTGGCCTGCATTGGAGGGAGAAGATGCACGTGACCACAGAACAGAAACTCCTCTGCCCAGCCTTTGCCTTGCACATTGAGTGAGGCCTGGCTGAGCAGTGATTCGTGACTTAGCATTCAAAATGGAGAAACCATTTATCACAATTCATCACTTGGACACTTCAACTGCTCTCTTCACCCCTTACAGCATCAGGCCAAGGAAAACAGGAGGCTCATGCAGTCCAGAGATGCCTGTGGGGGCACTGCCATCTCTACCCTAGAAGGAAGAACCACCTTCCTATGGCTGAAGCTCACCATCTTTGGCACACAGAGGGACACAGGAAGTAAAGGAGGAGGAGGAGATAGCCAAGTGGCTATCAGAGTAAGGGATCTACCCTGTCCCTCCTCCAAACACAGATACTACAGCCAGGGCACCTTCATATTCAGCTCATGTTTTGTAATTAAAACATATTTTAAATTATTCTTTAACAATCTAATCTGAAATATACCACTATTTTTCTTCTTGGGCAAAAATGGCACACAAGGTGTAATGAGTTAAGTAAGATACAGTCCTTAACTTCTATATATTCCCAGTTTAGCAGGACGGAAAGATCTGGTTTGTTATAGTTTTTGAGGAGTATAAAAGTGCTCTGCAAATACAGACAAGGGAGATGAGGAAGCAAATCTGCAGAGGGGTCAGGTGGGGCAGGGAGGGCACTCGGTGTGGGGCTGGCGGAGGACGGGGCAGGGGAGTCACATGGAGGAAACAAGAATCACTCGGAGGGTGTGTGAGTCATGCCAGGTCTCAGGAGGGCACTGACAGTAAGAGCTGGCACGAACTGGGTGCCATCGATGGGCACCGCCACAACTGCTTCACAGAAATGGTCTCGCATGGTCCTCACAACACCCCTGCAGGGCGGAGGTGAAGAGACGAGACTGGGAGAGCAGCACAGGGCTCTGCCTCTGGAGCCTGGACCACGCAAGTGCTAAGCTGGGAGCTTTGGCGTCTGACTGCCTGAGGTCCGCAGCCAGGCTCCATCACTCACGAGATATATAACTGAAATGCCTTAGCCCTGTAAGCCTCAGTTTCCCCATCTGTAAACCTGGAATTGTTGTAGGTTTCAAGGATTGAGTGAGTGAAGTCCTATCACAGTGTCTGGCATGTAATGAACGTGCCATAACTGCTTGATTACACGGAATATGGATGATGATTAATATATTGCAGTAACTCCAAGTCAAGATAGTAAGAATCTTTTTTTTTTTTTTTTTCAGTCATGAAACCATTCTCCAAAAGGACGTTTATACTAAAAGTCCAAATTACAAAACAAAAATACCAAAAACTTCTCTGGCTCAGAGAGGAGGAGGGTCCAGAGGTAGAGAGAGTACAGGCCCAAGAAGTCTCCAGGTGTCTGACTGCCCAGTCCCTCTCTCAGCCCTGGTCCTCCTGGTCTGCTCTGGGCCACACATGACCACACACAGACGATGGAAACCAAGAGGCCTCTGAGACTATAAGTTGCAGTGAGAGAGCAAGAGAGCTAAAGCTCAGGCCAACAGGAAAAACAACCTGCAAAACGGCTGAAGACAAGGTAGGAAGTGCCCAACTACAACCTGGAGAGTCACAGGAAGCATGTTCCTTAGCCAAGAACCAACTCACAGCAAACCACACCCAGCATATCCATCTCACATCTGCCAACAGCTCGCTGGCAGCCAAGTGCAGCACAGGAAGGCTCTGGTGGTTCCCACCTGCTTCATACCTGGGCCACAGGTACTAGTACCGTGTTTCCCTGAAAATAAGACAGGGTCTTACATTGATTTTTACTCAAGAATACACCCTAGGGCTTATTTTCAGGGGATGTGTTATTTTTTTAAGTATGGTATAACAATCTACATTTATTCAAATATAGTTAAGTCATCTTCTTCTGGAACATCATTATAATTCTCCAAACCCCGAATTCCATCCTGAATGTCTTGCGACTCTATTTCCTTTAGAACCATTGGGCCCAATCTCTCATGTTAAGCAATAGAGCTCTCATGGGGCAGATGAGAAGGGCTGCTCGTCTTCTTTACCGCTCTGTGACAAAATGCATGGGTTGTGCAGATACGCTGCGTAGCCACGCCCATCACTAGGTCTTATTTTCAGGGTAGGGCTTATATTTCGCAAATGCTTAGAAGTCCTGCTAGGGCTTATTTTATGGGTAGGTCTTATTTTCGGGGAAACACGGTAGTTATCAGGCACTATGTGTCTTATCATCAGGTGAGAGGAAGAAGACCAGGCTTAAAGGACTTGGGTCCAGCGCACACCCACAGACATAATCAGCCCAGCAAAAGGCAATCTCTCTGATCCTAACACTCAAATGGGGCCTGACCCAGATGTCCCCTGAGATTTTGAGACCTCCCAACACCAATGTCATAAATATCATATCATAAATAATGCTGTAGGCCTTGGTTCCAAATACATTAAAGACAAAAGTTCCCTAGGTGCACACTTGTTATACTTAAAAGCCAGGGCTTGCATGTGCCTGGAAAGTGCAGCTCTGAACCCCAAGAAGCAGCCTGAAGTACAAAGGAGCCAGGAAGATGAAAGAGTCAGACAGACCCAGGCCAGATTCCAGCTCCTTCAGTGACTGTGTGACATGGCACATTAGCTAGTTCCCTTGTGCCTCTATCTTCCATTGGTGAAATGGAGACATTAGCCACCAGTCGGGGCTACTGGAGGTGATTGTGTTTAAGAGCTTGGCACAGCACCTGGCACAGAGCAAACACTCACGCAGGAGAGCTGTTATTTTGTGGCATGAGGGAAGTTAAGCGGAAAACTGACAGCTAAACCCCTTCCATTCTAGTCCCCACATGAACTCCTTCTGGTTTCTCCCAGCAGATACTTAAATCAGGCTTATCTCACGGTGATGCCCTCATAAGGGATGTACCTCTATCACGCTGGCTACAACTGCATCCAAGGATTTGAGAACAGGCTCTTCAACGATCTTCTTCACCTATCAGGGAAACAAAACCTCATGAAGCAACTGACACAGTGAGAGAGACAGGCACACTAGTTCCTTCTACCAAAACCCCATAACAAACCCATGTTCAAACACACTGAAAAATGTGATTAAGGCAACAGACCAACAATATATTAACACAAGGTATGGCTATATATCAAACTATATGCATATACCCTCAATTCTGCCATCCCTTGGGGCTTCTTTTCCTATCCTAGATAAAAATGATACAAAAACAAAGAAAAGGAGCCCACTCCCTCAAATTTGCTGACATTAGATTTCCATGTTCAGGATGTGAAAGCGTCCAGACTCCAGGCATTGCTGCCATTTCACCAACTCACAGTTAATAAGCACAGCTGTGTGACATACTTCCACAATCCCTTGCCAGACATCTAGGACACCCTCACAACCAGTCCTCAGTGCTGAAAGTGCCTTCTTTCTCCCCAAACCAGGTGTACTGGCTCTTCTTTTTTTTTTTTTTTTTTGAGACAGAGTCTCACTTTGTTGCCTGGGCTAGAGTGCCATGGCATCAGCCTAGCTCACAGCAACCTCAATCTCCTGGGCTCAAGCGATCCTACTGCCTCAGCCTCCCGAGTAGCTGGGACTACAGGTACGCACCACCATGGCCGGCTAATTTTTTGTATATATATATTTTTTTAGTTGGTCAATTAATTTCTTTCTATTTTTAGTAGAGACGGGGTCTCACTCTTTCTCAGGCTGGTTTCGAACTCCTGACCTCGAGCGATCCGCCCACCTCGGCATCCCAGAGTGCTAGGATTACAGGCATGAGCCACCGCGCCCAGCCTGTATTGGCTCTTCTACAACTGCCCAGGTACTCAAACTGGAACAAACATTTAAAATTTCTAGTAGAAGCAATTATTTTTACCTGTCCTCTGTATAGCATTTAGTATGGGAATGAACTGTTCTGGCCTGTCAATTGCAGAACCAGCTGAAAAAATTGCCCCACCCCTGTAATTGTAGTACTCGACGAAGGTCATTTCCAAAATGTATAGATAATGATGAACACCACACCAGGAAAAGAAACGAAAATTGCCTAAAAGAAAACCTAAACTTGAAATGTTAAAATATATTGGAAAAAATAATTCCCCAAGAAAGGATGTAAAACTCCAGTCTTCAATTAGGATTTCTGACATGGTACTAGGAAGGGCCATCTGCAGAGGTCACAGCCCTCCTAGACCACCATTCTGCCTGAGACAGCCGGAACATATCCCTTCCTGAAGGCAACTTGAAAAACATCCTAAGCTATTTAGTAATCACAGCCGCCACCCTCACTAATTATCACCTATGTTTTAATGTCTTCTTACACCTTCAGCCTGAAGCCATTCTCTGAGTGACTTCTACTCACACTCCACACAGCAGGGAGATGGCTGCTCTCTCCAGCGCAGTTTGAAGGTGTCCTTCTCGTTTCCAAAACAGAAAGCCTGATATGTAGAGTGTGCCCTTGATAATGTCATCACCACCACCCATCAAATCTGTCCTGAACTACTCCAGCACCACCCTAACAACTCCAGCGCCCCTGCATCTGACCACAGAACCTTTTCGGGACTCAGACAATGGCACCAATGTCTTCTCTGGTGTACCTCAAAGGTGATTCAAAGGAACCCAAATATGAAAATGTTAGGTTTTATATTAATCCAAAATAGAACAATCCCTGAGAGGGAGTCAGGTCTGACAGAAAAGCACTGGCCTTGGAGTCAGAATCCCTAGACTGAGCCGGCCCTGCCCCTGGCCTGCATGTCCTTGACACTGATTTCCTGCCCTCCAACGGGGACGTATGGGTGCCTCCTGCATGCGCTGCAAGGATTAAATGAGAAAGTGTCGTGCGATGGCTCCATGAATGTTATTCTTCTCTTTCCTTCTTTAATCTGAAAATTTATGACTACTAAATTATACTTTGAAATACTGGTATGCTGAGGTTTTCTTTTAAAAACTTCAAGCTTGGCCGGGCGCGGTGGCTCACGCCTGTAATCCTAGCTCTCTGGGAGGC